>JARYHS010011527.1:0-44847 GCA_031002005.1 Vandiemenella viatica
CACATCATAGTTATCGGATTATATATAACAGAAATAGTTATTTACATAGCACTAAGAGCATAAACATTAAGGACATAAAATTGTAAGAGGAGTTAAACGGCACCTAAAAACTTAAAACATTGCAAAAGCATTAAATCAGAGGTTTCACAGTAAGATTTTGATAATCCAATGGTTTTTATACGCGTAAAAGTTAAATGTGTTATGAAGCGTTTCCATTAAAATTTTTAACAATAAAACAATAACCATCTGGTGCTGTGTAAACGATAAATGTTTCCAATATTGAGGAGTAGAGTGGGTTCTACGCGGTTATATATTTATATGTTTCTTGTTATGAAGGGATGGTATATTGAGTTATAACTCTAGATTTTCTAGCGACAATATTGGCGGAGTTTGTGGCTTGGTTGAAATACAACTTGAACCAGAATGACATCTGAAACTTTATTAGTAATTTAAGCTGTTTTCATGAGCTCAAATTTAGTGACATGTATCGCATTGTACTTAAATTGTGTCAAAAGATCAATAATAATAATAGTTCCAGAGCAGGAAATATAAATCTGTATTTAACCTAAATTTTTTTTAAAGTCGTACTGTCGATAAGTTCACAAGAAGATGTCTTCAGTTGCGGACATGAAATAGTGTAACATCTCAGGTATCACTAGTGTTGTAAAAAAACAGTTTTTTTTCTGACGTGAAAAAAACGTGAAAAAAAAAAACTGTGAAAAAAAACATGTTTTTTTTTCTGGGACATGTTTTTTTTCATAACTACTAAATTTCAAATTTTTAAGGCATTTATCATTTAATATGACTGTTTTAGAGTTTATACTAAGTACTTATCTTACTTTTAAATCTACTATAACTTTCTGGTTCAGTAGGAAAAAAAAAAAATTACAAAAATATTGGTAACATCGACTGAAGTTTTCTTTTACGAAAGGGGACTTCCTGAAAAGGCTAGGTTGCGTGAGAAGGAATCCCCGTTCGGCCGTTCCCCATTGTTTGGATTGATACTCGCTATTTGAACTAGTGCTGCCAGGCCCTACAAATTTATCTGTAGACCTACGAATCTTTTCAAAAAATTAGGAAATTTAACTACGGTTTTTGCCTCTTTTTATTACCTGTTGTGCTTTCCTTATATTCGTATACTTGTTAAACTCGCAGTGTATAGTGATAATACTGAGTCATTGTCAGTAATTATGAATAATTTCCTTGCAACCGTTGGCGTAAACCAACGATTGAAAACAAATAAAGCTCCTATTTTGTATGATAATATATTTAAATTCGAACTTAAAAGACCGTAATACAGAACTATCGGCGCAGTATTAATTCAGAGTGTGTACTTTGCTCACAATTTAAAATTTCAATCTCAAAAGCTTTTGCATGCAATACAACCGGTAAAAGAAAATGTAACTATTTCTGAAGTTATGGATCTAGAGGGGACAGAAGAAGAAACAGAAAATTCCAACTCCGACCGAACTGGTGTTGGTAGTACTGATACTAGTGAATGTGATTCCGACATAGAAGATGAATAAAAAATTATGTTACCTATATAGATACATTTATGAATCATTATGTAAGATATTATATGATTTAGTAAGGTTTAAAACACACATGTAAAATGTAAGTTCCATAAATAAAACTCTAATTTTTCTGGAAAAAAACCAAATTTAGAAAAAAAACGAGGGTGCTAAGTTTTTTTTCATGTTTTTTTTTTCACAAATCTGAAAAAAAACATTTTTTTTTTCAGTTTGCAACACTAGGTATCACACCGTAATTCAGTTCGTAATATATGTACCACAATATTATGTGAAAAATCAAAATATGAAAAAAAGTTCTGATTTCCAAGAAGCTATACTAACGAATTTTGTGGTAAGGTTGAAGCGCATCCTGGGCCAGAATGATTACTAATATTACATATTTCACAGCCGATCTGGAGTGCAGAAGGTGGCTGCCATGACGAATTCTTACTATAATGACGTCTGCTCAAGACGTATACTGCCGCTAAATGAATAATATATGCAACCATATCTTACACCTTTGTTGCCTATGTCTCGGCTTTTACGTACACTTATTATTGAAGAATAAAACCCAAGGAAGCAGATGACCATATTTTAACCCTAAAGGAGAAATTTTCCTACTGGTAGTACTCTGAATAGTAAACGTATACCGTAACGCCCTTTCAAGCGGGTTGTAGCGAACGCAGTTGTTCGCTTGGCTCATAAGTTAAATATTTGTCAATTATGAAATGAGGACAGCAAGTAGCATGTTAAGAAACCTGATAGAGGCATCGACCGAGGATTTAGAGCGCTGACAGTAGGGAAAAAGTGCGCAATGGTCGAGCTAAGGAGGACAGATGACGGCATGCATCGGCCTCATCATTGGCTACCAATTGCCCCTCCACTTTAGGACCGTAGTGGGAGGTGGTGTAAAAACCTCGGCACGGGTATCGGAGAGTGTCTTGTCTTGTCTTGTATTGTCTTAATCAATCAGTCGCAGCCAGCAACAGTCGGAGCAGAGGGGACGCAGACGTCGAGCCGCCTCCGGCGGCCGTGGCCGCGGAGTGGCGCCGCAAACGAAGGAGATGGACAGCGCATAACAGGTTGGCTCTGCTGTAGGTTATGGTTGGACATGGAAAGCCGTCGTTGAGTTGTAGATAGGGAGCTAGGGTCCTCTACAATGTCTAAGCTGGGGATTTCTGGTATAGATAATCGCCCACAGTCGAAGAAGCTCTTGCTGTCCTCCAAGTAAATGTCACACCCATGCAGTTACAATAATCAACCTATTTGCAGTATTCAGTATATGTCATAGTAGGATGTCTGAAGGCAGCCAATAGCACCTTGCGTATTCAGCATAGCACTTGTAAATTTTGTACAGTCGTGATAGTAAATGTTGTATATATGACATGTTTATGAAATCATTCACCCTGATGATCCTACCACGGATGTCTCCCTCCGATCCCAGATCGACTACTATGATCGATCCTTACCTATTCGCTCATTCCTCTCATCGAATCTGGCCAAGTCTCCGCTCGGCCTGCTGCCAGGTTCGCCATAGGTCCCCATAGGTTTACCGGTGTCCAGGTGGGGGCACTACAGTGTTGTCAGATGTGGGGTTGAAAGCCAACAGCTACACCGGGGTCAGTTGTTGGAGCAATATCGTCGTTGTGAGAGTATTATAGGGGATCGAGGAGTATTCGTCTTCAGTAGGGGATTCCAGCATTGGTGTACTTCTGTCAAAGCACAGCCCTTACGTCGAGAACTGACGTCACGGCTTGTTATGTAGTGGTAATTAAAGAGAAAATATGCAAGCAGAATTAGGCCATGTTCCAACCATACGGTAGAGCCGCAGAAGAGTTAGCGTAATATCAGAGGTTCCGAGGGCGCGGGACAGCGAAGCAGCGTCTGCAAAACAACAGTCAGCACGCAGGTGAATGGCAACATGGCGACGCAGCGACAGCGGTGAGCGAACCGTTGTAAGCAGATCCTAAGGAGGCCACGATTCTGACGTAAGTGACGCAAGCAATAGGCGCGGGAGAAATATCGAAAGATCTAAGTAGCAATGCCTCAAAGAAGCTCTAAATTAAGAAATTGTTCATGCCCATGTAATTAATTTGGCACATGAAGATGCTAAGGAAAAGTATGTAGCTTTATTAACTTTTAGAAGATGTGTAACGCTAGTGATTACAGCGCAGTTGCATGAAATTTGAGTGAAGAAGTCGAATTTGATGTCACGAGTCTATCTTCAGTTGCCGGAATTACATGATTAAAATATACAGTTATGAGTAAAGCTGGTGAAAGCAAATTGGGAATGAACAATCATTAAAGTAAATTTTGTTAATTTAAGTGCAGAAGCAATAGTAAATAATGTTGGTAAAACTGAGTATTATAAATAAATGTAGAAAAGTAATTTCATGAAAATCGATGCCTGTAATACAAGCAGCCAGTAAATGTTGAAATATTTGTCATTAAGTAAGCGAATATTACGTAATCTCGCGTAAGACAACGATTCAGTGCCTTGCCAACATAATGCAATTGTTTCAGAAATTTTAAAAGGGAAATGTGTTGATTGTGGAATCCTGAATTAGCAATTGTCGAAGATGTGAGTTAGTAAAATGGTTAATTAAAATAATATGTTTTCTGATGTCGCGATAATGTAAGTGACTAGAATATGAACGCTCAAATTAACAGAACGAGCTAAGACGTAAAAAAAAATGTTTCATTATTTTAACCATTTTATGATTTTAGTGGAAGTGTAAAAAAAATTTAGCAGTGATTAAATCTAGTGAAGCATGATCTGTTAGTTAAGATTATAATTAGTAAAGAAAGCCAGTAGGAACAGCGCTCTTTATAAAATAATATAGTCCATACTAGTCCATACTAGTGATTAAAAGGTAGTATACAAAGAAACTGTAATCGGGAGTTAGAATGACTAATGCAGAATTAGACCCACAGCAAATTAATGCATACTAGCAGTGATGAATTACTTCGTCCAGTTGAAAGTGGGTAATCGCTTAAGAGTTCCTTTAATAACAGTAATAAACAGTACTCCACGGAGTAAGTAAAAACTCGGGAGGAAAGAAAAACACAAATCAAAAAGTCAGCATGTTAGTTGAACATAGGAAATGAACGCATTATCGTAAGTTATCAGAAATTTAAGGGTAGTTACGTAAAAAGATTTACTTGCAGTGAAATACGAAGGAACGACTCAATTGGAATAGCTAATATTAATCGCATTTTTAAAAAAAATAGAAAATTTACAGTCGATATAATTAATGAAACCGTAGAAAGAATGACGTAAAAAAAAAAAAATTGAATTTTTAGTAAGACGAATTATAGCGTGGTTGTAAGTAACTACTATAAGAGTGTTTAACTAGTGTAAAGATTTTCTTTCACGAGTTATATATGTCATTGGTCATGATGTTCGTAAGTTTAGATTTGAAGATATATGAACCAAAGTAGTTGCAAAAAAGTAATGTTGTTAAAATGAAACTTTAATAAGATGGTGCTATGTGATATTAAGAGATTAATAAATGTGAATAAGGGCGAATACGAGTCAGTGCATATTAAATGAATTATCAACATATTTAAAGGGAGTTTAACATGGCATAATACAAACATAGGGCAGTAAAATAAATTAAAATAAGTTAATGAGGGCAGCAGTAAGCGACGCCCAATTTTAATCATAATACGTATCAGCGAGGAGACATATTAAGGTGAATGGTCGTGAGTGCTACGAGGGAGAAATAAATACATAGAGAATAAGTGGTAGATTAAATTGTGTCGAGGAAAGATGCAATAATTTAAAGGGTAGCATATGAAGGTGTCGTCATGAGGACTCAAGGAGGAGTGCAGTTCACTTGCAGTGTTCCACGATAATTTTCTGATTGGAAAATTCGCAAAATTTGGTAGTGTAAAAGGGGGATTTTGGTCAAGGTGGAAATAGTGCACTGTGGTAGAAAGGAGTATTTTTGGGATCAGCGTAACTGTTAGAGAAGACGTTACCAGCTGATTGGCGGAAGACGAATGAAGGTCGTCAAAACGAAAATAAAGAAGGCGGGAGGTCTTCGAAGCGCAGCGAAGAGTTGTAGTTTATTATCAAGAAGAGGGATTCTTGGTAATAAGTGGAGGTGATTAGAGGTCGCCAAATTACGAAGCATTGCGTCAGTGGTCGACGGTGTCCTTATGCTGACGGGGCAATGTTTGGTGAAGCAACAGGAGGGAGGTCGCGAACTAACCTGGACAGGTACAAGCGATGTCTTCCATGACAGGAATATTGGAGGTTCCTGGTTGAAGCCCGGATGATACAGCGTGTTCACTCAAATGTGAGACTGTAGAATACGGGGTAGTGGATTTGGAAGAAGCGGTGACGGAGGAAAAGCCGCGTGAGAACTTATTTGCCGGGGAGAAAAAAATTGTTGGGGATCCCGGGAGTAGAAATAGTCCGCAAGGTAAGTGTGGGTGTGAGATGCTAATTGACCGGAAACCAGTCACTAGCGAGGGTTAGGGAGCCGCAATTATTAATTCGTACACGAGGGAAGTGTTACGAAAAAATTCAGAGAACTCCGTACTAGGTAGTGTACGCGAGTGCGACACTTCAGTGCCGGAGGTAGCGATTCTAGGGAAGTTTCGCCAACATAAAAACAAAGTTATGCTGGGTCACCGTGAACGGAATTTTACCTGTGTAAATATGAAGAGTGTAGAATTGCTGTGCAAGTGAGGTCAGTGAATGTGTAACTAGGTCAAATTGTGGTGGCGGGTTGCAAATCGCCAGGCGCAGTAAAATCCTATGTTAGTTGTAAGCAGAGGTGGAAGAGAATCAAATGAGTTAACACGGCAATATTACAAAGGTAAACCGTGAAACAATGTATATATCTGTTAAATCCTCTATAGCATAATAAATATCATATATAAGTAACAAGGATAAGAATAGCAAAGTAGAATTGTTTTAGAGGCATAATCCAATTAATAACAAGTAAGTCTTTAATAAGCAAGATGTAAATACGAGTGAGAAAATGTTAAACGGGATTATATATGTAGAACAGGGATTAAGTGGTAGAAATTCTGGTGAAAAGGAAATATTGCAAGTACTGTAATGGAGGTTGTATTTTCAATTCACAACTGCCGTGTGATAGAGTGAGAGTAAGCAGAACTATCATTAAAGGTTAAAATGTTGTAACTATAAGCAAATGTAAAATAGGTAAATAAATTAAATACCGAGGAATTAGTCGCGATCTTGAGAGGTCATAGCTTTCAGAGAGTTAAAAAAATAACACAATAACATTAATTGTTGAAGGAAGAAGGTACAAGTAACTCCGAGTAATCACTGCAATATCGAGGTAATAATCCGTAATTTCCAGAGTAATAGCGAAGTGGTGCGAAGGTTTAGCGGAAATATTAATTGGAGTTTAATTATAAGAGAGCTGGTAAGATAATTCCGTAACAGTCATTACCTATTATTATAAAGAGAGAAAAATATGAAATATGCAGAGAATATGTAACGGATACGAGCTGTACTATAAGTTGAAAGCCTAAGGTATTTTACTGTGTATTAAGACTAATTGTGAGTAAATGTTATTGTGGGGGTCTGTAATAATAAATGTTCATAACTAGGAGTTGCTTAAAAGCGAAAAAATAAATATCAAACAAACATTGACTGTCTGCAGGAATACAAGAAAGAAATAATGTCTGTGTTATGATAATTTATTGTTGTAGAAAACTTAAAAATGAGTTTGTAAAATGTTCTGTTGTTGTAATAAGTTAAAAAGTATTCTGTGCTAATTGTACACTACGAGTGTTCTAGATATTACGAGCGGGAGCGACAGCCCTGCTGACACATGCAAGGCCTTCTACCAGTCTCGCCAGCGATGAGAGTGCACGCTCAGCGCTAGCCAGACCAGTCACCTGGTTGCGGAAGTAAACAATGTCGCACATACGAGGGGACGCTTTCGTCTGTAGCGATCGCTTCCATTTAAACAAATATAATCATTTCAGGATGTACAAGCCAGACACCGCAACGCACCAGAAGAGAGAAAAGAGTAATTTTGATACACAGAAGAACACTAATGAAATTATATACATTATAACATGTAGAATCACAGAATGTAACACAGACACACATAGCATTATGGCAAAATCAGAACATATAAAACATGTACCAAGGAAATGTACTCAGTATGAAAAGAAATTGTATTTACTTGTAAGGAAAATTTGTAATTAGATTTTAAGGAAATTTGTTTTTACAGATGAGAATGTAAATTAGGCTTGATATGTGTTTTGGAGTGGAGCCAAAACTTATTGAGGGTAGGGAGGTGTAGCGAACGCAGTTGTTCGCTTGGCTCATAAGTTAAATATTTGTCAATTATGAAATGAGGACAGCAAGTAGCATGTTAAGAAACCTGATAGAGGCATCGACCGAGGATTTAGAGCGCTGACAGTAGGGAAAAAGTGCGCAATGGTCGAGCTAAGGAGGACAGATGACGGCATGCATCGGCCTCATCATTGGCTACCAATTGCCCCTCCACTTTAGGACCGTAGTGGGAGGTGGTGTAAAAACCTCGGCACGGGTATCGGAGAGTGTCTTGTCTTGTCTTGTATTGTCTTAATCAATCAGTCGCAGCCAGCAACAGTCGGAGCAGAGGGGACGCAGACGTCGAGCCGCCCTCCGGCGGCCGTGGCCGCGGAGTGGCGCCGCAAACGAAGGAGATGGACAGCGCATAACAGGTTGGCTCTGCTGTAGGTTATGGTTGGACATGGAAAGCCGTCGTTGAGTTGTAGATAGGGAGCTAGGGTCCTCTACAATGTCTAAGCTGGGGATTTCTGGTATAGATAATCGCCCACAGTCGAAGAAGCTCTTGCTGTCCTCCAAGTAAATGTCACACCCATGCAGTTACAATAATCAACCTATTTGCAGTATTCAGTATATGTCATAGTAGGATGTCTGAAGGCAGCCCAATAGCACCTTGCGTATTCAGCATAGCACTTGTAAATTTTGTACAGTCGTGATAGTAAATGTTGTATATATGACATGTTTATGAAATCATTCACCCTGATGATCCTACCACGGATGTCTCCCTCCGATCCCAGATCGACTACTATGATCGATCCTTACCTATTCGCTCATTCCTCTCATCGAATCTGGCCAAGTCTCCGCTCGGCCTGCTGCCAGGTTCGCCATAGGTCCCCATAGGTTTACCGGTGTCCAGGTGGGGGCACTACAAAAATCAAAATATGAAAAAAAGTTCTGATTTCCAAGAAGCTATATTAACGAATTTTGTGGTAAGGTTGAAGCGCATCCTGAGCCAGAATGATTACTAATATTACATGGTTCACAGCCGATCTGGAGTGCAGAAGGTGGCTGCCATGACGAATTCTTACTATAATGACGTCTGCTCAAGACGTATACTGCCGCTAAATGAATAATATATGCAACCATATCTTACACCTTTGTTGCCTATGTCTCGGCTTTTACGTACACTTATTATTGAAGAATAAAACCCAAGGAAGCAGATGACCATATTTTAACCCTAAAGGAGAAATTTTCCTACTGGTAGTACTCTGAATAGTAACGTTATACCGTAACGCCCTTTCAAGCGGGTAACTGCTAGTATCATTTATAATAATTTATCTCTGTTTCTTTTCTGCTACAATACGCATCCCTCCACTTTGCGACGTCAATATGTACGTAGTATAAAATAAATTTCTTAACAGCCTTATCGAGTACTTTTCACCGTAGCCAATCCCCACGTTTCCCTGTAAAAAAAATATGTATTTACAACTATGTATATGACAAAACAGTGTGTTCGTGAAAAAATCCACGAAGGGAGAAACAAACCCGGAATCTTCCGAGCGTCGAACGATTACGGCACCGAGGTCTATGAAAATAGGCTAACGCCTCTAGTATATACACCTCAGCACGAAATTATAAAGTTTGCTGTTTCCCAAAAACTATATGTTTGAGAAACCAATAATTACACTTTTTTTACGATCTATATAGGTCACAAAGTGATACAGTGAATGCCCTTGGACCTCAGGTTTTTCAGAAACTGTAGCATAGAGACCTTAATCCCTTCACAAGGTTTTGTTTTGAGTGGTTCTCTAGCGCCATGCAACATATCATCGAGGTCGTGTCCTTCCCTTGTTAGATCCCTCAGGAGGAAAATTTGAATCGTGTGCAGGAAATAAAATGTTGGAATACATTTGCTTACAACGGGGAAAAGACACTGCTATGTTACCGCCGGTAAAAATGTTAATGGAAAGATTGATTAGACGTTTCGTTTGTAGCATCGCCCTATATGGTACGGAGACAATTAGTTTGAGGAAAGGAGACGGGTTTCGTTGAGACTGAGATCAGTTGAACGGACAGAATTAAACATGAGGAGGTGTTAGTGAGAGCTTCTGAAGGGAGTAAAGCTTTGAAGACAAAAAAAAAAAAAAAAAAAAAAAAAAAAAAAAAAAAAAAAGTAGTGCGTTTGACAGGACATCCAAGCATCATTGCGAATGTTTTGAAATATATTGTAAATGGAAAAAGAAACAATGCACGTCAAAGATTCCAGGTGGTGGATGATATTAAAGTGCAGTATGACTACACTAGAATGAGAAGAATTACTGAAAACAGAATGGAATGAAGAAGATTTAGGAAGACGTGACATCTCAACATCCATTTTTCTCAACTAAATACAAAGCCAAAACGATGAATAAGCTATTACCTGAATTAGCTATTATTATTTGTTTAAAATTTAAGCTAAAAGTGCGTCCACGGGTCACTGTTTACATCACCGCAGCGCCTGCGTGGACGAAATGCAACCCGCCGCGCACAACGTTCCCTTGATTGCAGCTGTTTCAGGGGTCAACAGTAGCCGAGTTTATTTATACATATATACATCTATACTCTGCAAATCACAAATACTGTGGGTGGCAGAGGGTGCTTAGCACCAATCCTAAACCCGCGCATTCCAATCCCGAATAGCGCGAGGAAAGAAGAAATACATAAATCAATCAGTATGGCATCTTATTTCTCTAATCTTATCCCTACTGTCTTTGCGACCTAAATATGTTGGCGGAAGAAGTATTTCGTTGCACTCGTAACTTAAAGATTTAATTTATGTAATTTAATTTAATTGTAATGGACCACATGCTCCGGTGGCAATTTCCCTACACACTCATCTTCCCCCTATCCTGCACCTACCTACATTTGCCCTTTACAAATTTTATCTTTAAATTCCTTCAAAGTTTTCGGTAAATTATTGATCATTTCTCTTGGTAACTCATTCCAATCCCTGACACCCTTACCTAAAAAAGAGAATCTTCCTACACCCTTGTGCCTGAAATCGAGTGCCAGCTTGTGGTCATGGTCATCTTTTCCCTTCCATGCACTACTTTTCATACCTATTGCAATATCTTTCCATGCCTCATCGCCAGTATATGCCCTGTACACTCCCATGACCCTCCTCATTCTCCTCCTGTCTTGCAATGAATCCCATTCCAGCTCCTTTATCATATCCGTCACTGATTGCATTCTGCGATAATTTCCAGAAACAAATTTAGCAGCCCTCTCCAACTCCTGTATTTGATACGTAAAATGAGGGTCCCATACTACACTACCATATTCGAGCAATGGTCTGACCAAAGTTTTGTAACCCAATTCCTTGACTTCTCTCATACATCCCCTCATCGCTCTGTCCAACAAGTGCAGAACTTTGAAACCCTTTCCTACCACCTGTCCTATGTGTCCTGCCCAGTTAAGTTTTTTATCAAAAGTAATTCCAAGATATTTACATTTCATGTCTTCAGCAAGCAATTCTTTCTCCACCTTATATTCATAATTAACCTTTTGTTTTTTATTTGTGTATCTAATAAGCTGACTCTTCTTTGCATTTATCTTCATTCCATGTTTACCAACCCAATTAGATATCCTGTCCAGATCACCCTGCAACTTACGACTATCTCGTACTATACAATTTCTGAAGCTCTCGCATTGACTCACCTCTATAGCTATTGGCTGGAGAGCGGTGACGTCACGAGCCGGCCATCAAACCCAAATTAACAGTGACCAGATATATTGTTGAAATTGGAGGTTAAGTGCGCATTTTGATAGCTAAGCAAATTAATTACCACAGAACATTCACTAAGTTTGCTTTTGTAGCATTTCATCCATTTTTTAAAAAAAATTGGAATAACATTACGGCTGAAAAAATGTGGAACTACGGGTACTTTTCTCATGGTCTTTGCTGTAACCACGAATGCCAATTGTCATTCCGGCCTAGGCTAAATATGTCACCGAATCAAGTATTCTTCTAATTCATTTCTTCGAAGTTGCTTAACCATTCAATAATCTGTAATCTGTATTAAGTTCTCTGGCCATTACGGACACTATCACCAAAGACTACATTATGAATGTTTCCTCAGCCTCAATCAAAAATAACGTAGCACTTCAAAAGTAATTGCGCACTCCCTTTAAACAGAAATTCTTCAAATTTTACCGAGTGAATTTTTAGGCGCAAATACAACTCAAGTTTGTATTTCACCAAATACGAGTTTAGCAACCATGACCTTTGAAACAATAATACAATAACATGATCGTCGTCGTCCGCGTTTAATACGTCTATTAACACTTCCGAGTTCTTCGAGCTCTAGACATTTTATTCACTCTAAGGGTAAAAAACAGGCCAAGTTCGAATTTGGTCAGATCAAGTCAACCCGTCGTAATCAATGACCCTAAAAACTGAAACTATTCTAGACCCCAGACGATACGCAAAAAAAAAAAAACGGTCACAGGCTTACACTTGTTCCTATATACACAATAGTTTTGTATAACTTACCCAAAATTACAAAAAAAAATTCAAGATGATTGTATTCTGAGATCAAATATTGAATACTAAGGGGTATTGTAAATCTTATATATATATAAAAATAGACGTGTTTTTTCCTATATTTCACTTTTCAGCCACCACTACCTTGCACAGATCACTGATGTTTGCTGGTGGATGTAGCATGGAGTTTCCTGTCGTGCACAACGTTCGCCGAATGCCGATAGCTGTGGGGATGTGGGAGATATAATGATTAAAGTTGGTCAGTGCAGGGCGTTTTCATATTTCGACCAAAAATTCGTATCTCCGTATACTTCTCTTTCCTGCCACAACTACATAACATAGACCTTTGGTATTTGTGTGTGGTAGTAGAATCGTCTTTCCTGTCGTGCACTATGGTTGTTAGATGTCGGTAGCTATGGGGGTGTGGGAGATATGGGGGTTGAAAGTGGTCGACCTGTGGCAATTTCATACTTCTGCCAAAGACAAAAGTGTCATGGTGTATCACTTTTCAGCGAAAACTATAGATCACAGATAACTGGTGTTTGTGTGTAGTAGTAGCACGGAGTCACCTTTCGATCACAACAGCGGCCGATTTTCAGAAACTGTGGTACTGTGGTAGATATGGTGGTTGTAAGTGGCCGACCAAGGATATTTTCGTATTTCGACTTTCTCCGCATATGTCTCTTTTCTGCCACAACTAAATAGCATAGAGCATTGGTGTTTGTGTTTGGTAGTAGAATCGTATCTCATGTAGTGCACTATGGTTGTTAGATGTCGGTAGCTATGGGGGTGTGGGAGATATGGGGGTTGAAAGTGATCGACCTGTGGCAATTTCATACTTCTGCCAAAGACAAAAGTGTCATGGTGTCATGGTGTATCACTTTTCAGCGAAAAGTATAGATCACAGATAACTGGCGTTTATGTGTAGTAGTAGCACAGAGTCACCTTTCGATCACAACAGCGGCCGAATTTCAGAAACTGTGTTACTGTGGTAGATATGGTGGTTGTGAGTGGCCGAGCAAGGATATTTTCGTATTTCGACTGTCTCCGCATATGTCACTTTTCTGCCACAACTACATAGCATAGAGCATTGGTGTTTGTGTTTGGTAGTAGAATCGTATCTCATGTAGTGCACTATGGTTGTTAGATGTCGGTAGCTATGGGGGTGTGGGAGATATGGGGGTTGAAAGTGATCGACCTGTGGCAATTTCATACTCCTGCCAAAGACAAAAGTGTCATGGTGTATCACTTTTCAGCGAAAAGTATAGATCACAGATAACTGGCGTTTGTGTGTAGTAGTAGCACAGAGTCACCTTTCGATCACAACAGCGGCCGAATTTCAGAAACTGTGTTACTGTGGTAGATATGGTGGTTGTAAGTGGCCGAGCAAGGATATTTTCGTATTTCGACTGTCTCCGCATATGTCACTTTTCTGCCACAACTACATAGCATAGAGCATTGGTGTTTGTGTTTGGTAGTAGAATCGTATCTCATGTAGTGCACTATGGTTATTAGATGTCGGTAGCTATGGGGGTGTGGGAGATATGGGGGTTGAAAGTGATCGACCTGTGGCAATTTCATACTTCTGCTAAAGACAAAAGTGTCATGGTGTATCACTTTTCAGCGAAAACTATAGATCACAGATAACTGGCGTTTGTGTGTAGTAGTAGCACAGAGTCACCTTTCGATCACAACAGCGGCCGAATTTCAGAAACTGTGTTACTGTGGTAGATATGGTGGTTGTAAGTGGCCGACCAAGGTTATTTTCGAATTTCGACTGTCTCCGCATATGTCACTTTTCTGCCACAACTACATAGCATAGAACATTGGTGTTTGTGTATGGTAGTAGAATCGTATCTCATGTAGTGCACTATGGTTGTTAGATGTCGGTAGTTATGGGGGTGTGGGAGAAATGGGGGATAAAATGGTCGACCTGCGGCAATTTCATATTTCTGCGAAAGACGCATGTGTCACGTTGTATCACTTTTAAGTGAAAACTATCAATCGCAAATTACCGGCGTTTTTGTGTGGTAGTAACACAGAGTCACCCATCGATCACAACGTTGGCCGAAATTCGGTAACTGTGGGAGTGTGTGAGATATGGTGTTCGAAATTGGTCGATCATGAATATTTTCGTATTTCATCCAAAGACTTGTGTGTATCCGTAAATTTTACTTTGCTGCCGGAACTACATAGCGCAGAAGATTGGTATTTGTGTGTGGTAATAGTATCGAGTCTCCCATCGTGCACTATGGTGGTTAGATGTCTACAGCTGTCAATATGAATACTTTACAATCACGAACGAAGTTGTGGGTACCAGCTATTATATTATAAATGTGGAAGTAAGTTTCTGTCTTTTTGTTACGTTTTGACGACTAAATGGCTATATCAATATTGATGGAATTTAACAATGAAATAGTGTAGGAAGGACACAGGACATTTTTTCGGCATGAATAACAGTTTTAGTCACGAAATTTTAAGAACTTATCGAATGATGAAAGACAGACAGATTCGTTTGTTAGTCTGTAATGTTACGTTGGTTGCTCAGTCACGCAATCTGTTAGTGTTTGATTAATTAATAAATTTTGATAAGAAACAAAACTTATTATTTAGTATAGAAGTCAATTTGCTCTGCACTGTACTATTCATTTGTGTCTGTATAAAAGTTTCTGGCACCAATTTGTCTTCCTTTTTGACATGCCTTACGGACGTAAACCTGGCCTAAGGTGCAGGTCTAGAAGACAATGTGCTGCTATTAGATTATATGATTCAGATGCTCATGTTGAATAAAGAAGAAAAAACCAAGCTGAAATAAAGCTGCCATCAATTAACCCCCCCCCCCCTTCCACACACACACACACATCCCCGCACCTTCGCTTACTTTTCTGTTTTTAAATATGTTGTTAATTGATTCTCTTCAAGAGACAGATTAGACGATAGGATGATATAATGATGGCTTTCCATCATATTATGTCGACTCGGTGTTGTTTGGGACAAATCTTACGTTACTAACAGTTTTCTATATCCAATTCTGGAATTGAAATTCCAAGTCCACGCGTACGAAGTCGCGGGTAACAGCTAGTACGTTCATATTGATTAACTTGTTAGCTATTTTGAGCATAAACATTGTTGATTATTTAATATTAAAAAAAAAACAGTAAATACTGCATCATTATTTTTAATGGGGAAAGAAAGCTTTCGTCCTGATTTGCTGATTATTATTGTTGACCCTAGTTGTAGGGGTCGTTTTATATTTGTGATTGGGTATGTATGTGGATGGCAGAATGGCTGATACGCGAGTTCTATGGTGTTTCCCTACGATGCCCTATGACTTGCGCCGACTGTCTTCATGTATCTTCAGATCTTTAGTTCTTGCTTTTCGGAACTATCCCCTTCTTTTCTTGTACTGCTAATTGAACATGAGCATCGAGGATAAGATTAATAAATAAATTACGCCAAAGCAATTGCTTTGGCGTAATTTATTTATTAATATTATCAGCAATTGAGGAAAAAATTATCCACAACATCCAGATATCGAGGATAAGCTTACATCTAGGAGAGGGAGCGGACAGCTAAGAGTTACTTGAAATGAAACAACCTCTACAGGAAACCTCATTTAATCCGTACTAAACAGTAAACCAGCCGGCCTCGGTAGCGTAGGGGCTCCACGCGCCGATGGTCGCCGGTTCGAGTCCGGCCGCGGGCATGGGTGTTAAAGTGTTGTATCTGTGAATGTCGTGTTTGTGATGTAGTGTCCTTGTGATTACACTTGAAAATATGTACATTGGAGAAACTAATATACTGAAAGAATCACATTGAGCTGGCTGTGTGGCCTCAGTAGCCGAATGCCATTAAAAAAAAAAAAAAAAAAAAAAAAAAAAAAAAAAAAAAAAAAAAAAAAAAAAAAAAACGGTAAACGATATACAGCTGATGACAGAGAGGTGTCCGTAACCCGTAATACTGAACGTAGGGATGAGACTTAGCCCTACAGTATACAACTAACAGAGAATGGTAAGGTTGGTGCAGTGACTACTTCTCCGAGGCCTAGCTGTTAACTTTTGCTCGTCAGTGAAGAAGTGAGGATGAACAATGTAATCTGGCTTCCTGGTAAAGTATTGGCTTGCGTGCTCAGCACCGCACGTGTAACTTGCAACCTGAACTGTCGACCGGCAGAAAGTCGAGAAAACAGCATGTGCTAACTCGACGTCTGGCTGCAGTCTTACCAAACTGACACGATTTTAAAACTAAAACGTTATACTAAATAACGGCCCGTCACATTATTATCAACAATACCCGCCACAATGGCACCACCACAGTGCGTCGAGGAGTTACAACAGGACCAGGTTAGATCCCTAGGCAAATACTAGTATGGTCCTCCAACTCCGCCTCATAAAGTAATCATTACTCAAACAAAAATTCTCTAATCACACACACAACATGGTTACACAATTCGCAGACAGATGGCAGCACAACTTTACATCCCGGGAGGCGTCTGACTCAGCTACAAGTCCGCCAAATATCAGACACATTGCAATAGCGGAATAAGTGGAAAGAAAAATTATTATTACATACAACTACTCCACCCGATAGTCGTTGTCCTGTTCAAATTTCAATAAATTTGTTTCTGATCGTTATGTGAGAAGCTGTTGAAAAGAGAGAGGAAAAAAAACATATTTCCGAGTGATCATTCTATTTATTAACGATTGTGTCCCTGTTATTCAATTTGAGAAGGAGTAAATTCAGAAGAACTCCAAAGAGAAATTTTACATGCGGGATGAATTATATCGACAGTAAATACTGGAAATGTGCGATTTGCCTGGAATTTGATTGACTTGGAATCATGCGGTTTTATCACAAAATTTGAATCACAATTAAATGGGAGTTTCGTTGATTTGAATATTCAACTGCAACTAGAATGCTGAATGAGTTGTTTGACCGCCTTCCAACAATTCAGTTGCAATGGGCTTGTGTCAACTAAGAATAAATCGGACGCATAGCAGTTTTTAATGATTAATCATTCAAAGGAGATAACAAAATACAATATTATTTATTATATAAGATAAAGATTATTAGTGTTTTTAGAAAATAAATTCGGCAAAATCAGGCATTCAGTCACGTGACCTCGAACGCTAATGAGAAAGCATTACGTCACACCACCCGAGACGCCAAAGTTGTTATTGGAACAGAGCAAGTTATTTAGTAAATTATTCGTTTGTAGGAACTTTTGTGACGTTAATACAATTGTTCTCAGTTATATGCTGGAAGACAATTATAATTCGCTATGGAACCAGGATTTAACAAAGCAAACAGTATCAATTTACCGCAAAACTGATGCCGTAAAACTTGACAGATTTTTCGCGACAAACATCGACTTTTGTTCATCGGAATTCCCAATGTTAAAACTTCGATGTAAATATACACAAGTGTCAAATATACATTACTAGTATAAATAGCATTATTTCGGTTTCGTAACCAATAACCTATTGCTTAGACATACGTTTTGTATGTTAATTGATACTGGTTTTGCGGTTGCATTTGCGAAGTTTATGGCACACTCATATCCCTCATAGTAAGTGGTAAAATTCCTGATACTCCAACCATGAAACGTGGCCTTGTCTTAGAAGATGAAGTAAGAAAAAACTGTAGAAAAAAGACATATAAGTGTGGCCTGATATTAAACTCCGAGTATCCAATAATTGCAGGTTACCCAGATGGACTAATTGAAAATGGTATAATAGAAATTAAATGTATCATTAGTGCAAAGACATATAAACACCAAAAAATGGGGATGATACAGAAAAATATGATTCCCAAATGTAGATTCAAATATAATTAATAGGAAAGAAAATCTGTTCGATACTATCTTTGGCGTGAATAATGTCATTGCATATGTTATTTCTGTGCCGTATCGTAATTTTTAACCGACTTCAAAAAAAGGAGGAGGTTCTCAATTCGTCTGTATTTTTTTTTTTTTTTTTTTTTTTTTTTTTTTTTTTTTTTATGTATGACCAGCGATATTTTCACCAATTTTGAACCGATTTAAATTAATTTTTTTTTAGTGGATAGGGTATACCTCCAAAGTGGTCCCATATGAATTTCATTGAGAAACCACCCCTTCTAAACCCCTCCGCCCCCTAATTTTTATACAAATCCACATTTTTTATTCGATCTCGATGAAACTTTGGACATATATAGCCAAAAATAAAGAGAAAAATAATGTCAACTTTTGGTTTAAAAAAAATTGAGCCCCTCTCCCCCTATCCACCCCCTTAATTCTTGCCAGTTTTCTTTATTCAAAGCTACAGTCTACACCATTTAACTGATCTCCATTAAAGTTGGCAATTACATGTAGGGTATACTCCAAAGTGGTCCCATATGAATTTCATTGAGAAACCAACCCTTCTACCCCCCTCCGCCCCCTAATTTTTATACAAATCCACATTTTTTATTCGATCTCGATGAAACTTTGGACATATATAGCCAAAAATAAAGAGAAAAATACTGTCAACATTTGGTTTAAAAAAATTGAACCCCTCTCCCCCTATCCACCCCCTTAATTTTTGCCAATTTTCTTTATTCAAAGCTACAGTTGACACCATTTAACTGATCACCATTAAAGTTGGTAATTACATGTAGTTTTTCATGGAGAAGGATTCTGAGCAAAAAAATCAAAATAAAAAACCACCCCTCTCCCATTCACACCCCTTAATTTTATAGAAACCTACATTTCTTATCTGATTTTTACTGAACTTTGCCCATGTATACTTTAAAACAAAGAGGATAATCCTGTCAATATTTAGTCTTCCACAGTTCAACCCCCCCCCTTCTTCCACCCCTTTACTTATTGTCAATGTTCTTCATAAAACCTACACTCAACACCGTTTGACCAATTATCATCAAAGTTGGCATATACATGTAATTTTTCATGGAGAATCTGACCAAAAAATAAATTTAAAAAACCACCCCTCTCCCCTTTACACCCCTTAATTTTTATACAAACCCACATTTTTTATCCGATTTCGATGAAACTTTGGACATGTATAGTAAAAAATAAAGAGAAAAATACTGTCAACTTTTGGTTTGAAAAAACTGAAGCCCTCTCCCCCTATCCACCCCCTCAATTTTTACCAATGTTCTTTATACAATGCTACAGTCGACACATTTAACTGGTCTCCATTAAGTTTGGCATATACATGTAATTTTTCATGGAGAAGGTTTCTGACAAAAAAAAAAAAAAAAAAAAAATAAATAAATAAACCACCCCATGTCTCCCTTTACACCCCTTAATTTTATAGAAATCTACATTTCTTATCTGATTTTTATTGAACTTTGCCCATGTATACTTTAAAACAAAGAGAAAAATCCTGTCAATATTTGGTTTGCCAATGCTCAACCCCTTTCCCCCTTCAACCCCATTAACTTTTGTCAATGTTCTTTATAAAAAAAACTACAGTCGTAATCGTTTGACCGATTACCATGAAAGTTGATGCTTATATGTATATTTTTTACGAAGAAGGTGTCTGACCAAAAGATCTAAAAACCACCCCCTCTCCCCATTAAACTGCTTAATTTTTATACACAACTTCAGTTTTTATCCAGTTTAGACAGAACTTTGCAATTTTTTACTATAAAACTAAGAGAAAAATGATGCCAACTCTTGGTTTGCAAAAAATGAACCCCTCTCCCCTTTTCCACCCCCTCGATTTTTGTCAATTTCTTTTTAGAAAGCTACAGTCGACACCATTTGACCGATCTTTATTAAAGTTGGCACATATATATGTAATTTTTTTATGGATAAAATCTCTGACCAAAAAATAAAAAAAAAAATACCCTAGCTCGCGTTCCCTTAATATTTATATAAAACCCACATTTTGATTCGATTCCGTAGAACTTCGCTTGTGTATACTTTAAAACAGAAATAATAGAAAAATACTGTCCACATAACTTTCACAAAAATGCAAACCCTATCCCCCTTTCTACCCAATTAATGACTGTTCTTTATACAAAGCTACCGTTTCTTTCTGATTTTGAAGGAAGTATGCACATGTATACTGCAAAACAAACAGAAATATACTGTCTACATTTGGTTTCGAGAGTCCAAACACCGCTCCTTCCTTTCCATCATTTAATCTACAGTTTCTATCCGATTCTGAAGGAAATTTGCACACGTATACTTTAAAACATACAGAAAAATTTTGTTTAAATTAGGTTGCTTAATTGTTTTTTTATATATATACCTACAGATTTATCTGATATCAATAGAAATTTACACACGTATACTTTAAATTAATCAGAAAAGGCAGCCTACATTTGGTATACAAAAGCTCAATCCCTCTTCCCCTTTACCATCACCCCTTTTAATTTCCAATGTTCTTTACAAAATATCCACAGTTTTAAATTCCGTCAAAATCAATTAAGCTATTTTTAAGTCATGGCTTAATATTTATAAAATAAATGTGTCGTAATGTCTCAACATGTGCTTCAGATTTCAACTTTGATCCCAAGCTTTCACCAATTAAAAATCTATATTTTTTGTGTGATGCCGGAGGAAACAGATATATTCCAGAGAGATTTCTGTATGTGGTATGTATTAATGCCCAGATGTTACTTGTTTCGGTTATCGAGCAGCAGCTTTAACAGATGTTATGATAAGATCGAAACATAGCCTGACATTCCTTAACAGAACGCCCAATTCACCCCGTTCTGGAAGTGGTTGTGGTATATAAAGACATAATTCTTCTTTGAAGCAAGTGCTTTGATCTCTGAGCTACCAGGAAGTTCGCAAAATGGTAACTGCTGCGGCATATTTAAAATACCACTAAAAATTTAAAAATAAAATAATTGTTTAAAAAAACATAAAAACCGCCTTACAAAAAACCACACTAAAAATTTTAAAATAACTTTATACCTTTCTTAGGAAAAAGTAAATCTAAATAGACAACATTTTACATTACTTTCATTGAAATTTTGACTTTAATTAGTTATTTTTGGAGTCGGTGCCAACGAAAGCAAGAAAAACAAAAAGATAAAAACAATAAGGAATAACAATAATACATTAAAAAATCATGTTACTGCTTACCTACAATTAATGCTAGAAACTTGTTTCAACTAAACTGAAACATACAGCTGATACGCCGATATTATACTAACTGTAAATCGTTTACTTCATGATGCAACCTACCAACTGACACTGTAGCACCACAGATATGCGTGGATGACCAATAAGGCCAAGCCACAGATTAAAATACTGTTAATTTGTTTCCCTAAGATGTCTCCCACAGTAACACAATCTGCCTCACAACATGCTGTAAAATATTGGGAATTTTTGTTCGTACTCCCCATTTCGCCTCTAACGCCAAAAAAGAAGTTCAGTAATTAGATCTTCGCGATGTGACAGCTGGCACCGACTCCAAAAATAACTAATTAATGTCAAAATTTCAATGAAAGTAATGTAAAATGTTGTCTATTTAGTTTACTTTTTCCTAAGCAAGGTATAAAGTTATTTTAAAATTTTTAGTGCTTTTTTTTGAAGGCGGTTTTTATGTTTTTTAAAACAATTATTTTATTCAGTTGCATCACGTCTGAGGTATGTTTTTTTTTTTTTTTTTTTTTTTGCTTTTAGATAGACCTTTTTCGAAAAATATATCCTCCAAAGCAAAATATATAATGTAAATGATCGATTTTTAGAAAAAATTATGTGTTTTTTTGAGTTAAATAGATAATAAGGTAAAGTACGAACCTAATTTTTCAAATTTAGTCAACTAGCCAATTTCTGATGAAGCATGTGCAATTTCAATCTGCGAGCGAATCGTTGCCAAAATCAATGAGATCTTAAAAGTTTTTCCTGTTCTACCGGGAGCGACAAAGAAGAATATCCCTCTAGTTCCACCGTTCCCAACTTTCATGTGCATATTTTTGTTGCCGATTCAACAGTGAAACATTTGTTTTGAACTGATTTTCCCGTTGTAATACAATCATATTGTTTTTTGAGTTTAAACTCTTGATTAAATATGTCGTGCATTGGACAATTGAGCGCTGTCATTACTAATTGATGTAACAGCTTGTTTGATATCATCAAGCACATATCCCCGATTAATATCAGTGGAATAGAAATAAAATAACTACACTTGCTGGACAGATCGCAGAACACAGAACACAAAAAGTAATTTTATAACTTAAGCTGGAATGCGTTTTTCGAGATTTTCCTCCAGATCTTCCAGTTTTTCTTTCAATAGAAAACATTTAATTGAGTTATTTCCGTCCCGGGAATGTAAAGGAAAAAAATTGTTACGCAAAGTTTAAAAAACATCCGTCAGTTGTCTCCATCTACCCACTGCAAAGTTATGTCACCTCAATAAGCCCCTATAACTTGTTATAAATGCCAAGTTTCACAAAGCAACTCGGTTATCGTTGAAATGTCTAGGGCTCTTAGAAAATTAATTTACTGGTGCAATTATATTATAACTTTGAAGTACTAATTAAATAACCGTGTTATGGGGACAGACTTTTCCTTATAGATCTTGCATCTGGATTTATGAATAAGCGATTTTTATTAATTAAATCAACTTACATTTACTAAAGAAAGTTTAGTGAAAGGTGGGAATTATTAGACGCACAGAAAAAATTGACACAACTTATAAAACAAAGAATTAAAAAAATCTAAAGATTGTATTTATGCAAATATGGAGTTCTGTAATGCAAGTTCACGCCAGAAGGACGGACATCTAATAATAGCTCAATTAAACTATCTATTTCCGATTAATTATTACGCTGTAAGCTCACTGGAACACTGAAATTTAATTTATGAGACTCAAAGTTTTGTAATTCTCATTCCTTGTGCAATAACAACTAATAGTAATTATTGCAGTTATTGTTTGCCCTTTAATTCAAGAAGTAATCAATTTAGTAAGTAATCAGTAGTTAGTAAGTAGTAATCAATTTAGATGGATCCGCATGCATCCAAAAAACAGTGGCCAATCACCTTGGTTCACCGGGTTCAAAGTCTTCATTTTCTCCAGAGTCTGCTCAGGGCCGCCGTAAGCGGGCGTGCAAGGCGTGCATTTCATGCGGGCGGCACGTCCAGGGGGGCGGCAAATCGAGTGATAGAGGGCGTCAAATTTATGTAAATAGCTAGTGGGCTAGCGTTGGGCCTGAGTCCGTTCACCTCCAAAACTCACTGTTTAGACTGTTTCTTAGTTTATGGAGTATTAGTAGTATATCCTTGTTTTGTCCATACGTATTGGCACAAAAACTCGATAGAGTTGTGACAGAAAAGTGCCAAAATAGCTCAGAGTCGACTACACAATTACACTTATACTTCACTGATAGAAAACGTGGTACCTATCCCTTTGAATTTCTTTTCACACCAAAGTTTTCATGCAGAATTTAATACACTATACCCTGCAATATGCCTGTGGCCTTCACTATTTCGCGGACTTTGATTCGCTATCAATGATTTGGTGGGTAGTTATTTCCATTGGACATCCCAAATGTTGTTCACCTTTTGTGGATGTGCGACCATGATTAAACTCATTTATCCAATTGTAAATAGTTCCAAATGCAGGAGTAGATGGCCATGTAGTTCTTTCAGGTCAGCTTTGATATCTTTTGGTTCAAAGCCTTTAAATAAAAGTGTTTAATCACTGCTTGAAGCTCTGGTCTTTCCCATTTTTTTAAATGATCGACACTTGTCTGCTACAATTGACAATAACAATGAAACCACATGATGGAAATAGCTGAGAATTTATTTTCCATTAATGATTAATAATTAAAAGGAAATAATTTTCAACACTGCCCTTTTGATCTCTTGGATTTTCTAAAGATAGTTATCACCCACCACTTCTGTTCAGCAACTGAATGGTCATCACGATTTCCTTTAAATCCAAAGGAGACCTAAGGGCACAATACTGTTATATGAAAAAAAGGACAAGATGTACAGATGTGATTCATTCAGAGCTGGAAATTTCTGCAAGGGGTAGGAATTTATATCAATAAGTATCTGTACAGGGGAGGTGCAGTTTTTAAAAGAAGCAGGATACTGCAGAAAGTACCAACTGAAAACTAAATTAACATTAGATAATATCAAAGGCTTCAAAATTACTGACTAGATCTGATTTTCTAAGAGGCCTTCTAGTTTTGAAATGTAAAATTAAATATGCTCTCACTTTTATAGAAAATGACTATTGGAAACAAACAAAGGAAGGATGAGGTACAAAAATAATAACTTTGGCAATATTAAATAACTGGAAATGATGGCAAGAGTTTCATCTTCCTCATACTTATTTCATTTCCAGTAGACATTTTCTGCATCACATAATACTTACCGGCTTCAACAGTAGCTGCATGGTTGAGGGATATACCAAAATATTGAGAATTTTGTTTGTATTGTTTTTTTCTTTGTGTCATCACAGATTTCCTGCCAAAACTTTTGGAGGTTGTTTACTGGAAGATAAAAATAACTAAATGTCTTTTCAGTCTAAGTTTCTATTGTCTTTGCCAGGTTTGCAGGATTTTGAACAAAAAGTTGTTTGTCAGATATGCTTCATTGGTAATTTTTATTAGATCTTACATTTTTTTAAACACATTGACACAGTTTGAATTTAGCACTACTTTTCCTATCCATTCCATTGAACATATTACAGTATCTATAGTAATTATAATTTACTGTGTTCAGCACTTGGTGACAGAGATTCTTACCAGTTACACCTTTATCATAACCGCTTAACCTAACTTTGTATTCCTACCATATTAAGGGCACCTACAGTTTAATGTGAAATCCAAACCATGGAATTCCCTAGCATCTTTAAATTAACAAGCAAAGATCAGTTCTAAGACCCATAAAAATTCCAGCCAAGACCAGGTTTTGAACCAGAGACTTCCCATATTCCAGTCATGTAACATAACAAACAGAATGTGTCAAATACTTTTTTCAAAGGTTATTGTTTTTGTAAGAATGGAGCCTTTCCCGGCGTATGCTTGAAATGAAATTTTCACCAGTGTACCTTCGGATAGTGTTTTGAAAACACGATATTTCGACGACTACCTCCGTCGTCTTCATCAGATGTGGAAACATCTGCACAGGTCGGCTGACGGTCAGATACTGAGCCAGTCCTGGTGCTGCACCTCCTTATATAGCTGACATTAATGTTGATTGTAATTTAGTTGATCAAAAATGGAAGTTAACTTATATTACCAATATGAAGGAAAAATTGTTGTAAGGTAGAAAATATCAAAATATATTTACTTCTCTTTACTTATTAACAACTTCCTCCAATCATGACAAGTTGTGACATACAATCTCTAATAAATGTGTCTGTAATGGGTGCATAAAATTTAATTTGTTTAACATCTTCGGTTTTATGATGACTGCAGTTTCAGTCTTTGAGTTTTAATCAGAAATCGGCACTTTTCATCTGTGAAGAACCAATTACTCAAAACTTGTACTACAGAATATTTACATATTAGATTCAATTCAATCATATATATATATATACATATATATTTTTCTTTTGTGCTTATAATTTTATTACTTTTATAGTTTGAATTTTGCCCCCTCTATCATCCCCTCCCAATCTGCCATTTGCCATGGAATGATGCACATACCATTCACATCCAAGCTCTTATTATAATACTTTTTTATATAAATATATTAGTTATGAGTCCTATAAACCAGAAACCATCTCTATAAAGAATTTTCTACTCTGTGTGGGGAAATCTAAAACCTTAAAATTAAATACAATAAAGTACAAAACAAAACATTACAAAAGTAGCCATTACAAAGATGTATGTACTTTAGACACCTAAAACATTAAAAAAATGGCAAGCAAAAAAAGAGATTCTAATACTATAACTTAAGCACCAACACATTTACCTAGGTTTTTTTTCAGTTGCCAGACAATTAAGACTGTAGGAATGAGATAAACATATTAAGGTGTATCTTAATATGAAAGCACAGACTGTCTTATGTACTGGTTAACAGAGGATTTACAGCGTTGGTTAGTGTCAATCAGAAGCTTTGTAACTCATTTGACTAGGATTAGTAAACAGATGTATCAAGATTATTGCTCAGCAAAAATAGTAAAATTTGAGTTGAAATGATAATGAAAGTCCATATAAACAGAAATGAGGAGGGATTGCAATAATCTAATTTAAAATAATTTCCTTTACCGAGAGCACTCCTTAGCTTCTGGTTGTATTATCTTCAAATCAATACATTTATGCAGCTCTGTTCACTACGAGTCAAATAATTAAAATGTTTCCCTTCCAAAGCAGGTCATTATTATTTCAGCTGAAATATGTGATGCTTTCAGTATATTCCACCACAATAGACTGAGGATAAGTGAACAATTTCTATCTTGTTTAACTAATCATTTAATATGTTTTCACATATCTTAAAAACAGGAACTTAAAATTAAATCTCATACCTACTGCTCTTTTCCCTATTAACAGCTGCTGTTTATTGTTATGAAATTTGAGGAATGCAGTAGAGTTGGCAATTAGTGTATATAAAACATTTACTTATTATATTCACTATTCATACAGGAGCTGATAGTTTACGGTTGTTTTCCTCATCTTCATAAGCCGGATTATCGACACCTAGTCTCGTATTTTCCACCTTGTCTTCTTCCTTTAACTTCTGTTCAATAAGGTCTTTCCCTTCGAAAGTCTTTATATCTTTGGTTTCGTTTTCTGGGATTCCACTCACTTCAGAGGGCAGTACACTCATTTCTGATTTGGTGGCAGTTTTCTTGTCGACAGACTTTTCTGCTTCAGAAGCTCGAGCCTCCCGCCGCATCGACGAATGCATCCATCTGAAAACATTACACAACTTAATAATGGCACTTTAGCTTACAATTAGCTTAAAGTCCCAACAATTATAGAACCTTTTCATTGAGTAATTCAGGTGAAGAAAAGAGAAACTGTAGAAAAAGTCAACAATATGATTTTCTTGTATATTTAATACAAGAAACTTACTTTAATGACAATCAAGCAAATTTCTAAATTCAAGGTCATTGTTAAACATAAAATATCGTTACTTGACAAAGGATTTAATCTGAAATATTGTATTTTTTGTGTTTTGTTTTGTGTTGCTGCTTCCCTCCTCCCTTCAACTTTGGTGAGTGTTGGGTGTATTTTATCTATCCTTTCCGTATAAATATTGCCTCAAAGCCAGGGGCGTTGCTACTATAGGGCCAGGCGGTGCAGTGCATCGGGGCCCCTGAGGGGGGCCCCAAGCGCTGCCCAGGGGGTCCCTACCAGCAACTTGGCAGAGCTAAAAAAAAAAGGTCACCCAATCTGGCCTGAGGCCCCAAAATAATTTTTTTGCACCGGGGCCCTTGTTGGCCTAGCTACGCCACTGCTCAAGGCAGTTCTTTCCTTCTGTTGTTACCGATAAAATACCACAAACCACATCTGGTTTGTTCATGTTGAAAATTGTAGGAACGAGCTTCATAAACAGAACAGCTCTTAGAATAATAATGAAACATAGTCTAATGATAAAGTTGACTTTGTAACAATGGTTCATGTTAGGACATGGTGCCACCCAGATAACATAGAAACTATGTCTAGTAGTTTTATCCCAACTTTTATCAGCTGCAAAGACACAATCACCAGCAATTCGTGACATACTGATTTTTTCCTCTATGTTCTACTCGTAAGACTTAGTTCCTTTTGTTTTATGACTCCCAACTTTGGCTATAGGTACCCAATAGTGCCAAAGACTAAAGTAATTTGCTATAAGATAATTTAGATATGAGTTGTCCAAAATTTTTATCTTCTTATCTCATCTTTCTAAAAGATTTACCGTATTTTTAAGTGACATAAATGCATACATAGTGTAAAGATATTATCAACAAAACATTCTGTAAAAAGGTAAAATACCATTCCAAATTTTTTTTTGTGAATTCAGAGAAGGTGTTAACATGTTTGCAATATAATATAGTAAATTCAATACTTTACACGTATTATATTATGCCTACTGCAAGGCATTTACATGTTACATGTAAAACTTCTTCGTGTTTGAGTGAGTCTCAGCATAATTTCTATATTTTTTCGCGTAATATATTATTGCGATATATTACAGGAACTGGATAGTGATTTGTAGGAAAACAGGAGACGGGTTAGGGAAAAAAATTGACCTACTTAGGTTTTATCGACATATTAATAGCGCTATCGTTTTAAATATATTTGGTGTGTGTTATACTTGGAAGAGCAGGTTCAAGAAATAGATAAGGTAGTTGCCAATTCTCAGAGTTGAATGCAGTATCATTGGTCGATACAGACTGCTTCTTGCTATCTTCAAGTACAGTAGAGTCAAGGTGGGAAGAGTTCAAGGAGATAATAAGAAAGGGGGAAGAAAAATTTATTCCAAGGCAGAAAATAAAGAGAAGTAGAGAACCTATGTACTATAATAGGGAAGTGAGGAGGTTAAAGAGGTTGGTAAGAAAAGAACATAACAGAGTTAAGAGATATTTAAAACAACTAAGCAAGGACTTAATAACAGCAAAGAAAATGGCTAAAGATGGGTTTATGAAGAGTATTGTCAGTGCAGGAGGACCATTGGCTAATGCATCTTTGGCGGCGCTAGTGCGTGGTACTCACAGGAAGATGCCGACAGCAGGCATGGTAAGCCCACCTCCCAGCAGGAAGAAGGCCCCTGGTAGTGTTTGCATCGTCCTCTTGTAGACTTCGCTGTACAATGGGGCGTACAGCAACGGCATCAGTGCCTCGCAGACGCCGAATATAGAGTTCACCTGGCCTACAAACAAATGTAAAAACTTTATCAGCTCAGCTCAGATATAAACTCCAAAATTTCTCCATAACCATTGTACTAATACAGTTTTTCGTCATACATTCAATCATATTTCCGATAACAATTGTCTATGAATACGTGCGGTTCATTTGTGACAGATTGAAGCTAATTGATATGTTTCTGTATTTGCGAAAGGAATGGGCATTCCTAATAATACTAAAGCCGATTATAACGGACCATTGCATCTGAATAAGTATAAGCTTAAAACCCGTTGTAAGTGTGCATAGCAATACAGCACAAACTGCCATCCCAGCCGGGAAGTCAATCCTCAATTAAAAGTCTGGTGTTGCAACACTATTTGTGTGAGCCTCGCTGAAAAACAATATAACATTTTTCTCGAATGTGCGAACTTGGGAAGTGTGTAGTGACTTATTGACTGACAAAAATAGTGTAAGCAAGGGCGTAGCCAGAATTAGCTTCAGTGTGGGGCGAAAACGAGGAAACTTAATAAAACTAATTGTTGATAATATTTTTACTGAAAATGGAAACACTCATTTAGCTTATTAAAGCAGTAGTCTGCAAGGGTTCTGATGAAATTTTTCCAAATTTATTTTTCGGTATTAAAAGAAGATTTTTTTTATTTTAATATATTTTTCGCTGGACCACTTGAGCCCCATCCCGCCTCCTCCTGGCTACGCCCGTGAGTGCAAGAGCGGGCTATATCGTTGCAAATCAGAGCAGAAACGAGATTTATTGTGAAAAAAATGTCGGAAGATACTTCTGATCGGAATGAATTCTTGAAGCTGACCTATTATCCTGCCGAAAACTAGAAAGACTCTAAGTACTATTTTTGATTATAAAAACCTGCAAGTGCAAGCCTTATCAAGACATTTCGTCTGTGCAATCGTCTTTTGTATTTTGATTGCAATCATGTAATAAAATTATAGATTGATTCAATTAAAAGCATTAAAATAAATCTAATGTTCACAGCCTTATTCAACTACTTCTAATAAAAAATCGCCTCGTTTCCCCGATATCATTTCAGGTGATAAAGGTTTAGAAATTCCCCCTTCTTTTAGGCGGGCGCACATTGACGCACAGTCGACGCAGCGCAGCGCAGCACAGTTTCTGTGTCTCTCTATGTTTTGGGGCGGAACAGCGCGAATTGAGACGCAGGGCAGGGCAGGGCAGCGCAGTACTGCGCCGCACGTGGCCTGCGCCACGTTGTGATCACGACACAGAAACTGTGCCACGCAGCTCACTCGTGCCGGTTTACAACGTAACACTTCTTGCGTTATTTATAATCTTGCTTTACTTATAATCATTTTCAACTATGGAATAACAAAAATTGATTAATCTGGTGCGTAACCAACCTGCGATTCACAATATCAGTCATAAAAAATACATAAAAATTAAATTTAAACAAGATATTTGGACAATTAGCCCAACAAGTGGCGAGTAAATTCAGCATTTATTTATCATACAACTGTCCACTTACAATTTTCACTTTTCTTTTCATTTTTAATAAAACTTCGAAAAAGATTGATATATATAGGCCATTATCACATTATTTGTTTTCTTATCATTTGTACTACATCATTCAATAGTGTCCCCGAGAAACACTTAATTTGTTGACACTGCTTTTTTAGTTTCAAGTGTTTATGTTCTGTTATATAGTTTTCTTAAAAATATAATATGAAATAAAAGAGAGAAACATTCTTATAAATGTCATGTACCGTCAAACGTTAATAATTAAATAAATAAACACGAAAATACAGCGAGATTTTCTTCAGTTCTAAAGGTGCGTGTCCACTTGAGAGTAAATACTGGCGAGAAGCTCTCGATAGCGTAACTCGCAAGTGGACACGCCTCTGAGAGTAGCTCGCGGCGAGTGGAGAGCTACTGCCTGAGAGCTGACGATAATTAACTTTCTCGCAAGTCGACACGTCATTCTTGTGCTGTCTGAGAGTAGCTCGCAGAATACGAACACTGTTCGTATAGTCTGAGAGCAGAAGCTGAGAGTTCGGTGAGAGGTAGCAACAAGATGAGTAAAAATTCGTCATCTGAAGAAACAAAGGAATTAATTAAAATGTATGTAGGTAGAGAATTGTTGTGGAATGTAAAATGTGCCGATTAGTGTGACAGAATAAAAAAAAAAATGTTTTGAAGGAAATAGGAGAGAAATTTTGGGTATGACCTTCAAAAGAATCTCCACAATTTAAGGAATATTAACAATGCATTTATACAATTTTATAACATTTATTTTAATGACAATGTGTCTATAATTATTGTAGACACATTCTTATTACAGTAAGAAGTTCTAAACTGAAGTAAGATTTCATTAATTTTTCAAGAACTCTCAAGTATCTGAAGTATTGTAAAAAATTAAAAATAGAAAAAATGGAATTGGAGCAGAGGAAAATTATTAATGTAAGTAGCTTTACTTCAGTGCACAAAATTTTGTAATTCCTGAATTCACTGTCTTTCCAAAACAACAAATTTCGGTAAATTTATTGTAATGGAGGCTTGAATACGAATCCCCCAAAAAATACGTCAAGACAATGTAGTACAAAAAAAGGAAAACAACGTATTACGCAACAAGTAAATTTACCTGATGCAAAAAATCGAAGAGTAGCCATAACTAGTGTATGTACTGATATAGGTTTTCTCATTTTAGTGTCCTGTTTTAAAATTGTGGATCCCACAGATTCTGTGATAAACTCAACTTCACAGCTCATTAACCTACAAAAGTTCCCAAACTGTTGCGCGTCTTCGATCTGTAATTCCGGTGTCATTGTATGACTGGCTCCGAAAACATTTCTTTTTATGCAAGGCTTAACCCAACAGCTTTTTCTATTCAGTTTTTACCTCTTTTTAGTAACAGCAGACAGTATGGTCACAGCTGACGCGACTTTTCTATTGTGCGCCGCCATCTTGACTGCTCTCCGCTGCTCTCATGTGGACAGGGTTCTGAGAGTTGTCGCGAGAACTGTCCCGGCGAGCAGCTCGCCGAGAGTAGAGCTCGCCAAAATCCACTCTCAAGTGGACACCCTCCCGAGAGTAACTCTCGAGAGTTTCTCGCGAGAGTTACTCTCAAGTGGAAACGCACCTTAATAGAGATATTTGAGCTTTGTCGAGAAAATAACAGGTTACTTTATGCCGTGAATCTCCGCTCGAGTCATCCGGAAATTATCTTTTGAGAATTCTCTTGTCACTGCAAAAGCCAGATGAGAGTTTCTTCTTTTCATATACTCACTTTTGCATAGTTTTATCTAACTCAGCTTCTGTTAAAGTAATAACAATTTTCCAAGCTCGGCATCCCAATCTGATTCAGAAATCAAAAATCGAGTTTTTGCATCGACATGTTTTTGGTTACGCTTTATTGTCGGTTTTTCGCACAAAACAATGCTTTGTAAACTGCCGCACGAAACTGCGCTCTAATATGCGCGAGTAACTGCCAGTCTGTGCTGCCCTGCCCTGCTCTGCGTTGTCCCTACTGCGCCAGGCAGCTCAATGTGCGCCCCGGGTTAAGTGCTGTCTGGGTGACCCTACCCTAGTGAATTTGTTCTCTGTTTCTGTTTCGAAAATGAAGTCGAGTTTTTCTGCACATTAAACCTGAATCTCAATTGTCCTACGTGCATAGATTTTTTGAAATCTCGACAATCATGTGTGATAAGTAATAACGTGGTATTTCTGTGTCTTGTGCATTTACTGTTGGGAGCAAGCGAGACGACCTGTATAGAACGTGTGTGGACCGTATACATACTCACCCAGCTCATCCGGAGGCACCAACTTCGACATAATCGATCTCATTGCGATGAAAGAGGTTCCGTTCAGGATCTCTGCGATCGGAGCTGAAATAGACAACAAAACTGTATTAAAAGCATGACCTGTAATATCAGGATTAAATCATATAGATTTATAAACACAAATTTCCCTACCATCATTATTGTTGTCGCAATAATCATAGCTGATAGTCTAGAAATAGATATTAAATATTAAAACATTTTTCCCCAGTATATGTACACACTTTTACAATAAATTTGGCCGCCGCTGAAAAATTCTATCACTCTTATCTTGCACAATCCTACATCAATATCATCCTAAGAAACAGTAACGCAATACTGGCTTGCGAGTATTGCATTCTGGTATCCTGGGATCACATTGATGTCAGATTGTTCAAAATAAGAGTGATATAATTTTTCAACGGAGGTCAATTTTATTGTAAAAGTGTGTACATTGGGTAAAATGTTTTCATATTCAATTGATTATTATATATTTTCCTGGAGTGAGTTGGCACTTCAGTTGGGAGTAATTCCCCAGAGCGTTGCTAAAACTGTAAGGATTCTTGTAGTAGTCTAGCATTTGCCCTCTACTTTGCCCGCGCTGATCGGTATGTGGGCTAAAGTTGTTTCACTTATTATTTTCGAGTAGCAATTACTATTCCAGAGAAGGAAAAATAATCTAAATGTCTAAATTTAGTTTTGTCTCTTTTAGTTACTTTCTTATTTCCGCTGTTCCTCCAACTGTAGAGAAGTTTTGATTTTTGTTTTCTATATATTTTAACGTAATCTAGTTTTGAAAAAAATATGAAATTAATAAAGCAAATCTTAATAAAGCTACGCGAAAATTATAAAATTTAATACCACGAGGAAATATTATAAACTAGCTGACCCGGCGAACTCTGTTCCGCCTTAGAGGCAATAAATAAGCAGATTTTTTATTTTATTGAGTTTAATTTTTTCACTGCTAGCCGTGTGTCATTACAAAGACGCGGTTGGTTGATATTTCACAACATTATGACCATCGATCCTACTTTTAATTAAAGATTCTGTGGCAGCAATCCTGGAAAATCCAGTGAGTTCAAAAATTCTGGTGGATAGTTGTCGACATCATCTTGGTTAGTTGCGCAATAAACTGATTTGTATGTCCTTAATTCACCGACAATTTGATTTTGAATTTTGAAATTATTTCATTTATATCTGTGTTTTTGTCTCTGTAATATAGCTCGTTCGTTCAACCAAAAAATTGACAGGGGTGTTATGCAGCCAGTCAAAATATCTACGGGGATTTATCAACACCCATACCAAAGAGGTGTTTTGAAAACATTTCTTCAGATCAATCATTTTGCAATTCCAAAGATAATCATAAAGCGCCTTTGTTTTGTTTTGATTGACTGGCAGTAATATTATTTTCGTTGTTGACATGGAAACCCTTTTCCCCTTCGAACTTTATTTTGGGCGGGCATAGACTAATATTCATACAGTCTAATCAACTTGCAGGCATACCATAGATAATCCTAACGCATCTTTGTTTTGTTTTAATTGACTGGTTTGTATGGGAAAAGAAAAGTGTTGATTTTACTATTTTCATCGCAAATTTTACGTTTTTTCTCTCCATAAGAACCTTCCTTGTGGATTAAAGAAAATATGGGGAAAAAATTATCCGAATTTGTCGAGCTATTCTCGAGTTTTGCGCTTAGAAACACATTTGGTAATTCATTTTCATTCATATAGACTTTAAAAGTAAGAAAGTATTATTACTCGCAGCCAATTCAATCATCGTGAATTCTACCTAAGCATACTTTAAAACGAATGGAACCCATCAACACAAGGCTTACCACAACATTGCATTCTTGAAATAATAGGATTAGTGTGGTTCGATCGTCAGACGCTACCGCATATCGCTTCTCAACTAAAATACCAGTAATCGATTTTGCTTTTTAGGTATCTTACTTTTAGTATTGCATGCTTTTAAACTGATGCATTCTATTTTCATAGTCGAAACTTTCCTGATAGGCGGCATGGGTCTAAATGTAAACACACTGAACAAATAAACACACAATTGGTTTTCGAGAGAAGCGAAAATTTAAAAGCAACCAAGAAAATGCCACATACGGAGAAAGGAATGGTAACACGTATTTTAGTGGTATTATTTTCGCTGATCACAGGCAGGCATAGATCAATATCCATAGAGCCTAATCAACTGAAGGCATACCAAAGATAATCCTAACGCGACTTTGTCTTGTTTTTAATGAGGGACACGAAAAGTGTTGTTTTTACTATTTTCCTTCCAATTTTTACGTTCAACCATACTTAACCATAGACAAAATTACGTTTAGCTTTCATTTTCGTTTTGTTATTCCAAGTCAGATGAGTTTTTGTTATTACACGTTTTATAGTGACTTGTATTCTCTTTGACGTTTTGTTATTCCAAGTCAGATGCGTTTTTGTTACACCACGTTTTATAGTGACTTGTCACGTCACATGGGAACGCGGTCGAACAGGATAAAAAGTATTCTATGTCCGTCTCCTGGTTCTAGGATACCTCCGTACAAATTTTCAGCCAAATCTGTAAAACCGTTCTTGAGTTATAAATAGTGTCACTAACACGACTTTCTTTCATATATATAGATAAATATTATCTGAATCCACGGGGATCGTAATACAATATAGAATAATTAAGTAATTAACTAATCAAAGCTTTGTAAAAAGTAGACATTTTATTACTAAGAGGAAACGTGCTACGTAAGTGTGAACAGGTTTTAGTACGATATTAAGCAGAAACTTTTGTTCGGACCCTATATGAGGGTGGTGCCTTCAAGAAGCCAAGGCCAAATTCCTTCCGGTTCCTTATTATCAGAAGTGTTGTTTGATTTACAAAGATAGTTCCAGGGGGGGGGGGAGACTGGAATGGAGAAAAACTTAAAATTGGAAAATGAAATAGACTGCGGTTAAATCGATCCATGAGGAGTATGTGAAAGGGGAGAAAAATGTTTTAGTGGGAGAGAAGATGTAACGGAGAAGCTCTTGTACATTAATAAGAAGGAGTTCTCAATTTTATGATGAAGAAAGGATGGAAATGGAAAAGAAGTTAAAGAAATAATTAGCAAATTGGTAGATAGTATTGGAGAGAGTTTACTTTCGTGCAGGCACGATCAATGATTGGAACTGCACCTGTCTGATTTTGATATTTTCGCTACTATTTGGACGGTGAACATCGGTTCGTTGTTTCATCCACTCAACCCAGCAACCGAGCAGTCTCACATCGAATCAGAGCAGCAAACTCGAAAAAACCTGACTGCATTGAGAGTGTCAAGGTACTGTGGCCTATAGACCTGGCTCCCGTGGCTAATGGCTCTCTTATGCACTGGCCTTGTGCTACCTCGAGCTCAACGCACAGTAGCGATCCAGGTCAGTTTGGTACAAACCTCGCGTCTACAATAGGTCGGCCTGGTAGGGGCCTGTAAGATACCTCATTAACGAAGCGATTGGGCGCGGCTTTCACCGCCAACATGATCAACGCCCTCCATCGAGCACGCATTACGCAACCAGTTCGCTGACGCCCAGGTTAATACCCGTAACTGGGCCGGCACTTGTTACTTACAACCTCGACGGGCTGTGTCTATTAAGGAAGCGGTTGAAGATATGAAAGAAAAATACGAATGTTACATAAGAATTAAAGGTAAAAAATGGTGAATATGCCACGATTTGGTGATAAAATTGTTGTGTTACTAATACATAATGGAGTGAACAAAACAGTTGAAGAGCAATTTTTATTTGAATAGATATCAAAAGCAAGACAATAATTATATAAATTTGACAGAAATGGTAACATCAACAAAATGCTAAATACGAAAACAGCATGAGATACTGTAGAAAAGTATTGTTACTTAGGAGGCAAAATCATAATAAGTTTAGTATAGAGATCGTCCTTCCAGGAGATAAATATTTTAGCCGCAAACATTTTTAAAAACTACATGTATAGAGCACAGTAGAGGAGGGAATTTTGAAACTCAGGAATACTAGCAAACAGGGAAAGTGAAGTATTTGTAATATGGCGTTATGAGAGCACGTTGAAAATTGGAGGGCGAATAAACTGCGACATTAATGTGTTTTAGAATAAATGAATGAGGAAATTGGTTTGCGCAAGACTTTCACAGAAAGAATAGAGTTTTAAGGGTCCATGCGGGTTTGATTAATTTGTTAGTGGGGTGAACGGACGATAGGAAGAACTGTAGAAGAGGATAAAGATTAGGATAAATGAAGTTGATAACTGAGAACATAGGATGAAATGTTTATGTTGAGATGGAAAAATTTGCTAAGGATGGAGGATAGCATCAAACTAGCCAAGAGACACATTTCAGGAAAAAATAAGTCAGAAAATAGAAACCATTTGAAGCCATAACGACTAGCCTCATGCTCTCTGAATCCAACAAATGTGGAATCCGGAACATAACTTCGCCAAGCAGGATTGAGCGGGTGTTGGATGTTCTGGATTCGGTGATCTTCAGAATACATATTTATTTCTGCTTAAGTTGAACTAAGTATATCACAAAAGACATTAGGGCAAAGTCTCTTTGATGAACCGATGAAGATGTATTAGCCTGGATCGCCCTTAATTGTTTCACCCATCGACTGGACGTGGAACTTCTGGAAATATTGGCTAATGACTTCCGTATATTGTTCATGTTTCCTCTCAGTAACATAAATACAACTTCCTGCTGTCAGATTGTCTAGATAGTCTTAATGGCAGTGTGAATAGACGCTCTTATCTGAATCTGATATTTGTGCAATAGCAAGAACGTACACATAATCGACGCCCAGCTCTGTCGTACAGAATAATACTAGGAACTGTATTCTGATGCAGTTGATTCCGCCACTAAGAAACCGGCTTTCTTACTCAGATGCGTTGAAGAATATTTTGTTGTGTGGTCGGATTGAAAAGGAGCAATTAGTGGAATTTACAGCGTAAACAACCACATCAAAATGCTATGGAACAACGTGGCAGAAGGTAGAAAATGCTTGGCATCAGCAAGAGCATGTATCCGTAAAATAGTAGCTCCAAATTGACCTTGTCAACGATGAGTAAAATTCATCGAAGGCAACAAACCAAAAGTTCTTAGTATAAGGTGGTGAAGAAGAGTAAGAGAAGAGGAACAGGGAAGTTTCCTGTGAGCGACGGGTGCATTAGATTTACTATGGAGGTGCTTCTTCAAGGTGGCAATCCTAACTGGAAGACATGGGATTACATGCTGATAAATAGTGTTGGCGGGACAAGATCCTAATAGTACGTGTGAATGTGGAACAGAACAGACCATCCAGCATTAATAAATTGCTCGCAGTGCCCATTAACCGGCAATCTGCGAGCCCTCCGTAACGCAAGTGACAAACTATGCATTTGTTGTCTGCTTCTAGTTATCAACTGTAATATCAGCAGTGGGCCAGCCATATTGCTCGGAGGAAAAACATTTTTTTTAACTGCTTAACGTCTCTCAACAGCGAAGTCTTAAGAGACTGGAAAGGATGGGGGCAAAGAATGGGAAGGAATTCGGCCATGGCCTTTTGAAGGAAGCATCCCGGCATTTGCCTGGAGTGATTTGGGAAACCATAGAAAACCCAAATCTGGATGCCCGGACGGGGATTCGAACACCATCCTCCCGAATGCGAGGCCAGAACGCTAACCGTTACACCACCACTCTCGGTAGGAAAGACAAAGACGGGCAAAAACAGTGTTAGAGTGGAGCTCATGATATCACCACAGACCTAGAGGATGACCACCAGACCGATGGTACAAGGACATACGTAGAATTGTTGGAATTAGATGACAGAGGATCGCCCAAGATCGTTCGACATGGAGAAGGCTTCTCTAGTTCTACCTGGACTCATGACTGTGACAGGACCAGTATTTAATGATTGAACTGGCTGGCGATGATTATAACTATAAAGTGATTGCTGTTGATAGCTATCATTTTTTCTATCTTTGTGTTCTGTTCCAGCAACGCTTTTGACACTAGATAAATAAAATAAAAATAAGCGCTGTTGATGGACAAACACCTTGGTCTGCACGGGTGAAGCTGCAGACAAATGCTAGTGTGTAGATGAGGGAGTCAGTGACTGGAATACGTTACCTATATGTGCAGAGTAAAATATTTTAAATAGTGAAAGAATCCGAAATAAAAACGCGTGTTTGAAGCATACTAAGATGCAAAAGGTAACTACGACGATATCCATTAATTAATAATAACTTACACAGGTGTAAAGTTTACTTAAGTTGAGTAACGATATGTCCGTCATTTATGTTTTGTTAGCCATTCAGTATATTATCCTTTGTTACCAGTTATCACTCCTCTAGGGTACAACGTATATTAGCAAAGTAACAGAAATGGTTGCGATGGTGAGTCAGTCATGAGACCTTTCACCGAAGCGATATTCACCCAAGTACATCATCCAGGTGGTGTAGCTGAAGGCGTAGACGAAGCTGGAGAGGATCTTGCTGGAGCAAGACAGCACTCCAACCAGGGCGTCGTCCATCTTCATCAGGTGGCTGAACACTCCCACAGACACCATGGTGCCTGTCAACACAAACGAAGTTCGTGAACAATGAACAAAAATTACGACCTGCTTAATATACGAACACACTGAGCAAAGTCTACCGACCATGTATTTCGTGAGCATTGTTGAGTTCGGATAGTCTGTGATCGGATGTGTTTACTGATATGGAGAAGCATGTGTTAATGCATAGACTAAATTCTCTAGTTTCAATTTGATGTGAGGCAGAGTTGAACAATGAATACTTAACTACAGGGTGATTCCGTGGTGGTGTTACAAACTATCAGCGATGATGGGGTAATGGAACCTGGTCCGGAAAAGAACGAGTCGAATTATAAGCAAAAATTTAGTCAAGTTCTGTCTTAGCTTCAAGCAGCGCTCAAATTAAGGGCCCCACCTTCAAAACCGTGATATTACGTACAGAATTCTCGCTGAAAATTTAATTTAATTTCAATGGAGCACACGCTCCGGTGGCAATTTCCCTACACACCCAACTTCCCCCTATCCTGCACCCACCTACATTTGCCCTGTACAAATTTTAAGTTTAAATTCTTTTAACGTTTTCGGTAAGTTATTCATCATTCCCCTCGGTAACTCATTCCAATCCCTGACACCCTTACCTAAAAAAGAAAATCTTCCCACGCCCTGTGCCTGAAATCAAGTGCCAGCTTGTGGTCATGGTCATCTTTTCCCCTCCATGAACTACTTTTCATACCTACTGCAATATCTTTCCATGCCTCATCGCCAGTATATGCCTTGTACAATTCCCCAATACCCTCAGATAATTTCCCCTGTTGATGAAATAGTTATGGCGGTCGTAAATTGAAGTCAGAGACCGGAAATCACGTCTACGTACAGTAATAATGAATTGCATTTACCTGCACAACTTTGTGCGACGATGCCATACCTGCGTTGTCGATTAGGGACGCCATTTTGAGCAACTGTTGTAAATTTAACACTTGGGAAACTACTGCAGGTAAATGGAATTCATTATGCTGTACCTTAGATTTGATACTGTATTTACGGTCTTTCTGACAAGTTACGTGCGTGTTACTATTCTCAACAGAAATTATCTGAGGTTATTGAGGAGTATTCAGTGATAATTCTGTACGTCATGATCAGGGTTCGGAAGTTGGGGGCCCTAGTTCGAGCACTGTGCGAGGCCTATACCTTTCGACTCGGTCGATTTCGGACCAGGGTCCCTTATCACAAATTAATATATTTTACCCTCTCCATCATCACTGAACGTTTATAACATTATCACGGAATCACCCTATATAATTTGTTGTCATCTGGTATAGTAAAATACTTAGAACTTCAAACTCTCGTGGACGTTGCAAAAAAAAAAAAAAAAAAAAAAAAAACTTTATCGATGAGCTATCGCCAGTAGACCGCCGAATTCGTAGATAGATCAGTGATCCCCTGCAGGATCTAGCGATCACGCCCGTCTCCGTCTGTATCCTTGTGCAACTGAGTCTCAGAAAATTACCGTCGAGCCTAGTCACTAACTGGTACAATAAAGATCTGGAGAAACAACGAAGAAATTTGATTATTAAACCTAGCGTGGTAAGCGATAACGCTCTGGCCTCGCATTCTGGAACGCGTGGTCGAATCCCTTTTTTCGTTATGGATTTACACCTCTTCAGCATCGATGTCATTAGAGATGGAAAAGGAATCGGGACAAGCAGCTGGAAGGAATCGGCCATGGCCTTTTGAAGGAACCATCCCTACATTCACCTAGATATATTCGGGGAAACTATGTAAAAACATAATCTGGATTGCCGGACGTAGATTCAATTGCGCGTCCTTCCGAATGCGAGGCCAGAGCGTTATCGATCACTCACCAAGCTCGTTTTTGAATTCCCATAAAGATTTCGGTTTTTCATGCTTTCTCGAAATATATATTTCCAAGCGAAAGCTACGATGGTTCGTTCAAAACTTACGGCCAAATTACTCCCGTTCCTTGCTTCCAGCCTCTAATGATCTCGACGTCGACGAGACATAAAACCTTAAGCAAAATATATTCATACTAGGCGACCCATGCTAAAATTTCGGGAATAAAATGCGATGAATAGTGATGTCACCAATGTTTAGTCATTACTCTTCATACTCCTACTTCATTTATCAATTTTGGTTAGAAATCCAGGGAGATAAATGGCTCGAAACACAAAAAAATATTTTAGAAATATTGACATTTTTGCCCTTTAAGGGTCGAATTACGAAAAATTCCTTTCTTAAAATATAATGTTACCACGGCGGAGACTTTATTATTTAATATGATACTCATTTATCTATATCGGTTAACTATTAAGGGAGATAAATCGCTCGTGACACAAAAATGCGTTATAGAAAAATTTATACTTTTTCCATTTAAGGGTTGAATTCCAAAAACATTCTTTCTTAAAATATGATGTCACAAAGCTGGGACATTACTCCTCATAATCATACTTCATTTATTGATTTTGGCTAGATATCCAAGGAGATAAATGGCTCGAGACACAAAAAACGCATTTTAGAAAAATTGACATTAGTGCCCTTTAAGGGTCGAATTACGAAAAATTCCTTTGTTAAAATATAATGTTACCACGGCGGAGACCTTAGTCTTTCATATGATACTTCATTTATCTATATCGGTTATATATTAAGGAAGATAAATCACTCGTGACACAAAAACGAATTGCAAAAATATTGATACTTTTGCCCTTTAAGGGTCGAATTCCGAAAAATTTCTGTTTTAATATATGACGTCACTAAAGCTGAAGTCTTATTCTTTAAAATGATACTTCATTAAACGATTTCAGATAGGTATCCAGGGAGATAAATTACTCGTAACGCAGAAAACATTGACATTTTCGCCCTTTAAGGGTCGAATTCCGAATACTTCATTTCTTAAAATATGATGTGGCCAGATTGAGGACCATAAGCTTTAAAATGACACCTCATTCATTGATTTCGGTTAAGTATGAAGGAAGATACAGGCTTGTGACAAAAAAATACCTTATAGAAATAATATATATGATGATACAAGCAGAAATTTAGAAAAGCGTCTGTAATTTTAAGTGAACTTTATACATTTGTCTTAATAGACAAATTAGTATAAATTTAATCATCTGTATAGTAATTTATATTGTAGGCATTTAAAACAGGACTATAACGTTTGAAACTTGTCGGTTCACCAACAATTGCTTGACTCACTCAATATTTTTTGTATACGCAACTTCGATATTGTTTTCAACGGCTCGTTCACTTCAAGCTTATTGTAAGTCCTGGACTGGTTTGAAGGAATACAACAAGATCTTACAGCCCGTTAGGTAAGCGATAATCTTCGCACCTGGGAGTCGGGAGGACATGGTTTCGAATCCCTGTCTGATCATCCTGATTTCGGTTTTTTACACATTCTCAAAATCACTCCAGGCGAATGATGGGAGGGTACCTTTAAAAAGTAGTTCCTAAATTCCTTCCTGTTCCTTCACTCCAATCTTTCTAATGACTTCGACGAGACGTAAAGCCATAAAAAAAAATCAGATCCGGTAACCGCACGGGATGGCATGGGCCAGAAGCAGGAGTGTAAAGTAACCAAGGTTATGCTGATCATAATACAACCAGGTTTCCAATAGCTTCAAAGTGACAGTTATAATGGTAGTAACCAACTGAATGCAGGATGTTTTAAAACTTTACTGGCTTACACAGGAAGCGGCGTCATTACAACACGAGGACGGGATTTATGATGCGTCAACCATTCATTGCAGGCATTCCAGCGTTGTACTAAAGTGAGGGAAAGATAGATTGGTGACATAAAATTGTTTATTCCTTATTCCTTCTGGATTATTAACAGGAAAACAATTTTCAAGTCTAACGATTTTTTTGTATCGCCCACCAAAAAGAAAATAGACTAATTGACTCATATTGTTTTATGGGTAAAAATACTTTCCTGATCCTTCCAGAAGCTTGCTCGCTTCGAATGTTCCTGAGTCATCGGAAGATCTACAATAATCATATTATAAGTGCGGAAGCAATTCTATTTGTTACGTTTTACTAAACAAGTAAACTGATTTCGATGAAATTTGACAAGGAAATACTGTGTATCATTAAGAAGAACATAAAGACATATTTTTCTGGATAAATAATATATTTTGTCATCAAATGTCGAAAACTAATCGGACGGTGACATATAGACGGAAAGTTTGTGTAAGTCTCTGTAATTTTATGTCGTCGCTAAGGCTTTGTTTCTCTCACAGTCAGTTTTTGTATGAACATCACAAACTTAAGAGCGAGGACAGTATGTGACTCATAAATTCTGAAGAAAGAAGTGGAGATACTTACAAGAACATTCCGAGCCAACGCCAATAGTGAATACGGCATCAGAAGTGCTTTAAGAACTAATAAACCCGTTGAAGACGTCAGCTTATCCTATAAAACCAATGTGCCAAGGGAATTCACCTGTCTCCCGTACGTACATGGTATCACTGACGGTTTGGGAAATTGTTACAGCGGGTGGAGGTACGAAACAGTGTATAAGGCTCACTGCAAACTTGGCCAATCATTAACTAGGGCGAAAGACCATTTACACCCACACCAGCTTACAGGTGTTTATGAAATCCCCTGTATCTGTGTTTACATGGCCGAGACAGGCCGCACTGTTGCGGAGAGACTTGAGGAACATGTCCGGCAATATAAACGTAGCAACAGCGACAAATCCACTGTAGTTCGCCATGCCATTAACACGGGTCACGAAATAAAATCTGAAAATACGTGGCTGCTGTGAAGAGGAGACCAGTAGTGACCTCGACGAATGAAAGAAGCAGCATAAATTAAAAAAAAAAAAAAAAAAAAAAAACCAACAGCTTCAAAGAGGATAGTGGCCTATTAATCTGCGATGTAGACTTTGGGAATCGGCCGCTGAGAAACAATTTTACTGTGTAGGTCTTAACGTGCTCTTGTCTAAAATAAAATACACATGTTAGCAAAAAACTAGTGCGCGTTATTCACAATGGTTGTTTCTATTGTATACTAAAAATTTTCTATAGAAATTATTTCCCTTGCATACAAGTTATATATCAGACTATCGCTCACCTGCACCACCTTCATGAATAATCTTTGTGTCACGCATCTACACTGAATCACGTTCACTGGTGTTCAGGACAGGATAAAAACTTGTGCTCGTGTCATAAAATGTGGAGAAAGTATCGTAGGTATTACGTGGCGACTGTTGAGAGTGCAGTGAAGTGCCATCTATACGGAGAGAGCCGAGTTCTTGCGTCTCTGCGTCGCAGTCGTGACGGCGTAGGCACTGGAGCCTGAAACCACTGACACCGATTCCCCGATTTCCGGATGTGTCCTCGGAAGTCCTTCCTATCAGCTGTTTCTCGGGTGTCGTTACCTCGGACTCGATCCCGGGACCTTCACGGTGTATGCACGGGGCTCTGTTCTCAGTTGCAGTATCAGGAACATCTGAGACGAGCGAA
>JARYHS010011529.1:0-27111 GCA_031002005.1 Vandiemenella viatica
GAACTTAATACACATTCCATATTACTAAACAGTTGAGCAATTCCGAAGAAATTAATTTCCATAATACTCGATTCGGTAACATATTTTGGATTGACGTTCACTTAAAATAACTCACGTACAGCGAACATGAACAATAGCCACTAACGAAACTGATAAGTAAAATCCCTAAAAAGCAAATAAACCGTAATGCATAAACTTTTGGACAAGCAACAACATTAGTGAAAATTTTAATTAGATTGAAATTTTTTCTAAGCCGGAATAACAATTGTCATTTGTGGTTACAGCAGAGACCATGAGTAATTTTTTTTTTTAAGTTCTTTTTTTAAGTTACTTAAATTAGCAACATGTTACTGTAAAGCAGATCCACCTTTTTTCACCCGCAAATTTTTTTAAACTATGAAACGCTACGAAAAGCTAACTTAATGACTCTATTATGGCTATTAAATTAGTAGTAGTTGCTTAGCTATTAAATTGTGATATAACCACGAATTTCTTATAATGGTATCTCTGGTCGCTGTTTTGCGAGCGAAGGGTGGCCCATGACGTCACAATTTCCGAGCCAATAGCAATCGAGGTGAGTGAATGAATTAACGAAATTATATAGTAGATACTTATATCCAATAAATTTTACATAATTTAATATTAATATTAGCAACAAAATGATTTCGGGATTAGTGATAATGTTACAACCTACATTTTAACATGAAATCCATACCACGGAGAGTGCCGAAGCTTATTTTTTGTTTCAATTCCTAAAAGTTTCATTTTGAATCCAAATAATACAATGCGGTTGGGGCATTTCATTGTATAATTTTAACTGACAGAAGAAACTGACCTCTGAAAGGGTACCAGTGATTTAAAATCTGATCAGTTGCTTTGGCATGAATCGCATTAAAAGAAAAATGGACACAAATTTTGGAAATACGATTATCATAACTTCTCAGGTTCGAAAAGTCGCATCAGTCTGAAACATACTCTCTTTTACTCCTGGTTACATACGGCTTAAATTGATCGAATCCCCTTAAAAATCCGATCTGTAGTTTTGCATGCATTGCGTTCAACGAAAAATGCACAACAATTTCCACACATTTTTTTTTTAATTTCTCAGCTTTCAGTAAAATCAAACATATTCTATTTTAATTGCTGTAAAATGGGAGTACGTTGTTCAAAACCGCATGAAATTCTAGTTTTCCGTAAATCGCTGTCAACGCCAAAGTTTGTTTCTCGCAGTCGAAGTGTTAATAGCCAACTATATCTTATATCTTTAAACGAGCAATTCTTGTGTATATAATATATATGTCTATTTTGGATCTCGGGAACGGCGCTAACGATCTGGATGAAACTTCATATTTAGATAACGTTTTGATTTTTAAGATTTTCTAAATAGTGTTCCTCCCTGAAAAACCCAACTTAACAAAATACGAACAATTTTTACTCTTGGTATCTCGAAAACGGCTCTAACGCCATCTCGTAGATGATTCAGGTACCAGGAAACCTACTAATATTTTACTCTTTGGTTTCAAGGAACTCATAAATTTTACCGAACATTTCTTGTATGCTAGCTGACTCGAGGGAATACTAGCGCTGCGTGTTTTAGTTGTAAAACATTTAAGAAGAAGAAATTTAAAAAAGTGGCTTTGTCAGAAGTGATACTTATATTTACATAACTTTTTTAAAAACAATATTGAAAAAGTTGTTATCATTATATACTACCAGTTTAATTGCAAAACATTTAAAAAATAGATACTGGATTTGACAAATGCGATTTTTTCAAACTAAAAAAAAAAAATTCTAATGCCACGAAACCACTGAATGTACTGTTTTATCTTTGGTTGTAGTAAACGTTGCAGAGAAATTAGGAAGACTTGTACACTAGCTGACTCGCGGGAACATTAGCATTGCGTGTTTAATAGTAAAACGTCTAAAAAGAAGATATTTAAAATTTGGGTTTGTCAGAAGTGATACTTTACATGATAAAAACTTCTTTGAAAATAATATTAGCAGTTAAAATAGTCTCAACCAACTTACTCGAACTTCGCCCAGTGAAGACTGAATTGAAGAAAATCCTGAGGATTATTTACGATTTTATTTAACCGACTGCGGTTCTTATGTAAGTAGGAAGGAAATATATTGAGTGTATAACAAATATGGAGCAGTCTGGCAGCTCAAATGTAATTAGTGGGGGGAAAAGGTGGTTACTGCATTAGCTCTTAAAAAATTCTGGCTGCGATCCCGGGTTCAAATTCCATTGGGAGCAAAAATGTTGAGGATATGTACTCGTATTTAACCATATGAACTACGGTGGGGTGTTCTGTGGTTGGAATTCTTCGTTAAATTGTAGGTCCCAGAGAAAAGGAACTGGCAGTCATACCTCTGATAGAATTGCTTAATATGCTTCTTTCTATCCAATCTAATACTATTATATGAGCAACTCTTGAAAATAGAGAAAAGGGGGGGCTGCACCATTTTCAGAACCTCAGCGAAATTAATAGTAACCTGTTGAAGTTTGGTTTAATTGCTTCGTCAACATGTCTATTCACACTTTGCGCTCTTGCTTTACGGAAAGGTAGATAGAAATTTAATTAAAATTGCCGTAATATGAGGCTGAGCAAGTGCAAAATGCAATCAGCACTGCAAAAAAAAAAAAAAAAAAAAAAAAAAAAAAAAAAAAAAAAAAAAAAAAAAAAAAAAAAATAATAATAATAATAATAATAATCATCGGTACAGGGATAATATCAACCTAAACAGTTTCGTTTCATCACAGATTTCGTGGTTAGGTTGAAATACAGCCTGGACCAAGAAAAAATATTTATGCAATTTTGCATTCTGCGGCAGCCATCAGAAATTTCATATTTGTTTACAATGGAAGCAATCGATTATATCTGGTTCCTCATTTCTATATATGATGGTGGGCATCACCGTATTACAACTTGGATAAATATTGTCTATCTGTCAATTGTATGGGACTTTTTCCAACGGAGAAAAGCTGAAACGGCAAGAAAACATTACAACAAAGGATTAAATCAACATTTTAAGAGACTGTCACTGATTTTTCAACGTTGACGGCATCTAACAGCTGTGGTTCGCTGTCATATTTCGGCATTTTAATTAAATTCCTGGCAAGTTTTCCACAAAGCAAGAGCGCAAATGTAAATAGGGTATAATGATGAGGCAATTAAACCAAATTTCAACAGGTTACTACCAATTTCGCGTCGGTTCCGAAAGTGGTGCAGTCCCCGATAAAACTAATTTCTCCCAAAGGATTTTGATTAAATCTTGCATACTGAACAGAAATTGAAAGATGCTGAGCGATGATCGGTCTCCCAGGTACTAAAATTAAATAGCAGATTTTCTGATGTAGCGTAGTTGTAAACAATTCATCTTCTTGTAACGTCGCCTTCTTCTATTGTGGTGGTCCACATATACAGTTCTGGATAGGGATGGGGACGGTCAAATTAAAAACTATATTGATAAGTATCTGTATGTAAGATATGTAAGACTGGAGATTTTCTCGGCGTTGTAAATGAATAAAACTTTCTCGGGTAGCTAGCCGAGTTAGTACATCGTTTGACCACGACGTTTCGGCGGTCACAACCTCTGCCGCCATTGTCAAGTGGTCAAACGATGTACTAACTCGGCTAGCTACCCGAGAAAGTTTTATTCAAGTATCTGTAGATAAAAAAATATCAATATGTCGGTATATCGATATTTTTGCCTAAAGCCAGTAATTTTCAAAAAAATATTACCAACATATATCAAAATAATTTAAAAAAATTAAAGACACGTGCATAAGTACAGAAAATTTTATTAATATATCTAATTTTACCATCTATGAAACCAGTATTCGTCTGACATAAGCTTCAAAAGAACTCTGTTTTATATGTTCCTCTGTCAGTCTACTCCTATTGTCCAGTACCGCCAAGTTAAATGCAGAAGCCACTCTTTCGGACTACACAGAAGAAGCTTGGCATATCAGGTATTTCATCAACGTATTAACTGTTATTCATCAATGAAAAAACGTTGAAAACAGAAGCTGTTAATTTACTTCAATCCTCAACGTCGCAACATTGATACTTAATCAATATTCTTCAACTATAAAAGTAACCCAACCGTTAACATCCTAATATGTTGGAAAAAAATGACGCTAACGTAAACCTGTTAAAATTTAATAACCTACCAACCGTTGATGAAAAACTGTTAATTTACGAGGAATTCGCTTCAAGAAGATAAGATTTGCACATATATTTATTCAATATATGTGTAACTTATGAAATTGGATTCTGAATTGAGTTCGTAAAAAAATTTCGAATAGCTTCTTAAAATCGATTCTCCAAATAAAATATCGATTTTTAATATATCGAGAATAAAAATATCTACGATTAATACTGATTATTTTATTAAAAATATCGATATTTTGATTCATAGATATATTTTGTCCAAGCCTTGTTCTGGACGTGACGATTGGACTATCAATGAATGTTCTTTAGCCACGAGTTTCTTCTCCTTCCGACATATCTGTTCCCCTTCTTCTTTCCTTCAATGGTGAGTCGAACGGGAGTTCAGCACACATTTATAGTACAGTACAATATTTATAGTTTAGCTCTATAGGAAGCGGAAATGGACAACAAGACTGAGTAGGCCTGGGAAACAATAATTCATATTTGAAAAAGACTTTGGGCTTGGTCCGGTATTGAATCGAAGTTCTACAGTCTACAATCAGTTTCTCTACCAACTAAGCTACGCAACCACAGCAAAATCTATATATAGGGGAGACTGGGTACGGTTATGACAATTTTCATTTTATCGCTCATAATCTTCTTAGTATGCCAGTTACATAGAAGAAAGGTGATTTTTATAATAAAATGTACATTTTCCTACATATAAATAATAAAGTATTGCCCCTAAGTACAATGGTTAAGTAACAGGAACAAATTAGAAAAAAAAGAAAAAGTGTCACAACCAGCCACACCCCAAGGGCGGTTGTGACAGTGCTTGGGGTCGGAAGTGACAGGTTAAAAAATACAAAAAAAAGGTCTAAAATCACTTTTAATTCAAATAGTTTCAAACATAATATAACACAATATTCTTGTGGAAAAATTTAATTTTTACATGACAATAGAAATTAATTTGGGAACACCTTAATCGCTTATAACTAATAAGGCACTGTAGCATCAATAGTTATTATAAAATTCTTGATATTTATCATTTTCATAATACCTGGTATATCGCAGATTGTCATTGTGACTCCGCATCTATTCGTCACAAGTAGTTTTTTCAGATTTTTAAAGGCCCGAATACAGGTCGATGCAAGGACTGCAGGTTGTACGAGCAGTGTGGAGGAAACGAAAGCAAAGTGATTGCATTTTCTTTACAAAAATCCATTGTATTAATTAGGATAAGCGAGGAATGGTTATCCGGCACTAGCAAGACTCTATGCATTGGAGAACCATTAGGAAATTTCTTAAAATGTTCCAGAAATCCTAGGAACAATGCACCTTGCATCCAGACTGAAGAATTTGCAGCCCCAATTGATTCCTAGCAAAATGATCGTGATAACTAATCCGTGGAAATAAAGGAGGGATAGTATTTTCCCAGGCATTTTCTGCAAAAGTAACCATGACTAATGTACCTCGTACAGCTATCGGTCTTCCTCAAGCGTTTTCTGTGCATCAAAAACAAAAAATTTACTGTCACAACCGTACCCAGAAAATATGTCACAACCGTACCCAACGCACTCCTTCGTAAAACAACAATCGCCATGACAATACAAAATAAACTACGTGCAAAGTAATCACTGCTATTTAACTACTAATGTATAACTTATAACGAGGAAAAACACTCATTACCCTATCTGTTCACATACACTCCTGGAAATTGAAATAAGAACACATTGACGCCGGTGTGTAAGACCCACCATACTTGCTCCGGACACTACGAGAGGGCTGTACAAGCAATGATCAAACGCACGGCACAGCGGACACACCAGGAACAGCAGTGTTGGCCGTCGAAGGGCACTAGCTGCGCAGCGGTTGGGCACCGCCGCAGTCAGTGTCAGCCAGTTTGCCGTGGCATACGGAGCTCCATCTCAGTCTTTAACACTGGTAGCATGCCGCGACAGCGTGTACGTGAACCGTATGTGCAGTTGACGGACTTTGAGCGAGGGCGTATAGTGGGCATGCGGGAGGCCGGGTGGACGTACCGCCGAATTGCTCAACATGTGGGGCGCGAGGTCTCCACAGTACATCGATGTTGTCGCCAGTGGTCGGTGGAAGGTGCACGTGCCCGTCGACCTGGGTCCGGACAGCAGCGACGCACGGACGCACGCCAAAACCGTCGCATCCTACGCAGTGCCGTAGGAGACCGCACCGCCACTTCCCGGCAAATTAGGGACACTGTTGCTCCTGGGGTATCAGAGAGGACCATTCGCAACCGTCTCCATGAAGCTGGGCTACGGTCCCGCGCACCGTTAGGTCGTCTTCCGCTCACGCCCCAACATCGTGCAGCCCGCCTCCAGTGGTGTTGCGACAGGCGTGTATGGAGGGACGAATGGAGACGTGTCGTCTTCAGTGATGAGAGTCGCTTCTGCCTTGGTGCCAATGGTGGTCGTATGCGTGTTTGGCGCCTTGCAGGTGAGCGCCACAATCGGGACTGCATACGACCGAGGCACACAGGACCAACACCCGGCATCATGGTGTGGGGAGCGATCTCCTACACTGGCCGTACACCTCTGGTGATCGTTGAGGGGACACTGAACAGTGCACGGTACATTCAAACCGTCATCGAACCCATCGTTCTACCATTCCTAGACCGGCAAGGGAATATGCTGTTCCAACAGGACAATGCACGCCCACATGTATCCCGTGCCACCCAACGTGCTCTAGAAGGTGTAAGTCAACTACCCTGGCCAGCGAGATCTCCGGATCTGTCCCCCATTGAGCATGTTTGGGACTGGATGAAACGTCGTCTCACGCGGTCTGCACGTCCAGCACGAACGCTGGTCCAGTTGAGGCGCCAGGTGGAAATGGTTTGGCATGCCGTTCCACAGGACTACATCCAGCACCTCTACGATCGTCTCCATGGGAGAATTGCAGCCTGCATTGCTGCGAAAGGAGGATATACACGGTACTAGTGCCGACATTGTGCATGCTCTGTTGCCTGTGTCTATGTGCCTATGGTTATGTCTGTGTGATCATGTGTTGTATCTGACCCCAGGAATGTGTATATAAAGTTTCCCATTCCTGGGACAATGAATTCACGGTGTTCTTATTTCAATTTCCAGGAGTGTACAACAATTATTAAAAGAAATCTAATAAAAATACTTACTTTTGACTGTTAAAAAGTAATGTAGGCCTCTATGATTGTTAATGTCACGCGAATTCTGACGCGATACTGTGAAACACGTTCAAACAGACACGCCACTCCTCTCTACCCCCTCCCCATCCCGGTATTCCTTATAGTTTGGCTAATATGACGACTGTCAAAACCGTAACCTGGCACAACCGTACCCAGTCTCCCCTATAAAGATGAATGATTGTATGTTTATTTGTTTGTTCTTCATAGAAATCCACAGTTTTCATCCGATTTCGATGAAGGTTTGCACACTTATCCTTTGAAACAAGGAGAAAAATACTGTTTACATTTGGTTGAAAAATTTTCTGTATAAATAATACATGTTGTCTTTTAATTTCGAAAAATTACTGAACGGTGATAGACAGATGCGTAGGATGTGTAGGTCTCTGTACTGCCTTTCCAAATAGCGGTCTGCCAGCTCAGTGGTTAAAGCGCTTGCTTATTAGTATTTAGATCGTGGTCTCCGGTTCAAATCCGTGGAGGCAAATATTTTTAAACATTGTTTTTGATCGTAAGAGTCACGCCTGGACCGTTGGTTATTCTGATTGAATGTTAAACTGTAAATATCACAAATTTAGAGGTTCAATGCAAAGCACATCATAGGTAGTATTGCAGTGCTGTAGGTGTACACTTTTTTTACTTTATAATGATCACTCAGGGGTTGTTCGCAGTCAGTGTGTGTGTGTGTGTGTGTGTGTGTGTGTGTGTGTGTGTGTGTGTGTGTGTGTGTGTGTGCGTGTGTGTGTGTGTGTGTGTGTGTGATCTGCAGTAATAATTCTATAACTGCGAAAGTAAGTCTCTGTCTATTTGTTACGTTTTTACGACTAAGTGGCTATACCGATATTGATGGAATTTGACAAGAAAACTTGTAGGAAGGGCACAATACATTTTTTCAGGTATGATTAACAGTTGTAGTCACGAAATTTTTAGAACTTATCGAATGGTGACAGAAATATGTTGGAAATTGATTCTCTTCAAGAGACAGGTTTCGACGGTAGAATGATATAGTGATAGCTTTCCTGTCATATTATGCCGACTCAGTGTTGTTTGGGATCAATCCTTCGTTACCAACAACTTTCTATACTCAATTCTGGCAAAGAAATTTTTAATCCACGAGTACGAAGTCGCGGCTATCAGATAGTTATAAATATTATTTAACTACACTGCCTGTCAAGAAAAGTTAAGCACCCTGAAGGGGTGAGACTTCACGGATTGAGGGGGTATGCAATGTTATTTCGGTGGTTACATAATAGAGTCAAATATACAAAGAACTTAGCATTATGAGTCCACTGATCGGTATGACTTTGCACTTCCTCTAGCCTGGATAGTTGCTCTGATTCATGTGGGAAGAGAACCATAAGGCCGTTGCATCCCCTCCTTAGGCAAGCTGGTCCACAATTGTAACTGGTCCTTGATACCTGGACTCTGGCACTGGGATGGAGTTGACGTCCAAGCTGGTCTCACACATGTTCTATCTAGGACAGATCTGGAGTCCATACAGACACATACCTCGTGTGAACAAACATTGTCTTATGGTAAAATGCCACCACGATACTGTCGCATGAGAGGTAACACATGCAGGGCGTCCGTGACGTAACTTTGTGTCGTCAGTGTTCCTTGAGTGACTACCAGCCGTGGCATGGTGTAATACACTATCACTCCCTACATCACGACACCAAGAGTAACACCACTGTACCTCTCCAAAACATTGGAAGGATGCAGCCTCTTCCCAGGTCACCACCATGCTCGTCGACGATCGTCATCCCACATCGTGCAGAACTATGATTTATCGCTTAACACATTGCGACGCCAACCACCGGCACTCCATACTTCCCGGTTACGGCACCATTCCAAACGCAGAAGTTTATGATGTGGAGTTAACGGCAGCCTACGCACGTGACGGTTATTCTCTATTCCGGCAGTTGCTAGTCTCCTTCCAATAGTTGAAGAGATTCCAGTACAGATGCAGGCGCAGATGTAAAGGAGTTACGGCGTACTTGGTGCACAGTACGTCGATGCTCCCTTTTGGTGGTCGGACGTGGCTGACCGGAATCTTGACGACGAGTATGCCTGCCCTCACGTTCCCACGCAATCCCAACACCTGGTCACTGTCATATCCAAATATTGCATGATTGCTGGCCCAATGGAGAGACACAATGAGGCTCCTTTCAAACTCCGTCAGGTGCTGATAACGCTGTCTCAGACGAGTATGCCACACTCCGTGTCCTTCACAGTAATCGCTCATCATCTGACGCATTTCACGCCCAGACCCAACAACACTAATGTAGTCTGGTGGCGGTTGTAACTCTCATAGTGAATTGCAACTCTGATCATTTGTATACCCACCGATAATGTGTATGAGTAGGAAGTTACATTAATATTTGACCATGTCTTCTAGGTGCTTCAGTTTTTTGGTCAGCAAGTGTTGTATGTTGTATGTCTGATTCATATTCTAACCGTATATAAAATTTGACTGTTTATTTTCACATGTAATATTTATAGACGTTGTTTTATAAATTATTATTTAAATACTATGCATGATATCAAAAATCAATAAATTTGAGATATTGAGTGGTGCTCACAACCAAAAGGCATTTTGGACTAAGGCGTAGTATTATACTGTTCTTTACTACCCATTTCTGTCACCACTCACTTCGAACATTCCTGGTATTTGGTGATTTACTAATCTTGAAATAGGAATAAATGTTTTAACATAGGCCTGAGGCTGTTCGGAAAATTTGGAACATAAAGTAATTATTTGAAAATACAAATAAATCTCTTAAGATGGACTCGATGCCGTGTAGAAAAGTTAGTAAAATTAGGAATTTTACTATATAGTCAGATCACCAAATATGCAGACGAAGCCAATTGTACGGTTTCGGGGGTTATTGTTTGCAAAACTCCGATATCCTATTTTTCTACCATTGACCTACTAAGTCCTTAGATTTACTTCGCCGAGGAAAGTTTTTCAAGTAACAGTCGAAGCTACACGAAAATTCTATCCTCAGATTTCTCGTCATGCTTAACTGTATGAAAAAATTTATGACAGCGATAAGAGCATGCAGGGATGTACTCCCCTTTATATGGTGTATATTTCTGGTATATATTCTTACTAACTAAACCTACAGTTGAATTTCCGAAATAACGGTTTAATATTCTCAACAATACTCGATTAAGCAGAACTCTATTAAAAGCTGTACTAAAGAGAATAGTACTATTTTTGCCAGTGCAAAACACAATAAATGAAATAAATGGTGCTGTACTAACATGGATTAAATACACTGGCACTGTTGCGTCCTGTCGTGCAACAGAAAGACTCCAAAACTGAAACTAGTGGGTATCGATTTTTTTACAATTCGGGAACTCGGATAGGAAGAGTTCAGGAGAAATAAATTTAAGAACACAAGAGGTTATGATGAACACACTTGTGACTCACGAAGCCGACAAACTCTCACTGAGAATACTCAGAAATTACGAGAGGTACCTATTCCCAGGAGTACTGAACCAACTAGTAGCAGTTCTCGCTACCAAAGATCCATAAAACTTGAAGATCCTAACAGTAACAACGGCGACTACAGTAGCAGAATACACGTTGTCTTCTCCGCTGCGCTGTTTGCTTGCTGGCTCACTCGCTGACTCTCTGAGAAGTAGTCCGGAGAATGCCCCTCCCACTGAGGCGGGCTCTTTTTTATAGCAGCGCGTGACGCGCTCCGTTGCCCTACGCGTCCTTCTAGAAGCTTACACCCGTATTTCATCACCCACGCGCCGCGCAGCCCTCTAACTGATGCAACCTTATCCTCACACGCGTTCACTGTTGGCTCTCTTTGCTACGCATTGCACCATATTAACAGTGGGCATTACTAACACTCAGGCGTTACTTTTATTACTTCGTAACACCTCCCCCCCTTGGGGAAAATTTTGCAATCTCTCTTGAGAGTGCAAAATTTTTAAGTTCTATGTCGGCTATGTGAGTCTCCTTTTTATTACTTTCTCATCACAATTTACAATGGTTCACATTTTGTTTCATTACATATCTTCTAACTTGTCTTTTATTATTTACCAAAATTTCCTTTTACTTATAATACCCTGAAAGAGAAAACTTCAATTATAATACATCATTTTCTTTATAATAAATATTTCTTCTACAACACATTATTTTTCTTAATCTTAAAAAAATCTTCTTTTTCAATGCTCTAATTATTTTCTTTTACATTACCTTCTTTTTCTAATTTGAGAATTTTTCTCTCAGCTTACTACTTTTTATTTCTTACAATATATATATATTTTTTTCTTCTTACTTCAATACTTTCTCATAGAATGTTATTTTTGTTAACTTCAAAAGTCTTTTATCACTACCTTTTTCTCCTTAAAACTTTTCTTTAGTACTACACTCTCTTATAAAGTGAAGCCTATTTTAAAAATACATCATTCTTATAATTTGTTACAAATTCTTTTAATGTAACAGAATACAATCTTATATCTCTACAAACATAATCACTGTGACCATGTCAGTTCATCTTAGCGCTTATCCGCTTTATAGTAAAACATTACTGGTGCACTTGGTTCATACTTAACACTCTTTTCCGGTGTTAGTATTCGCTCACTAAGCACCGCACCTTCTGCTTCAGTCACATACCTATTCCTTACAGGACCGAAAGTAATTTGTTCACTTTCGTCACTGTTCATTTCAGCAGGATGATACCTAACTATACCAGTGTCAGGGTACCGGTTTACAATTTTATTCTTTACACATATTCTGGGGCAGCAGTCATCACCCATTGTTTTACGGAAGAATTTAAAACAATCCTTACAACATTTGCAATATCTGCATATGCAGCATACTACTATTATCATAACTATTCCTGCTCCAAAATAACTCCATATGGGTATCGAATCCAATGAAAACATATTGAACACAGTCCTTTGCTGGTACGCTATTGCGTCCTCTAGCTCGTCTAACTTATGTCCCGCGGCTTTAAGGTCATCTAACTGACGGACCACTGGTTCGATTGGCAAATAAAGAGGGATTTCGGTTATATTTTTCTTTTTCTTGTCTATTAGACAGCAATCTACCTCCATATTTAAGTTTGGGACTATATCATTAATCAGTGCCATCGATCTAATGATATGTTCGGATTGAATTAGTACTTGTGCACCGTAACCCTTGCATTTACTCAGAAACTTAAGTTTCCCTGTACCATTAATTACTACATCTGTGGGCTTACTGTCATTACATAATACTGTGAGCCCTTCTCCCTTTGGTGCTACAAATAACCATTCATTTCCTCTAATCTGTGTCCATACGCTTTCATTCAATACAATAAATTTTCGAATACAATCATCGGGGATTTTGACTATAGGTTGAAGCATTCTAGCTTCGCAAACTTCATGGTCATAAGTTGAAAGCAGCACAAATGTTTGTTTACACACACTATGAATAGCCTCCAGCTTTTTACACTCCAATTGATCACCATTTATTTTAACATATCGCCTTTTGGCGTTATCCATTAACAAGAATTCTTTTTCCGGAGCTATATATGTAAACAACCGTTTCTGGTGGCTTACCTCAACTGGTAGAGGCCATAATTTATAAATATTATAAGTTTCACTGTCCACTAGTGGAATATTCAGCACATAACTTAGAATGTTTCCCGAGATGAAGACATCCAGGTCGACCACCTTCAGTAACTGATACCCTCCGGCTTCCGTCAGTTTTATTGGCAATCTTTTGTCTTTAATCTCGTCTTTTATTAGCTCTAGGTATTTAACAACTTGTTCTGGACTAACCAAATGAGGTTGAAGAATGCCTTATTGTGCATTTACTATGGCAGTAATGATTACATCATATTCCTTCTCTAATTCACTGAAGATTGTTGTCAACTGTATTAACTGTTCATTCAACGTTACCCATATACCGAGTCTATTTATTCTCTTATCCGTACTAGTTTCATATTGATGTATGTGTTCATTTAGTTTGAGTATTCCGGATGTAATTACCCGTTCATTTCTCTCTATTGAATCGACAGTATGATTGAAACTAGTCAACGTTGCCCTTACAATAGTGACTTGCTCTTTTGACAACTTCAATAATTCCTTCTGTTCCTGCTCTAATAGATTTATTTTTGATTTGAAATATGATGCATCATCTTCATCTAACGTCCCAAACAAGACTTTACTTATTTCTCCAACAAAATTTAGGATTCCTCTCTTTCGTCTACTCTGCTCATGTTTAGCTAGCTGCCCAATTAGGCGTTGAGAGGTTTCTATCCTACTTATATAATAATCTACCGCCCGTTTCATAGTTTTACATTCTGCAACACTTGTGTTTATTTCTTTAAGCCTTTGCTGACAATAATCTACTGCTTTCAACGCTGCATCCTGCGTAGCTTCAAACTTATGTTTTAAGTCATCTAAATTAAAATAACTCACTACTTTCCAAGTGACCGTATACAAACTCACTGTTCCCTTATGATCGTAGTATAGACCTGGTGATGACCGAAACTTCGTTATTTCTAAATCCTGCTGTTCCATTGCCGATGTACCACCTATCATCAAGACGATCACTGCTATCATCCAAGCTGTTGCCATCTTTCCTGCAATTCAGAAGAATTCTTTTAGCCTATTGGCATGTACTTTTGTAAATTTATTTCTCTTTAATTCTATCACAACGTTTGGTCCCTTAGTTTCCACTACCGTATAAGGGCCTCTCCATTGACTGTCCAACTTCTTTGAACGACCCCTTCGTACACTCTCATCATGCAATAATACTTTATCCCCTGGCTTAAAGACTACCGGTTTTTGCGTTCTGTCATAATTTTCTTTACTTTTCTCTTTTGCTTGTGCTGTCGCTTCTCGCGCACACTGATGCATAGCCCGTAACCTTTCCTTTAGTTCAATTACATAGTCATCATAGTTATATACTACTTCCTCCGGTTTGTTTTGTAATATTCCCGGTAAATTACATATTCGACCAAAGAATAATTCATGCGGCGTATATCCTGTGGCACTATGCGGTGTTGTATTAAAAACAAATACTGCATACGGGATCCAGGTATCCCAATTGGTTTGCTCCCTATTTACGTAATGACGAAGCATTTCCGTTAGTGTACGGTGCGTTCGCTCCAAAGCCCCATTACTTTGTGGGTGATAACTAGTGGTGTGGATTTTCTCTATTCGTAATAATCTACACACTCGCTTCATTACGTCGCCCACAAGATTACTACCCAAATCGCTTAGCAAAATTGACGGTATTCCGTACCTTAAAATTATTCTTTCTACTAACACCCTTGCCACTGTGTTGGCATCTTGTTGTTCTATCGGTTCTGCTACTAAGAAATTCGTCAGAGCATCTTGAAATGTAAGTATATACCTGTTTCTATTTTCTGTCTGCGGTAATGGGCCTACGATATCTATATCGCATCTTTCAAACACATGCTCAGGTGTCCTTGTAATTTCCATTGGCATTTTCGTTTTGATCTGGGTAATCTTATTCTTCTGACAACTTTCGCATTGACGGATATACTTCTCAATATCGGCCTTCATTCCTTCCCAACTACAGTATTTCTTAATTCTCGCATAAGGTCCTACCTATGCCCTGATGCATACCTAGCGGGGATTCATGATATTGCTTTAGGATCTTCATCTTCTCTTCCTGTGTAAGTCCTACCATCTTCTTCCTTATCAGCTGATTACACTCTCAGCTGTCTCTACATTATCATTTTCCTCCGCTTCCTGTACGGTTCTTATTCGCGAAAGAGCATCTGCTACTTGATTTCTCTTTCCGCTCTTGTACACGATTTCGTAATCGTACTCTTCAAGCTTTAAGCGGAACTTCATTAGTCTAGACGACGGATCCGTAATGCTGTTTACCCACATCAACGGTTTATGGTCAGTGCATACCGTAAATTTCCTACCGAATAAATATGGCCTAAATTGCTTTACTGCCCAACAAATGGCCAACATTTCCCGCTCTATCGTACTGTAATTCTTCTCTGCCTTATTCAAGGTTCTAGACACGTACGCTACAGGCAAATCCTTGCCAATTTCGCCTTGACTTAACACGGCGCCAATTGCGTCTTGACTTGCGTCTGAGGTTACAATAAATCGTTTTGTAAAGTCAGGATACTGTAATATGGGAGGATTCAACAATTTTTCCTTCAATTGTTGAAACGCCTCTTCCTGCTTTGTTCCCCATGTATATGCGACTCCTTTCTTTAACAGCTCATACAATGGCTTAGCAATTTTACTGTAATTGCTTATGAATCGCCTATAGTACCCACTTAAGCCCAAGAATGCCTTCAACTGGGTAGTATTAGTTGGTTGGGGGTAATCGTTCTACGGCTTCTACCTTTTTCTGATCGGGTTTCAACCCCTCCTCCGTAAGTACATGTCCCAAAAATGTAACCTCCTTGCGCAAAAACTCACACTTATCTACTTGTAGTTTGAGATTATACTTTCGCAATCTTTCAAAGACATCCTCTAGCCTAGCATTATGCTCCTCAAGCGTTGGCCCAAAAATTATGACGTCATCTAGATAAATGAATACTTTCTCACCCTGTAGTCCTGTCAATACAGAATTCATCAATTTTTGGAAGGTATTTGGTGCCGTCTTTAATCCCATTGGCATTCTTTTGAATTCATAATGTCCATAGGGAGTGCTAAAAGCCGTCTTTTCCTGATCTTTTTCAGTCTATCAGCACCTGATAATACCCCTTAGCTAGGTCGAGGGTTGTGAAATACTTCGCTTTACCTAGTCCGTCTAGTATTTCATCGATCCTTGGTAACGGAAACTACATTATTTACCGTCAGATCATTTAATCGCCTATAATCGATTACTACGCGCCACTTTTGCTTGCCACTTGCATCCATTTTCTTTGGGATAATTAATACAGGCGAATTCCACGCACTATCACTTGGTATTACAATATCATCTTCTAATAATTTTTCTATTTCGGCTTGCAAAATTTCCTTCTGCGCCTCGGGTATCCGGTAGGGCCTCAACCGAACTATTTTTCCTTCCGCCTCAGGGAAGAAGCTTGATTTCATGCTTGACAGCCTCAGTATAACCCAAGTGATCTCCTGGTAAATGAAATACATCGTTATACGCTGCGCATATACCTAATAAAGCCTCTTTTTCCTCTTTGTTTAAATGTTCTACGCGGAGATTTTCTTTCAATTTACTTAACCGCGACTTTACCTCTGGTCGCTCTTTTCTAATCCGTCTTACATATGCTTTTTCAAATTCAGGCACTTCTTCAGCTGTTATAAGGGGATTCTTTATTTTAACTTTCTTTTCTGTAGTATTAAGCATACTTGTAATACACATTCCATTTCTTACTGATACTAGCGCTTCGGGCACATATATTCCTGGCTGTAACTCTTGCTTCGGAATGATCGCTTCTGATGCATTCCTTAAGGTAATCCTTACCTTTACAATCTTTTCTTCGCGCGGGCCTACTGTTACCTCATAGTGTTGAGCACCCCTGGCTCCTCCACTAAGGTTACCACCACGTTGCACCACTTCTGCGTAAGTGGGCTTCCCACGGCCTCTCGCAACCATATTTGGTTTGCTTGCCGTTAATTGCGCAACTCCCGTTGCCAACGAATCGATGCGTCTCGCTTTCGATTCAACATACCGCCTTTCTACGGGGCTTACCGTCTTCGAGGCAGACTCGGCTGCTCTCGGATACCTTCCGTCTCGTCGCACAATTCCGTTAGTGGACGGACAATCTCGCCTTTTCACGGGGCCTACCGTCTTCGAGTCACCCAGTGCCCTCGGAATCCTTCCGTCACGTCTCACAATTCCTTTAGTGGACGGACAATCTCGCCTTTTCACGGGGCCTACCGTCTTCGAGTCACCCAGTGCCCTCGGAATCCTTCCGTCACGTCTCACAATTCCTTTAGTGGACGGACAAACACCATTTCGCGTCGTAATCCCTACGACATTTCTCGAGGCAGCGCCTACTGTCCTCGGGAAATTCCCGTTCCATCCCGCAGGTCCGTTAGCGGGCGGACACATACCACGCATCGCATTCTCTGCGATACGCTTCTTCCCATCCCGTCTCGCAGGTCCGTTAGCAAGCGGGCATACTTCACCTGATGTCGCAATTCCTACGACACCCTTCTTACCGCTTCGCTTCACAAGTCCGTTAGTGAACGAGCGACTTTCATCCGATGTCGCAATCCCTGCAACACCTTGCCTAACGCCACGCCTCACAGTTTCGTTAGTGAGCGTGCGTCTTTCATCCGATGTCGCAATCCCTGCAACACCTTGCCTAACGCCACGCCTCACAGTTTCCGTTAGTGAGCGTGCGTCTTTCATCCGATGTCGCAATCCCTGCAACACCTTGCCTAACGCCACGCCTCACAGTTTCGTTAGTGAGCGTGCGTCTTTCATCCGATGTCGCAATCCCTGCAACACCTACTTTCTTAACACAACGCGTCCCACGTTGCGTCATACACGGCCCTTCTTGCGCGGTATACAATCTAATTCGCCTCCCGCGAATATTCATAACTCTTTTTCCGTAATCTATTACGGCCTTATTTTTCGTTAGAAAATCTCTTCCTAACAAACCCTCGAAAGGCAAATCTATGTTTGCCCCAATTATATGAAACTTCTGTTTCAATATCAAACCCTCCGCGGCTTTCAATTCCAGGACTACCGAAGCTTCAGTTTGTACTATATTATTACTTATCCCCTTAATTCTAATTTTTTCTCTATCATTACTTTTTACTGCCCAGTTTATACTAATCTCTTTTTACCAGGCTTATCTGTGCCCCACTGTCGGCCAGGAATCTCATCGGATTACGCCTTGCTTTTTCACATTGCATAGTCACATATTCATTTTTATCTGTGCAGTCTACCTTATACACTTTGTGCTGATATGGCGCAATGTGACCGCTCCATTACGCCACCTAACAGTTTACCGATTTTCTATCTTTTTCCTTTCCCGACCATGCATTTTCTCGGCAATCCCGCGCATAATGCCCTTTTCTGTTGCACTTATAGCACGTAATTTCACTTGCATACGGTACCTTTTTCTTAAAGGGTGCTGTTTGGGCCACTTGCCTAGCGCTACTTCTCGTTTCCCGCCGCGTTTCCATCATTCTGACGGCGTTTTCTTTCTCCATCTTGTCTAACTTAGCAAGCACTGCATTTATCGCCTTTTTGTCCAGCTCATCCTCTTTATTAATTATTCTTACACGCCTTTGCGCCCGACAATCCTTGGCTGTATGCCCAGGACTTTTTGCAATTGAAACAAAATGGGGGGTTTTTTCCTTCTACCTTTGGATTCCTGAAGGAATACCGCGAAACCGGTTTTTCTTTCGCTGAAGCTATCGCACTTTCCTCTGTGGCTGCGATTTCCACAGCTTCAGAAGGGTTATGGTTTCTCCCCTAGCTCGCACAATAGTTTTTATCCGGTCATCATACAACCCTTGAATAAATACGGCCCTTCCTAGCTTTAAAACTAGAGCTATGCTTCCCATCAGCTCCTCTTCCGTCATTACATTTTTTATTGCTTCTCTGAACTGATGTTGGAGAGCATCTATACGCGAACCCCATTGCGCAATACTCTCCCACGACTCTTGCCTACTAGCAAACATTTTACATGCATAAAAATCAAGAGTCCTCTTACTGCCATAATTTTCTAACAAGATTGCACGAACTGCCGGCCAGGTGGTAGTCAGATCTCTGACAAGAAGTTTACTCCTAGGTGCCCCCTACAATTTTAGCCTTCACAAACTTTAATAAAATTTCTTTTTGTTCCGGCTACAATTAATTCGAATGCTGAATCTACATTATCCAACCACTCATTTAATCTCGTCTTTTCTCCGTCAAAAGAATCTGGGATCAATTTTATCACTTCATTCAAACTAATGTACTGCCTGTGGGTTGACGACTGCGCGCCCTGACTGCCTGACACTGCTTCGTTAGGCATGCTTACAATTTTGTTTTCTCACCTGCTGAAATCAACTGCTGTGTAGCGATGAGTTGTGGTGTTGCTCCCGACGTGGCGTCGTTCGCGTGTTGACTGCGAAGTTCTGCTGTGCTGGTATCGATCGGCTGCTGGCTGCTGCCCTCAGCTGCCCGGTGACGACGGCTACCTGTTGCTTCCCACCGGTATTGATCCGCTGACTGGCGACGGCTGCTCAGCTGTTACTCCCGGCGGCGTTGCTATCGATCGGCGTCCCGCGTGGTGTCGCGTGTCGCTCCCCGGCTGTTCCGCGTAGGCGACCAATAGATCCTCTTCTGATGACGCCTCGTTGTGCAATCTTACTAGTCAGCTTCGTGCTCAAAGCCGTCAGTCTTTTCCTGACTTCGGGCTGAATACTTTCGAAAACCCTACTCCTATTCCTCGAATTGCGGCCTGTAATCGCTGCAACGTACTGACCTTTGGGCAAGGTTGGCTAAAATTCTGTCAGTCGTTTCACTGGTTTTGTGGCTTTTCCGGCCAAACACTCGTAGCTTTCCCAGGCCTACCCCACACCTGACACCAAGAAAATAGGGATCTCTGTTGCGTCCTGTCGTGCAACAGAGAGCTGAAAAGACTTCAAAACTGAAACAAGTGGGTATCGATTTTTTACAATTCGGGAACTCGGGATAGGAAGAGTTCAGGAGAAATAAATTTAAGAACACAAGAGGTTATGATGAACACACTTGTGACTCACGAAGCCGACAAACTCTCACTGAGAATACTCAGAAATTACGAGAGGTACCTATTCCCAGGAGTACTGAACCAACTAGCAGACGTTCTCTCTGCCAAAGTCCATAAAACGTGAAGACCCTAACAGTAACAGTTACAACGGCGACTACAGTAGCGAAATACACGTTGTCTCTCCGCTGCGCTGTTTGCTTGCTGGCTCACTCGCTGACTCTCGAAGACCGACCTCTGGAGAAGTAGTCGGAGAATGCCCCTCCCGCTGCGGCGGGCTCTTTTTTATAGCAGCGCGTGACGCGCTCCGCTGCCCTACGCGTCCTTCTAGAAGCTTACACCCGTGATTTCATCACCCACGCGCCGCGCAGCCCTGTAACTGATGCAACCTTAGTCCTCACACGCGTTCACTGTTGGCTCTCTTTGCTACGCATTGCACACATATTAACAAGTGGGCATTACTAACACTCAGGCGTTACTTTTATTACTTCGTAACAGCACAAATATTATTTATAAGCGTATTTTAGAACATAACGTTCGTGTTTGGTGGATTTAATCATAGTTGATTCAAGCCCACTATGGAGCACTTATAAATAGTCCTTTTTGGATGTTCACTTTTGTTTCCAATACCACTTGAGCCCAGTTAATTATTTTCCTTTCTTTCCTGTGAGATTGTTTACCGCGATTTAGTATCTTGTGGTGGTGGGGACCAGGAGATAAATATATTACAAAATTTGAAGCGATTTAAAACATCAGTATCAGAAATCCCAGCAGAATCTAAGTCTTATTGCTTCCTTTTGATAAATGAGAATGTCTCCTTAGTAATCCTATTGTTGGGTTTAAGCATTGAATTATTTATCTTATTTTGTGTTTCAGATCGATTATTGCTGGATGAAAACCTCTCAGAAATTTAATATGTTTTATTCATTAGACATATTTTGAAGACATATGATACTTAAACAACAAACGACTGTATAATATGAACTTGGTTGACACCTAAGACTGGTTGATGATCCTGTGGAAACAAGAATACTAATACAGTATGTAAGATTTAATAACACCAGTTCCTTTCCTCCTCGCCCTGCAAATTAAAGTTGAATCAGAACCACTGAGAATTCAAGCAACCTCATGTTAACAGAGAGGAAGAAGTAAAAATTCTTAGTTTGCTAACAGGACGCCCAATTTATTCGCTGGGCTACCAGACTGCTCTAATGTACGGTACTAACACATAAGGCAAATAACAGATAACTTTTATTCTAAAATTGCGTGTTATTAATAGAGCTGTAAAAGTAACGAGTAATTCTGTACCCGTATGTATTCGTTACTAAACCAATCAATACCCGTTACTTTCGAATCGTTCTCGTTACTTTCGGTACAATCGAACAATAGCATGATGCATTGTATCGAGTCGCGCCGCGTACGGGTTAACTTCGTTACTATCGTATCGTTTCGTTATTCGTTACTTTCGGTACAATCGAACACTAGCATGAAGCATTGCATCGCATATCGCATACGGGACGACTTCGTACTTGGTAAAGTTTAAGTAAATTGTTTATTTAATAAAATAAGTTTAGGTAACTTGTACATTTGGATAAAACTTAAAGTAATTAGCACTTGAATCTTACGGAAAACCTCTGAATGTACACTTGATTTATTGTAATGATATTATATTCGAAAGAATAACCTAATTTCAAAAAAAAAAAAAAAAAAACCTGTTTGCATACAAGAAAAAGACCTGACCTTCCACCTGACAGTGACATATCTAGTGACAATAACTTATTTTTTAAAGTAGCCTGCTCAAAACCCTGCATAGAAGCCTGATATGATAATGGGACATGTATTTAACAAATATTATAATCTCACCAAAGTTTTTAAATAGGAGGTTTCACCACTGTCTTCCTTTACGGTTTTCATTTATTTTTGTAAATTCTTCATCTTTTTTGTGATAGGTTTGTTAAAATAAATGTGGACAAACAATCAAATCGGGCCTGCAGGCAACATACTATTGACTCCCGCGTTAATTGTTTCATTTATAAATTATCAACATTCAGGAGAAACATGCGATTAGATTAATTGTTGTTGCGTCGCGGTTACAACAAACATTCAAAATCAAAGCCAGAATCGCATTGATGATTGATCACATCGATCCTTAGATAATAATACAGTAACTAACACCAAGCAAAAGGAATAAAGCCATTGTAACTTGTTCTTTGTTTATGGAATTCTGTAATTGCAAAAAAGGGTTGCTAGATTTGTTTCTGGAAATTATCGCAGAACGCAATCAGTAACAGATATTATAAACGAGATGGAATGGAATTCATTGTACCGAGAGGGGCGATGTAACGGTTAGCGTTCTCGCCTCGCATTCGGGAGGACGGCGGTTCGAATCCCCGTCCGGGCATCCAGATTTGGGTTTTCCATGGTTTCCCCAAATCACTCCAGGCAAATGCCGGGATGCTTCCTTCAAAAGGCCATGACCGAATTCCTTCCCATTCCTTGCCCCCATCCTTGCCCCCCATCCTTTCCCGTCTCTAAAGACCTCGATGTTAAAAAGAGACGTAAAGTAGTTACAAAAAAAAAAAAAAAAAAAAATTCATTGTAAAACAGGAGGAGAGTGAAGAGGGTCATGGGAGTGTACAAGGCGTATATTGATGGTGAGGCATGGAAAGATATTGATGTAAGAATTAAAAAACTAATGCTTGGAAGGGAAAAGATGACCGTGACTACAATCTTGTACTCGATTTCAGGCACAAGGATTTAAGAAGATTCTCTTTTTAGGTAAGGGTTTCAGGGATTGGAATAAGTTACCAAGAGAAATTATGAATAATTTACCAAAAACGTTGAAAGAATTTAAAGTTAAAATTTGTAGAGGGCAAATGTGTGTGGATGCAGGAAAGGAGCGAAGATGATTGTGTAGGGAAATGGCCACTGGAGCGTACGCTCCATCGCAATTTTATTAATTATTATTGGAGCATAACAAGTGCAGAGATGTACTGTATATCAAAATCTTTTAAACAACTCTTTTATATTGTAAATTACACTATAAAATAAAAAAAGTTATCAATTCTTCAAATAAACAAATTCCACAAATGTTTGAAATCAATAAACCTCACTCACTAATGAACTATTAATGAAAAAACAGTAACTATTTCAAATTATCCATACAAATTTTCTATTCACACATTATGCACTGTTAAACAAAATAAAAAGTACAAAATTAGTCTTTACGTTGGCAAAATTAGTTATCTGCGGGAGCTGGAACGTGTTCGTATCTATACGACAAATGCGAGTAACGAAACATACGAGTAACGAAATGAATTTGTGAGTAACGATTCGGTACTTGGATTTTTTTTTATTTTTTTTTTGTAACAGTTTAACGTCCCTTTTTAACAACGTGGTCTTTAGAGACGGGAAAGGATGGGGGCAAGGAATGGGAAGGAATTCGGCCATGGCCTTTTGAAGGAAGCATCCCGGCATTCACCTGGAGTGATTTGGGGAAACCATGGAAAACCCAAATCTGGATGCCCGGACGGGGATTCGAACCGCCGTCCTCCCGAATGCGAGGCCAGAACGCTATCCATTACACCACCACGCTCGGTCGGTACTTGGAGTCAGGCGACGAACCCGTTACTCAGTAACGAATACATCGTTACTTTTCAGCTCTAGTTGTTAACGGAAATCATTTTTAGTGCCACGCTAACAGTGGAATTTAATGTAATCCATTCGTCAGGACAGAAAATACATACTAGCTTGCCACCAAAGATAATGTATGATCTACAAACGTTTACTGAGATATGCAGAGTGGATCGATGTGCGAGAGTCTTGTCTGAGAGAAGCAATCGGGAAATCTGAGATGATACGAGATGATCCAAATTTCATCCCCTGTGAAAGCCACCGCCGGCAGATATAAGTCGCATGGTGGCGCGAATTCGATATTGGATTCTTCCGAGGTGCGCCTGCCTCGCTGGCTGGCGCTCTGTTTAAGATTGAAACCTCTCGCACCATTTGTCACGCAGGGCCCCGCGGCTGTCTGTGGTATGCTGACGATCTCGCTGCTCGCTTTCCACTCTCCTAACTCTCCCTGATTTAAAAAGTCTCGGTGGGATTTGTGGCTTCATACAAGTGGTAGCTAACCGAACAAAATTGATTAAAAACATGATGGAATTGCGACCAAGGGCTACATAATGATAAAAAAAATAATTATCAGCCATTGGGGACTGCCTACAGAAGTGAAAACTTAATGAATATCATACGCGCAACACGCCATACTTCTAGCTACAGATACAATAAATAATAATAATTTTGTGTGGTCGTAATGACCTGGTGGCGGAGTTTCTATTGGTTGCGCATTTCGTCCCACTCTTAGCCACCTTGACCTAACCTGTTAGTGCTACAGGTACGGGTAACCTGCACTTAAACGTGGAATCCGAACCACGGAAGCGTTCTGGCGTACTTCACCTTACACAGCAAGCTGTGCTGGAGATGAAGGTCAGGTTAAGGGTCTGTGAAAATCGCCACCGAGGCAGGGATTCGAACCGGGACCCTTCGTTCCTTAACCACTGAGCCACCAGACCACTCTAGATATACTGTTAACATTAGTATGTCGGTGACGCAAAATCATAAGATTTTACCCATCCAAAACTCACCTAAAGCACCTAAGGAAAATAAAAATCTAACTTAGTCCAAAACACGGAGAGAAGCTTTCGGAAATATGCGCCTTAACCGCTGAGCTACTAGGCCACACATTGTTTTTTTTTAAGTATACGTGTGCCAAGCACTATCAAAATTGGATAAAAACTGTGGGTTTGTACGTTTACAGAAATTAAGATGGCGGAGGGCATTTTTCTTATTCGAAAAATGGCCTAGAAAATTGAAATCTGTATGGCAGGACTGGAAATAGAACGCACGTCTTCTGAAAAACGTGTAGGTTCAAACTGTTCCTCCCAACCAATAACTTCATTTTAAAGCCAGCTGTATTTAACAAGGTAGACGTAAAATAATCATTGGACGATATTATAAGCTACAACTATGAGAAATTACTTGCTTCCTGTAAAACAATTGTGTTATTGTGTTAGGCCCCTGAAGATTTTAATTCTTTATTCCATAGGATTGGATAAAACTTATATTTGGAGCTTGGAAAGTTATTTCTTGTTTCCAATAAATTTCCTAATTATTACCACCCATTAATTGATTATATTAATTATGATATGACCAGACTAAACATTCACAGATTGCTCTCCTTTCATTAGCTCACTTGAAAATCTGCCCTGAATTTAGCATTCATTGAAATTCATTAAAATACAGCTAATGTAAATAAATCTGCTTTGTAACTGAATTTCGCAGGGCTCGCCGATTCGCGTCCGGTCGAGGGCATGGGTGGTTTTAAGTAAGTGTTGTGTCCGTGCTGTGTTGACCTGTCAATTGTGATAATCAATAACACGAGAAGATTCTATATACACAGTTGAAGAATAATAGAAACACAGTTGCTGGCTGAATGGCTACAAGGCTGAATGCCTTAAAAAAAAAAAACAGAATTTGCCGCTCTTATTTCCTCGTTGTGGATGTAAAACTGCAGGTAAAATACTAGCTAACTATTCACCGAAGGAGGTCGTGCTCCAAATTCTGTGTACAGTTATTTGATATTTGAAGTAATTCCTGGAATTAAACATTTATTGGGCAGTAAGCTAAGAGAAGTTTTAAATAACAAAATGTAAGCAGTCCCAATTCTGGATTGACAGCTTAGCGAAAAAGTTTATTGATTTCCTCGTGTTTTTTATGGCTCACCGAATTTACAGTCGTAACAGCTATGCAATAAACTGAGGGAGATTGAGCGTAGAAACCGCTTCAATTTCACACGGGTAGGAGAAGGCGGATGAACAAAGTGACGGAATATAGATTTGAACCTGCAACTTTAACGCCACACAAAGAAACAAATCCTCCTGTTTATATTTACGTAGACAAGACCTACGCCCATCATATGAACTTGTATGGAATTTAATTACAGTAATAAAACTTCCGTCCTGAAATAGCTAAGATGGTAGAAACGTTTTCGTGTTACGACTCGTATTCTTCCTGTTCATTTGGTTACAAGGCATGTTGATTACTTACATGTCACGAGACAAGGATAAGGCATCAAGGGTCTTTTATGTTTCCCGAAAATTACTGTGAGTATGGTACATATTCTCGACGGAAATCTTATTTATTATTCGGAAACTGTAGAGTAACAGTTCGGGTTGCACGTAAAAAATAGGATGGTACACAACCTTGTTAATATGCATTCAGGCTTTCCTCGCCTGACTTTTCGTAGTGTATTAAAACCAGAGTTCGTAAAACTTACCATTGGAAGACAGCTTTCTCGAGATATCCGTTCTGCACTGGCATATACGGAAAAATAAGGGAAAATTCTGTAACAGCAGATTACACATAAGTTGTATACAAACTGATTTGAAGGATGGGAACTAAGATCTTGCAGGAGTCCTTCAGTTCCGTCAATAATACAGGTGTACCATAATTACCAGAATAGAATGGATTGATTTCCTTGCTTACAATTCCTGACACTTTCCTCCATTATGCCTCGCACGGAGTATCGTACATAAAATTCAAATGCCATGAGAGGTTGTAACACTAGTATAACATGGCTCCTCGCCTATTATCCTTCCATCAAGTAATATATTTTGAATTAAATAAATAACTTATTCAATTTGTTGTTAAAAGGGACTGGTTTGATGATTTGTGTTATTTTGCTCTTTATATTATAATGAACTTGTTTTAAATGAATACGTCAGACTTCGTTAGAATGCTATATTGATTTCGATCAAAATATTATGTTATATTCGGGTGCACGGCAGTGCACCGCCAAGTCGAGTCAACGGCGGCACTGCCTACCCTTTTCTCGAAGCGATTCGGACCATTTTTTAACCTCAATTTCTTCGGTCGTATTTATGCTATATGTCTCAAATTTCTGTTATGCATAGATATCAGCAATCTTAGCAAACGTACTTAATTTTATTATGTTACTGTTCTTAGTTCGTATGTTATTCGGATGCAAACTTCAGAGATTTTGTCACTCACTCACTGGCTGACTGACTGACTGATGATCATCAAAATT
>JARYHS010011531.1:0-51689 GCA_031002005.1 Vandiemenella viatica
ATCGTGTTGTACAATCTCTGAAGAGTCCGCATACTGATTGAAATTTGTTGATCTTTTTCTCTATATCTTTATCTATGTCATAACTACCTTCACATCCTAGGTAGTTAATATGCATAACCTGTCCTATTACTGTGTCGTCAACTAGTATTTTTGAGGGAATGAGGTGTTTACCGTAATAAGCCATCATTTATGATTTATTTATTAATATCTGGAGGTTATATTATTTTTCTGCTAATTGATGTAGTTTTAAAATGCTTTTTATCGCTCCTCTTCACTTTCTTGTAATATTGTTACATCATCTGCATAGAGGAGAACATTTATTCCTTTTTTTGTTTTTTACTTATCGCTTTACGCCTCGTCGACGTTGAGGTCATTAGAGGCGGGATGGGACTGGATACAGGGAACGGGAAGGAGTTCGGCCATGGCCTTTTGAAGGACACTTCCCGGCAGTGATTTTGGGAGCCATGGAAAACCCAAATCTGGATGCCCGGATGGGGATTCGAACCAGCGTCCTCCCGAATTCGAGGCCAGAACGTTAACTGCTCACCCACCACGCTCGGTACGTTTATTCTTCATCAGCCGTATTTCCGGGTTGTCAATCTGTTCCCAGTTTCTAAGAAAGTTATAAATGTATATGTTGAATAGAGTTGGAATTAAGCTACAGCAGCCTTTTTAAGGCCTTTGTTAATCAATATCTCTTCAGAAAGTATAAAACACGAATATATATATATATATATATATATATATATATATATATATATATTTTTTTTTTTTTTTTTTTTTTTGGCTGTTCGACGACGACATTAGAGTGGGGGTACTGACGTATTTGAGAATGCCAGACTCGACCGTTAGCCGTTTGAATTGCATAAATGACGGTTTTTTTCTTATTACATCTACAAAGATATATATTCTCAGTGATCACTGTGTATGGCAGGCGGTGTTATGCACCAAAACCAATCTGTAAATTGAGCATTCCAGTCCCTGATAGTACGAGGAAAGAAAAAATATGTCTTTGAATCAGCCCGGCAACTTATTTTCGCACCACTGCGACCAGTATACATTGCAGAAAAATGTGTTGCGCATGTTATTCAATAAATTTTTCTGCAAACTGTGTTACTGATATGTCTGAAAAGCCCAGCCCATTAGATAATAGGTGATTACGGGCTTTTTTGCACATAAAAAGAATACTTTTGCATTGCATACGGCACAAAAACAATTTGCTTAGTCATTTTGTCCTGCCCAACAAGATAAGATTGTTCGCGATTTTACAAAATACTCTATACAGTCGGTGCTCACATATGGACGGTCACATAGGAAGGAATGAATGAATCAAGGAAGTAAGGCATAAAAAACGAAGCAACAAGGGAACAGGACGAAAATAGTTGAGTATATTAGACCACCAACACATGAGATGCGTGTACTACTGTCACCTGATGCGTTAAGAACAATATAAGTCTGTCGAGCAAGGGCCCAGTAGATATGCGAGAGAGTATACACATCATCTGATGCGTAAGAAGCAATAGGAGAGTCATGGAAATCAAACCCGGTTCCGTGGGACAATGTTATAATTACGAGGATGTCCAAGAGGTTAGACCGGACGTAGTTTGGATGCAGCGTTGACATATGGCCGCCGTAGTCTGAAAAAATTGAAACTCACCGACGCATTTTTAATAGATACTTATACAGACAATGGATAATACTATTTATGAGAATAATAATAATATCAAACTATTGTCGACATTTGGAATTACTGTATGTAGTTGGTAGAATTCGTATTATGTGGTAGAAGTGGGCGTGCACAGGTGAAACTTCAGCTAACTTTGCCACCGGATGACAGGTGACAAGAGGTGCCGCCATTTTGTATGAGACATTAGGAAAATTGTCACGGTTTTAAAGTTTTAATCACGTTTTTACTTTATTTTATTTCACCTTCTGAGATCTGTTCATGTCATTTCTACAAATGAAGACATTCATTAAACTAATTAGTATTTATTTTAGAAATTATATTAAAATTAAAACTTTCGGCCTTCCTCTCTAATACACACCCTGTACCTGCACCTAGCCCGCATGCCTTGTATTAGAGCGGAGGGCCACCGGTTTAAACATCGAGTGTAATTTTTAAAATGAGGTCAAAATTTTATATTTTAAATTTAGTACGCCACGACAAGGCCTATCCATTATTTACAGGACACCCTGTGTTTAATATACCCACTATTCTCCTCATCCGCCTCTTGCAATGGCTCCCAGCTCAGCTCCCTTACTGTTTCAGATACTGAGCCTATCCTATCATAATTTACACAGGCAAGTTCAGTTTCCCTCTTTCCTTCCTTCCAAAAAATTTAATACCCATAATATGTGTCCCATACTATCGCATAATACCATACGAACCAGGTATTATAATCGAGATCTCTTATTTCCCCCCAATGTGCCCTTTCCGGCTTACTATATACTGATATTTACATTTTTATGCTTCATGACGCAGTTACCCACCCATGATGTAATATATGGACACGAAAGCCGAGTGATGCCTTCAACAAATGAGTACAGAAGTTGCGCCACTTGGCTTATAGATATCGGTTCGAATATTTCTGTCTTGAGCTCTATACTTCCGGCAGACAGCGAAAAGAGGACATGAGGCCGCAGCTGCCGGGCAGTCTGTGCGCTTCCAAGTCCTGTGACGTAGCCGGCCATGAATGCCGCTGACTCAGCCGGTGACGTCACGCCAGGGAAGGAAGTGGAGGCAGTAGGCTCTAAATTAAAGGGGAGCCTGGTTCGCAACCCGCGTTACATTGCCGCAAAAGTTCCCAAAATACTCTTGAAGAATCTGAAAAAAAAACACTTAAATTTTAGTGAAGCAAAGCTAGGTTAGGATCATATCATTTGTAGTAACAAGGAAATATCAATAATAACGTTAAACGATTGTCGGAGTATAAACCATCAAATAAGTAAATGAAATCAGTTTCCTGGTATTCCAAACCAGTTCAGGTAACATCATCTGAAATATAAAGGAGACTGAACGAAAGTGCAAACTGTAAAAACAAATAAATAATAAGGATGAGAAACGGATGCTTCATATATGAAGTCAACAACGTGATTTGTAAGTGTTAATAATGATAATATTCAAAGCCGTAGTCTTCAGTCAGTTCCCAAAATGTATGAGAACCTCAATTTTTTTTTACACAAAACGAATTACGCTGCAGTTATTTTTAAATCGTTTGCTGTTTATTACTTGAGCTTGAGCTTGTGCAATGGTGGCTGTTTTGCACAAATCTACTTTTGATTTAGTTGATGTTTTTCAGTTTATTGTAAACAGTTTAGCATATCCTCCGATAATTTATTCCAGTCCTTAACTCCCACCGCACCCAAGGTGAAAGGTAACGCTCGAGGTTGGCATTCACAAGGTCGTGGGTTCGAAGCACAGACCAGCCTTCAAGATTGCCGTTTCCCGAAATCACTCCAGGAGAATGGCGGAATGGTTCCTTTAGAGCCAAATTCCTTCGCATTAACTGTCCCATGTGTTTCACCGTCTCTCATTAACTCGAAGTCGACAAGGCATAAAGCGGTAAGGAAAACAAAAGTCGATGCTCCCTTACCTGCAAATGAAAACTTCAACACTCCTTTAAGCCTGAAGTAAAGTGCTAATGGTCATGGTAAGCTGTTTGCTTACAAGTACAATTACCCGCCGCGGTGGGTGAGCGGTAACACTCTAGCCTCGCATTCGGGAGGACGCTGGTTCGAATCCCCATTCAGATATCCAGATTTGGGTTTTCCATGGTTTCCACAAATCACTCTAGACGATGCCTGGATGTTTCCTTCAAAAGGCCATGGACAAATTCATTCCCGTTCCTTATACCAATTTCTTTCTCGCCACTAATGACCTCGACAATTACAGTTCCTAATTCTTCTCCTAATAATTACCTAGCCCACATTGCTAATATTTCGTATGTCTCATACAGGTTATATTCCATGTGCACCGGCGAATGAGATTTCTAAACCAGCATCTCTTTCCTTCCAGCATATTCATTCGAAATTCGTTCGGCATCGTTCACATTCAGTCCATCGTATAGCAGTGAGCGTACTCTTACTGTTATAGGCAGCTTCCGTTGTATTTAAATCCTATTTTTAACAAATAAATATGCCATATCAGTTCATTTAGAATTTAATTACTATGACTTTTTAGATATTATATGGATACTAAGTCCAATTTGATCACTAATTCGGGGCATTTGTTTGTGTAACGTTTAGATCATGGGTAAAATAACTAAAATATGCTATCGATCTTGTATATGTTGTCTTAAAATCTGGGACAGATTTCATTTTGTAAATAATACTCGCTTTCAATCATGGCGGGCTTACAGTAATATTCTTTATCTCATCTGATTTCCGATCAACTCTTTTTATCATCACTCTTGCTGATTTGATCAGTCCTGCACTTCTTTCCAATAAACTCCACTCAGTTATCAACCAAAGGATGGTTGGATACTCCCGACGGAAGCTTCAAACCCGTGTTACAATCCTTCAAAATTACCTCACATCTGCCATAGTAAGTTGGGGATCTAAAGAGGAATTAATTAAATGGTTTGTCGACGTCGTGGTCATTAAAGGCGGGAAATAACTCGGGGAAAAGAACAGAATCAATTCTTCCATTGGCTTTTGAAAGAACCATCCCAGAATTTGCTTGGAGTGATTTCGGAATACAATGCAAAACGCAAATCTGTATGGGCGGACGGGTATTCGAACCCGCGTCCTCCTGAATGCTCACCTACCATGCTCGGTGGGATTTAATAACCTAGATCCCCTAGCAGCATTACATTTGCTGCCAGAAGTGAAATGGACATCCCTCCACTCTCCAGTGTCAGCGTTTTATTCCAAGTACCAATCTATGTGGAAACCTAACAAAGCGTATGTTCATTACGAAGCGCTAAGAGTGGATTTTTGAAAGAATGGAGACTGTTTTAGCAGATCCACCGTCTTGTTATTTAAAGCTGTACAAAGTGTTAACAAGTTGAAGAGATGCCTTAATTGACTGCCTATTTAACCTGCTATTCCCATCGAACATTACTAAACAAAATCTCTGCTAGCCGGGCACGGTGGCATTGAGTAAAGGGGCATCCTTTAATTACGTGAGGTGAAATATGGTGGGGGGAGGGGGTCCGGCGAAATCTCACCAAGAAGGAGGGGGGGGGCCGACGGAATTCTCACGTGAGATTTTGAAATTCTTGAAGGACTGTAAAGCTTAAAATGAAAGGTCTTCAAACGACGCGGATTTCGACGTTGAGGGGGGAGGGGTAAAAAGTCCAAAATCGGCGCGAAAACCGACTTTAGGGGAGGAGGGGCACAATTAACCTGGGAAAGAGGAGAGCTAAAAAAAGTCTAAAAAAACAACAAGGTCGATTATCAAGGGGGGGGGGGTCCCATCAAAATCTCAGGTCATCTTAGGGGGGGGGTTTCCTACCAGATCTTTACCAAATCTCACCAGAGGGGTCCGGAATTCCGGAAAAACGTCTCACGCAATTAATGAACGCCTCTAAGGGCTCTTGTGTTTGCGGTACAGGGGTCGCTGATTCGAGTCCGGCTTAATGCACCGATGTTCTTAGTTAAGAATTGTGTTTGTTTAACTGTACTCTGCATCGAAGGATGAAAAATACAATTATGTTATAAGATGGATTTTTTTGTTGCTTACGGCTTTACTCCTAGTCGACATCGAGGTCATTAGAGGCGGGAAGGACTGTGGGCAAGGAATAAGAATGAATTTGACCACTGCCTTTTTTGAAGGAACGATCCCAGCATTTGCCTGGAGTGATTTGTGGAAACCATGAAAAACCGAAATCTGGATTGCCGGATGAGGATTCGAACCCGCGTCCTCCAGAATGCGAGGCCAGAACGTTGAGCTCACCCACCACTGTCGATAAAATGGTCGAGTGTTTTCAAAGCTCGAATTCTTCATTTTTTTTCTTTTATAAATAAACAGGTTCAATACAAAGTGCGAAATTACCATCAGAATTTTTATGAGGACTGGAACGGCTTGAGCATAACCGGGCCGAGCGTGGTGGGTGAGCGGTTAACGGTTTGGCCTCGCATTCGGGAGGACGCGGGTTCGAATCTCCGTCCGGGAATCCAGATTTGGGTTTTCCATGGTTTTCCCAAATCACTCTAGACGAATGCCGGGATGCTTCCTTCAAAAAGGCCATGGCCGAATTCCTTCCCGTTCCTTGTCCCCAGTCCCATCCCGGCTTAATGATCTTAGCCGTCGACGAGGCGTAAAGCAATAAGTAAAAAAAAAAAAAAAAAAAAAAAGATCAAAACTGAATCCATTCCCACAGAATTTTCAGTGTTAGTACAATTCAGATATCGCGAAGATTTATGTAGACAGAAGTCGATCGATAAGAATATTGAATCTGACCTTAAAGTAGTGTAAGTTGCGAGGAATGGGAAAGCTCTGAACCATTTTTACCAAATGGACAACCCCGTTTCATTTATTTTACTGTTAGAGGCACTTCCTGACTGCAATCTACTGATAATGGTCACTACAAACGACCAGGATCCCTACCGAATATATATCATTATTTATTTCTGCACAAGTAGTGAGGAACTTCACTTTTTGTAATAGAAGTCATCGAACAAGTGAATACTGAATGTTCGGTATCATTGCTTTGTGATGATAAATATCTAATATTATACGAACGTTGTTAGCACTCGAAAGTGGTGGTCATAGTCAAATATACAAAGACAATATGCACCTCGTTTCTGGCCTCTTGATACCGAAGCGTAGTTGTGGAGCCTAACCGACAACTTCTTTTTGCTAGGCAATCCGCTTCTGTCATGACTTAACATTATCCTGTTTGGTGAATGGAAGCTACCATTTCTGGTGAAATCCGAACGATGGAGCATAATAGTGTATTTCTAAGAAACAAAGTAAGCGTTTGCAATTGACAACAGTGTGAGCTTATATCTGAACAGCCACATTGTAGTTACAAAGTCATGATCTTATCATCTTAAATTAAACTTCTAGTGCCCTAACAGATGACATAGTTATTTTTGTTATGCACATTCCTGTTCTTTCCTCGAGTATGAAGTTCGAGATAAATATTTAATTCACCAACAGTGCTACTAGAGTCAATAATTAAAATTACTACTTGCCAAATGTGATTTTAAAGCGTCTACAGTACAGAAATATTAGCAGAACAAGCAAGGGTCGCAAGTTTTCCACAAATCAATTGTGATTTCTATTAATCGCAGCTACCAAAATCAAAAGGGCAGTCTGTTAGTGCGTCTCAGCTGAGTATTATGAAAATAGACATAGATATTACCGTCTGTTAAACAAATGGGACACTTTATTCCAAACGCGAATGATGAAATCAGTTGAAATCGTGCAAATTTATTGCCGAATTTGTTGTTTATCCATACAATTGTCAATTTTACGTATCAACGACCCCTTAATGTAGGTCTTCTAGTTGGAGATATCAAATATCTCCCTGATGTGTTTGATTACTTGATATGGATGACAGGATATCACCAAATACATGAATTTTGTGTCCGTCCAAATCTGTTTGGGTGTTTTAAACTGAGTAACATAGAATTCGTAATGAAATCTGTACATCCACGAAAAATTACAACTGATGACCGAAGCAAGTAAGGTGTTAAAAACAGAATATCGAAAAGAGTCTTCTTGAAAATGAAAAACCTTCTTGTTTAAAATATTAATCTAGCTGTAAGAAAGAACTTTCTAAAACTGTATGTATGAAACACAACATTTAAATAATGCCAGAAGAAAGGAAAATTGAAACATCTGAAATGTGGTGCTGCAGATGGATGTTGAAAATTATGAGGATAGATAAAGTGGGAAATGAAGTTTTTTGGAAATAATGAGTTAGGATAGACGTTTTTGATAGAGTCCAACAGAAAGAAGAGGCAGTACCTTATGTGGAGAGCAGGAAGAATGTTTGAATACTATTTTTTGTTACGTCAGGTTTCTAAGAACTTGTACAGTCGGGTCTGCATTGTACTGACAGATCTGAAGAGCTCCAATCTGGGACCCATGTTATTTTAATACTGTATTCAAACTATTGATCTGAACGGAAAATTGATTCGATAGGTGCGTAGAAAATAGAATTCACAATGGAAATATATGATTTCCATTGAAATCGGCTAGTAATAAGCGACATATATTCATATTAAAAGTTTTGTGTACATTGAATCGTTTCTTTTCGCTTACTGTGTCGTGGTGTATAGAAACAAGATCTAAGTATCCTCGAATCAACTCCAGATGAGTAAAATTGATCTTCCGGTTATTTCTGTACTTCGAGTATTACATAAACGATGTAGAAACTCGGGGATGAGTTGATAAAACCATGAAAGTTGCTAATAGTTGCTTGTATGATATGCTACGGTTGGTAATTGAGGAGATCTTTACGAATAGTAATGTGTTTTACACTGTCACCGAACGTGGTGGGTGAACGGTTAACGTTCTGGCCTCGCATTCGGGAGGACGCCGGTTCTAATCCCCGTCCGGGCATTCAGATTTGGGTTTTCCATTGTTTCCCCAAATCACTCCAGGCGAATGCCGGGATGCTTCCTTCAAACAGGCCATGGCCGAATTCCTTCCCGTTCCTTGTCCCCAATCCCATCCCGCCTCTAATGACCTCGACGTCGACGAGGCGTAAAGCCATAAGTAAAAAAAAAATACAGTGTCTTCCAGAGGATGCGCAAATCTTTCCCTGACCTACACTTACTTTGTGTGTTAACAGTCTTTCGATTGGCGTTGCACAATTGTTCCAATAGAGCTTACTTCCATAGTAAGGTCAACCACTTTTTAACATAGTGTTTATACCAATGAGAATTAATTCTGTTTGTAATTTTTTGTATAACTGTTGAGTGCTCTTTTAATTATTTCTATAAACCAATGCTAGTTCTCTGAAAACGTTATGGTGGAGGGTTACGCATGAACATTTTTTAAAGAGGTCTATGAAGATGTTTGAAATTTGCTAAACAAACCCAGCATGTTTTATTTTTAGTTTTCAGTACGCTGCCTGACAAAAACAGTGAAGCGCCCAGAATTGGAGAAGAGGAGATGAAAGTTCTCTGATTGAGAGGATGTGTGATGTTATTTCAGTAATTAAAAAATCCAATCAAATTTAACGAAATTGGCAGTATGAGCCCATTTATCAACATGACGTTGCACCTCCTCTGGTCTGGAGGCTTGCATTGATTTAGTTCGAGAGGGTGCCATAAAGCTGTTGTATCTTCTATACAAACAAGCTGGTCCACAACTGTTGTATCTGGTCCTTGACACCCTGGATACTAGCAATGGGACGGAGTTATCATCAGAGCTGCTCCCACACATGTTCTATCAGGCACAGATCTTGCTACCCACGGGAGTAACTCAACGCAGATAGATCATAGAGACACGCGCTGTGTGTAGACGAGTATTGTCCTGTTGAAAAATGGCACCACTATATTGTCGCATGAGAGGTAACACATGAGGACGCAGGATGTTCGTTGTGCCGTCAGAGTTCCCTAAAGTCACTCCCGATGGCTTCCCATGAGGCCAGGACTGCAGTGCTACTCCAAAACATTGAAAAAATAGGACCTCTCCACAACTAGCCGGTATACTCCCCGACGATAGTCATCCTAGGTAGTGCAGCACCACGATTCAGTGGTCTGCTGATCAATGGCGTCGCATTGTGCTCGGTAGACTCGCGCATAATATTTCGCGAAGGGGAGCGCTCAGTTTAGTTCGCAGCTCCCTCGCGAACTAGTTCGCTCTTTTAGTTCGCGTCTGGAATTCAGAGAAACAGATCGTTCGCTCGCCTTGCTACCGCTACTGCACCTGCTATTTTGTTTGTTATGTCAGTTTTATTAGGACATTACTTAATCATTTTTTTGTCGTTTCTAAATGGAATTTAACATGACATTCTTATCAAAAGTTATTACTTAATAATAGCCCTTTCAAATGACATTAGCATGACCAGTGGCCGCCGATAAACCAAAGTGCTCATTGTCCTTTGCACAAATGTGTAAATAAAGCATATGACAATTTTACTGTAGAGAAAAAAATTGTTAAAATGCAAGAAGTGCAAAAAATATAGCTTAAAAAATAAAATAGTAAAAACATATCTTTTCTCCTTTTCTAATCTTTCGTAAATATTATATTTTTGAATTATATTATATTTTTATAGGTTATTCTAAAAAAATACTACCATCAACCGAAAAAATGTTGGTAACCCTAGCGGCGAATGGTGCTAGTTCGCGACCGGGAGCGCTCAGTTTAGTTCGCAACTCCTTAGCGAATTAGGTCGCTCCCCTCTGGAATTCCAGAAAGACAGCTCGATCGCTCGCTTTGCTAGCGCTACTGCACGCGCTCTCTTCTTTGTCTTGGTAGTTGTGGTTATCGATGGTTGTCTTTTAATTGTTAATGGGATCAAAATGTGTTTTGTTTTCACATTCCATGTCAAATTTCCGTTTGTGACTTATGCAATAAATATTAATGTTGAACAGTTTTTTTTCTTTTGTTTTCTTTTTATATCTGTCTCTTCAGTGAAATGTGTCCACAGGGAACTGTGTTTCCTTTTAGATAATAAACTAAAACAAAAGTCGGTCTTCGGGAAAGGATCGAACGAACTAACGAACTAAGGAGAGAGAGATCTGGGAACTAGTTCTCGTAGTTCGCATGTGGGAGCGCTCTTCCGAACTAGTTCGTTCGCGAATTACACAAGATTAGACTGATCAGAGACCTTCGCCTCTGGTACAGATTGCTATGTAATGTGAAGTACGCCAGAACGCTTCCGTGGTTCGATTCCACGTTATGTTCTACGATAACTTTACCCGATAGACCAGAATCGTGCTAAGTGGTTTGAGGAGCATCATAATGAACTCACGTTGATATCTTGATTACAGAATTCGCCTGATCTGAATCCGGTATAACACATATGGGATGCTATTGAACACCAGCTCCGCACCAAGAAACCACCGGCCCGTAATTTAAGGAAATAGCTTGACCTTTTCGTAGACATCTGGTGGCAGATACCTCCGGAGACCTACAAGGAGTTACCGTAGCCGGCCTCGGTAGCGTAGGGGCTAGAGTGCTAGCTCCACGTACCGAAGGCCGCCGGTTCGAATCCGGCCGCGGGCATGGATGTTAAGTGTTGTGTGTCTGTGTGAATGTCCTGTCCGTCCTGTGGCGTCCATACATTGGAAAAAATTCACATTGAGCTGGCTGTATGGCCTCCGTTGCCGAATGCCATTAAAAAAAAAAAAAAAAAAAAAAAAAAAAAAAAAAAAAAAAAAAAAAAAAAAAGAGTTACCGTATCCATGCTATACTGAATCACTGCGCTATTGTTTTACGCTGGAGGACCAGCTTGCTATGTAGCAGATGCTCATATTTTTTTGGCCCACCAGCGTCCGTTATTATCTTTCTTTAGCACTACTTCTTTTTTCCACCGCTCTAAGTTTCTTCCTAATTTTTTTTTTCTCTTCTGACTGTGGAACAGCTTTCGACATCTCCTGCTCGCCCTGATACACAAAGGGGACCGAACAGAGCTCTTATCTCGGCGCCGTGGTTCCGCCACGCAGCTTCACTAGCTGGAAGTGGGTTGGAGCTACACAAGACGAACACTTCAGCACCTTTGTAAAACCTCCTAGCTGTTGACTCTAAACATAGGCTGCCTTGTAGATACTATGCACTGAAATTTCTTCAATGCTAACACTAAACAAACTTTGACCCATTAGGTGATATTTGCCCGCTTAACCTTCACTTGCACTGGAACACGTAAACACTGAACTGCTTCTTCCATACTTTGTTCTCGACCATAGTTTTTCCACGACTCTGTATATCGGGTTTAGAGAAAAAAGACTGTGGCATTCGGTTAGTGTCACATGTATTTCATTGTTAATTTTTCGGTCAGATTTTTTTTTTTTTTTTTTTTTTTTTTTTTTGTCAATCGGCCTGTAGCCATTTAACCAGCGCTCAGTGTATTTTTTTTTATGTCTTCAATGTTAATGAATCTTACAGAACATTTATATGAACGCTCAATTTTTAGGACAACACAGGACACACACAACACAAACTTAACCTAAACACCCATGCCCTCGGCCGGACTCGAACCGGCAAACATTGGTACGTGGCACCTTTCCCAAGTTAAAACTAGAGTTATGGCATGAATATCAAATTTTAAGCCCGGCACTAAGATTTTAACCTGTGAAGCCTGTCCAAATCTATCAAGTAGCTCTTACGTTATGCCCGATTATAAGTAAAAAGATTTGATGTTTCGAACAGATCTTAAGTTCGTGCTCTGTTAAGTTGACGCATGGTAATGATACATACCTCAAATATTAATGCAGAATCTAAGGTTTCAAATCGTAGAAATCTCGTCAAAATCGATTGGGAATTTTTAAGTTATTCAGTATTATAGGTAAAATGTTGGAAGTGTAGAACAGATTTTAATTTTCTGCTCCGGCACCAGACGCCATAGCGTTATAAGATATACCTCAGATTATAACTCAGACTATATGCTTTCAACTCGTGAAAACCCTTCCTTTACGTGATATCCCTTTACAGATCTGTAATAATATTGGGTGGCACATGCAAAAATTTCGGTAATGATATACGGTAAATAGCGGGGTATGATGAGAGAACTGATTCATTTGTAGCAGTTGTTTGTTTATAAACTGAAACAGGTACGTATTAAAACACTTACAACGTCTTACGAAACATTAGAATTGATGAAATGTTTCCCTAACAGGAACAAAAATACCCCAAAAGCTCCTTACTCTAGAAAACACACACAGTTTATCAATATCTCTGTTGTATGTGGTGATGATATCTAGCGCAGGGCCGGATTAAAACAACGCGGGGCCCGTAGCAAATGTGAAAAAAAAGGTCGCCCATCTAGCCTGACGGTGAGGCGGGGCCCCCTTGCAAGGCGCGGAGCCCGTAGCAAATGTGAAAAAAAAAGGTTGTCCATCTAACCTGACGGTGAGGCGGGGCCCCCTTTCAAGGCGCCGGGCCCCCTTGCAAGGCGCCGGGCCCCCTTGCAAGGCGCGGAGCCCGTAGCATTCGCTAACTCCTGCTACGTGGCTTATCCGGTACTGATCTAGCGGTTATGCGATACTTCTTGTCGACGCCAGAGAACCCTAGGAGCTTGACTCTGAACTATCGCATACACGTGACCTTGATTATTCTTTTCTGTATTAATGATGCAACCAAATCTTTAAAATGGCTACTTATTTATCGATTTTGGTTAAATATGAAGGGAGAAAAATGTCTTGTCACAAAAAACACCTTTTGGAAATAACATGTTTAAACTAGCAGAGTACCCTACGTTGCCCGCTCTGGTTGGGGTTGATTTACCCCTACAGTATTTTTATTCGTCCAGTGAGAAATATGTGTATCTTTTGTTAAATTCGCCCCAGCCGTTTTCGGATCATAAAAAACTTTTTAGACAATTTTGGATAGAAGCCTACACGAAAGGGGGATAGTTATTATCCTGAGGAGTTGATTAGAGAAGATTTCACCCCCACTATATTTTTATTTTGACAGGACAGGTTGTAACTCGTGACTCGAATTTTGTGTCTGTCGATCCATTTGTTATATGTATTTAAACGAGTGCCCCCTCTCCCGTCCCCGCTCTACCCAAAAGGGAGTGGTTTCGGTTTCACTTACTCGCCACTTCAGAAACATCGGCCCTGTCGTTCGCACCTGATGTTGGAACACGCGTTGACTTTTATATCTACATGGCCGGAGCTTAGGGAGCGTGCATAAACCACGTAGCTCCATTTTGGCCTCCTGTGAACCCCCCTACCCCCACATAGCCCTACGTGGCTTTTGCCTCTACCTCCCCCCCCCCCACGTAGCACGTAGCTTTTTTCCCTTTCGATTGCAGAAGACGTTTTGTACTGTTTTCTCTTGTCAAACGATTGTAAATTATATAAGGAGATAATTAACTGAGGGAAACAAATATTCACATGCTGTTGTGTGTTCTGTTACTCATTTTGACTGTGAAAAATGTTATGAAAGGAAGGCTACGTGGCCTGGCTCGGAACCCCCCCCCCCTTTCCCTTCACGCACGTAGCCCAGCGTAGCCTTCCAGCCAACTCCTCCCCCGCTCTGGACCGAGCCACGTGGTTTGTGCACGCTCCCTTACCATGAGCCAGTACCAATCATCATGTTTGCAGTACTTCATTAGATTCATGAGGGTAAACACACGTGCAGCAATATGAATAGCTTAGTGAAAATGGAATCATTCGGCCTATAAATATTTGCAAGAAATGTTTAATAGAAGAAATCATTCAACAATAAAAGGATCATATTAAAAAAGCTATGCTAATAACAAAGATGAATTACTGAATATCACAATTAGTTATAAAAAAAATGGAGAAACTGGCACGTCAAAGTATCGCGATCTACAGTACTACCAAAAAAACGTTTCTTCGAAATAGCAACACTGGCCGCTGTACTTTAACCAGAAATTTAAAACTGAATCTCATATGTCATACCTTTGCAGGTGAATATAAAATAATCAGGGCGATTTTCCTAGACTGCTTTTACTATCCGTAATAAAGGCTTAATAAACACCCACCAGTGTGGCTCAAAGTATCGGGGAGGTACAACAGGCCTGGCACGCTTACTGGTCGTCCTGGGAGCAGTTTTACGCAGCCATCAAGGTGAATGTCAAGATGGTCCCTAACATCCGCCTTATAAACTACACATTTCACAAACAAAATATAACGGACAGAACATAGTTACACGTTCCCCAGACGTATGTCAACACTTCACTTCCACCATTAGTACTTGGCACGACTTGGCAGTAGATATAAAACACTTGCCCTCAGCAAAGGAATGCGGTCGTAAATCCGCAGCTCTGAATTTGACGACGCTAACGTTGCGTAAAACTCATCAAATACAGCCGATCCCAAATGTTCGGAAAAGGTTGTGAAGAAAAAGAATAAACAGCGCACTGCCATAAAAATCTTGAAAACCATCAAAAATCCATTGATTGCTGAGCACATATGAGTAATTTAGTGTACAGATAGGACAGTGATCCTAATTTATATTTCAAACGTCACAGATTGTAGCTCTGTTGTCTGAGATCGTACAGTCAAGAGCAAATAGGTTCTAGGCTGTTTCCTCGTTTTTCATCATCATTCAACACTGACAGTTTAAAGAATTAATAACCGATTTAATGGTAAAAATTGACAGATTACGTTAAGATAATTTTTTAGTATTTCGTCATTTTAGATACGATCAGATTTTAATTTTCTTCATCTCCATTGCCGGCAGTGTCATGCTATGAATACCATATTTTAAGTCAGAATCTAAAATTTGATACTGTGAAAACCCCGTCAAAATCGATTTAACAGTTTTCAAGATTTCCAGATTATTTCTAAAAAAAATGTTGAAGTTCAGAACAGATTTTAATTTTGCTGTGCCAGCGTCAGTTGAAGTAGCATCTTAAGACATACCTTCGATTTTTAACTAAACTAATACCTCAAGCTTTCAGTCTGAAAAAATCCCACCAAAATCGGATAAGTATTTTCTGTATGATGCCAGAGCAAACAGACATATTGAAGTTACAGATTTATAGATGTGGTATGTATCAATGGTCGCACTGTACACTTGTTTTGCTTATGGTTTTATGCCTCGTCTTCGAGGTCATTAGAGACGGGAAAGGACTTGGGCTAAGGAATAGGAAGGAATTATCCCGGCATTCGGCTGGAGTGATTTGGGAAAACCATGGAAAAAACCAAGTCTGGATGGCCGGACGGGGATTCGAACCCGAGTCGTCCCAAATGTGAGGCCTGAGCATTACCACTCATCCTCCACGCTCGATCGTACGGTACACGTTTGGATTTTGAAACCGATAATGGTGGTGTAACGGTTAGCGTTCTGGCCTCGCATTCGGGAGGATGGCGGTTCGAATCCCCGTCCAGGCATCCAGATTTGGGTTTTCCTTGGTTTCCTAAATCACTCCAGGTAAATGCCGGGATGCTTCCTTCAAAAGGCCATGGCCGAATTCCTTCCCATTCCTTGCCCCTCATACTTTCCCGTCTCTAAAGACCTAGGTGTTAAGAGACGTTAAACAGTTAAAAAAAAAAATGGATTTTCCAGCAGCAATATTAGTGGATGTGGTTGCTAGGCTGAAATGGAACGTGAACCAGAATTACAACTGACATTCCATATCACAATTTGAGGCTGGAAAATTTATTTTTTAATAAGAGTTTAAGTTGCTTTCCCTATCGCCATGTAACTGACGTCAATACAACATGCAGATGGAAGTAGTTCCACATATACCGCGATCCATTCAAACTGGAACTGAACTATAATATTGCGTGGCCTTCAGTTTTTATTTTTAATTCTTGTCAATTGTCGTTACGCAGTGTGCAGTCTTATTGATGTGTTTATCTTTGATGGAATATGTAACCTCTGGTTGGGGTTGTATCCTTGGTGATTTCCTGCTCCGGAGCCAGGTCACCTAGCGTCATTAGAAATACAGCATATATGAAGCCTGATACTAAGTTTGCAAACTGAAAACCCCATAGAAGTCAGATGAAATTTATAGATGTAAAAGAAAAGATTTCTATAATTTGTGCCAAAACTTCCTGTCAAAAATATCACTGAACAAAATATTTAGTTCTCCAAATTAATGTTCTAAGAATCTTTTTCATTCATTCACTGATAACGGAGAGTAGCGATTGTTTATTTGGAAGGAAGGACTGAATATTAGGTGAGAACTCAAGTCATGATCGACTACGGACGTGTGGTGAGGGAACATCTCCTCTAAACCCGACCATTCCCTCCTGCCATATCCTCTGTCCTCTCAATTGCAAGTTCCTAATTTTTTACGTTGTTTATTTGAATCAGTACATATGTAAACTTCATCAGTTTTCTCACGAAAAGATAATGAGTTGAGGGTTGGGTGATGGTTAAGAGGATAGGGATGTGAGTTGTGAGGGGATGGGGGGAAGGTTAGATGCTCAAACTAGTCAAATTAATCGCTGAGTAAGGATTCTGCTATTTTTGTCTTGAGGTGGCCGCACACCATATCCCGTCGACGCCATTTGGGGCTGACTGGGTACAAAGTCCATTTTGTTGTGCGAACCTTATCGTGTGCACCTCAGTCGACGCCGTGCTACGATTCCTAGGAGAGCTGTCGCCTCGAGCATCGATATGGACAGTGGAGAGGATCACGCCACTAAGCTTTCTCAAAACGAAACTGAAAATACACAGGAAACAGCAACAATGGATATACAATCAGAGGAGCAAGAAAGTGAGGAAGAGGTCACAGAAGTAAGTAAAGCAGCTTCCAGCCATATATTTCAATTGAAAATGTCAAGTTTAGTTTTGATGGATTTTGGTGAAACAGTATGACACGGGAATGTCTACGAAGCAGCCGAAATTTTTATTGAAAACATACAACTCCGGTTTTACACCCCACCCAGTTTACATTAAAACTACTACTGTAAAACGCTAAGCATTAATATTTCTTTCATAAAATAAGTTTCTTATGTTATTCAGTACTATAATACGGGATAAAAGTACAAAGTTATGCGTACGAACCTTTGTTTATATATTTTCTTCACATATAAATTGTATACGTGGGATGATTTACGAAATTTGAACCTCCATTCTGAAATGTTCTGAAGTCGGTGATACAATTTTCCAAACAGTGCAGTGTGGCTTTTAATAACATTATTAGCAGTGTATGACAACGGCATACCGATTTCCTGTGATGGTGTGTTTTAAGTTCATTATTTATAAGCACTTGAAGCAAACGATTACCGTAAATAATTTAAATTTGACAACAATTTCCCAGTGCGCATAGTTTTGAAGCACATTTTAAGGAAAGTAATTAAATACATTTTAAAGTACATACATTAGTTTTAAAAAAAAAATCCAATCAGAAACTTTTTGCTTAGAATGTCGTTTAAAATTTTTCATAACATTTGTTATGACACGCACACGCAGTGTTTTGCAACTATTCCGTAGCCTTTAGTTTTGTCAAGGCACATAACCTGTACCCAGTAACAGTACTGAAATCGCTGCAAAACATTTTCCACACTAATAGTATGAGCGTTCTGGTCGCTCAGTGGTTAAGGCGTCTGACTGTAGATCGAAAGGTCTCCTGTTCAATTCCCTGTCTCGCCGTGATTTTGAAAGGCCCTTAACCCGACATTCCCCTCTGGCACAGCTTGTTGTGTAATGTGAAGTACTTCAAAAACTTCCGTGGTTAGGATTCCACGATAAACTGTAGATCCTCTATGGCTGCGATAGGAACCGAATCCGTAACCAGTAAAACCCTTTAGCCAGGTCATCTTGACACCACTATCCATACACTACTAGTTTCCTGAAGAGTCATAGGATCCACAGCAGAAGCTGAAGTGTTTTACACTATGGGACGCAGAGATTCACATATGTAAAGACAAGTTTGACTGAGCACTTTGGATCGTGGAGGAACAACGCGACCAGGTTCACATCCAGAGCCATGCGAGCCGGCCATCCTGATCGCGGTTTTTAGGCGGTTTTCCATAATCACCTAGGCGAATACTGGATCGGTGCCCAACATCCAGTTCATAAACTACACATTTCCAAACAAAGCAATATTCTTTTCATACAAAACATAAATAATGCATATCACAGACATGGCTCCACCCCCGTCACCCCATTACAAAAGAACTTCCAATCTGTCATTGAAGCAGTGATCGCATTGTAGCTGCACATCCTTTAAGAGTTAATAAGCTTCTCACGATTCTAAAGAGGTAACACCATTTTTGATTGAAACTGGGCGAAAAGTAGCAAGGTTGATATTCTTCGTTTCTTTAAATGTTTTGTTTATCTCGAAAGGCTCATTAGAATAAGTACAGTGTCATTTGGACTAAAAGCTTCTAGATTTTTGTGGATAACATTTTGTTTCTCGTGGTAGTACCCCGTATAAAGAAGCTGCAGAGTATCTACACTACACGATATTAATTCAAAAATTTACTATTAAATTATGGTCATTTTCCTTACTGCATTTTCAAAAATCAAATTAAAACAAATTTTGACACAACTTCACACATGTTACGCATATGTGTAGCTAAGAAAATATTGAGCAAACACACTGATAAAAGCCAAAAATGGAAGGAAAGACTTTCCTCGTGTTTTCACTTGTTGGGTTTCTGCGGTTTCCTTTAGATAACGGGACCCCTCACAAGGCGCTCTTCGATTTGATTAAGTAAATGTTATTCTACGTACAAAGAATTGTGGAAAGTTATTTACATAGATAGAAGTAACGAAGAATAACGATGCTAACACATAGAGATCAGCGGTATTTGGAAAGTTGAGACTATCCAGTTTGCCTTAAGGCGTTCAGTCTGCTTCATTTCTCTTTGGGCTGTATACTAGACAAAGGCATTAGTTATCATGAACGACTCGAAGATTCGTTTCCGTGATGATTCATCATCTGTTTAATGCGTTGCAATCGTCTATCAAGAAATCAGCGATTGTGAAACGTCTGGGCCGGAAATTCATATAATCAAGCGAGGGCTCTCTGGTGAATTCAATTGATGTAGATGATTCTTGGAACTGGAAGGTCCTGTTTCGCTCAGATCTAGTTAAAGAGGATGGGTTCTATCAGACAATGAACGCGATCCTACCGCCCAGAAGCTGCAAGTTTGTTCGCATATATAATATACCGTAATCTATGTCATTAGTAAGATGCCATTTATTGGACATGAAAACCCTAGACAATAGATAGTGTTAGGATATTGTTGCACGTCGCTGAAATGCAACAGAATTGCTCGTCAGTGTTTCACCTAATGATGTTTACTGAAAAAAGATATAATTTGCTAATGAAAGCTTTTATGCTTAAAATGCTTATTTAAGGCGTTTCATCAAGCATTTAATTTTTGGAATGTCAGATAAACTTGTTCCTATCATGTGTTGGAGGCGGGAAAGGACTGGCGACAAGGAACGGGAAGGAGTTCGGCCATGGCGTTCTTGAAGGAATCGTCCCGGCATTCGCCTGGAGTGATTTGGGGAAACGATAGAAAACCCAAATTGGATGCCCGGACAGGGATTCGAACCGGCGTCCTCCCGAATGCAAGGCCAGAGCGTTACCGCTCACCCACCACGCTCGGTACGTATTTTGTCTATCTGATTGTAATTTCAGAAAAGTTTCTGTAACCATCCAAACCAAGTTTTTGCTTTTTGTTTTTCCATTAAAATCAAATTGCCTCGGGTGGCAATATGTGACCCTTCGGCCTTTTATATATGTATAACTCCACTACTGCCGCGTAAGACGACGACAACCGGCGCGGCGACAATTAGGGTGGCAACAATTATGGTGATGACAATGGGCGCAGCAAAATAATGTTCGAAGGGGCGGCAATCTCACACTTTTTGCCCCGGCTCCGAAAATTCAGAGATCCATCACTGTTGGTAAGTGGCTGTCTGCTCCTTTCGGAAACTCTTCGTGGTACAACACACCTCACGTTGTAAATCGTAGTCTCGATGTTACCAAACAAATGACACAGACAGCATTACTCACACATACATCACTACGCATCCATCTTCCCCCGACGCGTTGTGTGTCACACCACGACGTTACTATTACCCATCACATTTTCTTAGATTCCGCAAATATTGTTAATTAGTGTTTTGTAGTTTTGCTCAAAAATGCAAAAATTATATAAAAGAAATCCTTAAAATTAGTAATAATCGTGAAATTTTATAAAAATCATATAAACTGCACAAATTTCCCACAAGTAGACATTGTAATTTTGATGAGTTACAGGGTGTGCAAAGGATGACACCTACACTTATTTTGCATCATAGAGCACAGAGTTTTATAGAGTTCGTTCTCATCATCCGCCAGCGGACTACAGAATAGAGCAGTACGAGACAAATACTATAATTACGCATGCAACACATTGTGATCGCTGCCCAGTAAGCTAGCGCACTGATCCTCATATAACAATTCTACCGATATAGATTACACAAATTAAGCTTAGACCTCTGTTTTTACACATATTTTGAGCTTTTAAATAATGATGTAGCTTGCCTGACTATAGAAGTTCACTTGCCCACACCCTCGTCGTCTATAAGCGGGACTCTTGCACGCGTTACATGGTAAGCGTAAACTGAGTACTGAACCTTGGTTTCCACCTTCAGTCGATGGCCACTCTGGATCTTCTTCTGAAACTCACAAAATGTTCAGAAAAGGATCTCTAGCTATTTTGAATAACAGTTTCATTTTATTTAGTCTCGCCGACCGGTATTATAATGTTTATCTCTCAGAAGATTCCACCGCACACTTACCAGATAATAATTTCTCAGTACTTGTTCTTAAAATTCCAGTTCTAATTTTTGTTATTGTTTTGTTTACACTTTTAATGTTTCTTGAATATTCCACTATTTTTCCTAACAGTTTCATTCATTTCCATATAAGATGCGGAATGATGAATAACGGGTGTTCCACTATTATATTCTAAAACTCTTTATCATATGTTGCACAGTTCTGAATAACTCCGTGGCTTACAGATATTTACTGCTTATTAAACTTAAAAGATCTGAACAATGACTCTCTAAACAGTGTCATACTTGTGCGAGTTAAGGCTTCACTGAATATAACGTGTGCTTTCTAACAATTTTGGTACATTCGCATCCGTAATTAATGACCTCTCTCTAGCTCACTTAAACAAGGCAATGGCTTAGCATTTTTGCCTTCAGAGTGAATAATTAAAAGTCCTTATTTTGTAACAAGGCAATACTACCTTCGATGAAATACAACTGCTACAGAGTGACTTCTCAAGTCCACATAAAAACGGTGAAGGGCTAACTTACTCCCCACTTAGATAAATTCAGCAAACAGCCACGCACACACTTCTCCTCCTCGTACGATATTTAAATGGTCTAAGACACGCACACAAGCTCATCCGCTGATGAATAATGAAAAGCCTCATCCTATTATTTTACTTATTTACTGTCATTAGTCTTTCGACAGGTTTGATGCAGTGCTCCATCCCTTCTTATCTTGTGCCAAGCTCTTCATGTCCACATGTCCATTACAACCCACATCCTCAATTATCTGCTTCATATATTCTAATCTCTGTCTTCATCTACAGTTCTAACATTCTTCTATTCCCTCCACTAACATATTAACTAATTCAGTATGTCTCAAAATATGACCTACCAGCCTGTCTCTTCTTTCTGTAAGCTTCTTCCACAAACTTCTTCCCTCACCCATCATTTCCAAAACTCGTTCATTTCGTACTTTGTCTGTCCACATAATTTTCAGCATTCGTCTGTAGCTCCACATTTCAAATACTGCAATTTTCTTTCTTTCTGGTATTCCTACAGTCCATGTTTCGCTACCATAAAGTGATGTACTCCACACATAGTGTTTCTTTCTAATTCCTAGATCAATGTTTGAAACTAAAAGAATTCTCTTTTTCATGAAGGTGATTTTTGCTAGTGCTATTCTGCTTTTAACATCATTCTTACTTCGGCCATCGGTTGTAATTTTGCTTCCCAAGTAGCAGAATTCAATTACTTCTCCTACTGCATCCGATCCTATTTTTATATTTAATCTACCCTGATTGGTATCATTTCTGCTACATTTCATCCCTCTTGTCTTGCTTTGATTTATATTCAGTCCAAAATCTTCCTTCACTGTTTTGTTCGTGCCATTCAGAAACTTCTCAATATCCCAGCCCTTTCTGTAACAAGACAATGTCATCAGCAAATCGTAGCATTCAGATTTTTTCTTCCTAGCACTTATGCCATATGAAAATTTTTCTTTTATTTCCTTTATTTCTTCTTTTACATACAAATTGAATATTAACGTGGATAGACTACAACCTTGTCTCACACTCTTTTTAACTGATGCATGACTCTCATGGTACTCTACTTTTATTATAGCTTCTTGATTCTAATATAGTTTATAAAGTATTCTTCTATCTCGATATTTTAGACCTGACGTCTTTAAAATTTTGAACATCTTGTCCCACCTAACAGTATCAAAAGCTTTTTCTATGTCAACAAACGCCAAACAAGTGTCTTTGTTTTTCTTGATCCACCCTTCATGAATTATTATTAAAGCCAGAATTGCTTCCCTCGTTCCACGATTTTTCCTAAACCCAAATTGATCTTCACCTACTATTTCTTCTACTACCCTTTACATCCTTCTGTATATTATTCTGGTCAGTAATTTTGAAGCATGTGATGTTAGACTGATGGGGCGAGAATTCTCACATTTGTCGGCTTGTGCTTTCTTCGGAAGTGTGAAGACGATATTTTTATTAAAATCAGTTGAAATTTTTCCAGTTTCATAACTTTTTTATATCAGCTTGAATATTCTTTCAAGTCCTTCTTCTCCTAGGGATTTAAGAAGTTCTGCAGGGATCTCATCAATTCCAACTGCCTTATTTGCTTTCAAGTCATTCAGAGCTCTATTAACTTCTGTCCTCCAAACAGGATCTCCTAAGTCATCAATGTCGACATCGCCTTTCTTTTCCATTACACTATTGTTCAAGTAATCCCCATCATACAGTTTCTCAATGTACTCCTTTCATCGGTTAGCTCTATCGTCTGAGCTTAAAAGAGGTTTCCCATCGGCAGCTTTAACGGTTACACATATCTTCTTCATTTCTCCAAAATTCTGTTTGATCATCCTGTAAGTAACATCTACTTTATCTATGACCATTTCCTTTTCTACTTCTTCGCACTTTCGCAGCCATTTTTCTGTTGCTTTTTGCATTACCTGTTTATTTGATTTCTAAATTACCTGAATTGCCGGCTTACTGCTTCATCATGAGCATTTTTTTGCCTTCTCCTCTGATCCATCAGTTTCAAAAATTCTCTGTGATCCAAGGTTTTCGGGCGTTTCGTTCTCTAAAAAAATGTTTCTTTACCAGCTTTCGTTATTTTTTCTTTAATGCATTCCATTCGTCCTCGCTTGAGTTCCTTTCAGAGTTACTTCTTAGATCTTAGTCTACCGTTTCTACAAATTTTTCTCTCCTGCTAGTTTGTCTCAGTTTATTCACTTCCAGTCTGTTCTGCTTAATTCCTTCCTTAATAGCTTGAAATTTAGCCTGCACTTCATTACTATCAAATTGTGGTCAGAGTCTATGTCTGCTCCTTGGTAAGCTTTACAGTCTAGAAATTGATTAATGAGTCTCTGTTTGACCATGAAGTAATCTAGCTGATATCTATATCCCCTGGACGTTTCCAGGTGTATATCCTTCTTGCATGGTTCTTGAACAATGTGTTTGCCATAACTAGCTTATGTCTTTCACAAAATTCTAACAGCCTGCTTCCTCGCTCATTTCTTTCTCCTAGACCAAAACTTCCTACAGTATTCCCCTCTTTTCCTTCTCCCACTATTGCATTCCAATCACCCAAGATTATTAGATTTTCCTCCCCCTTCACATATTTGATTAATTCATCAATTTCGGCATATATTTTCTCTATTTCTTCGTCATCCTCCTGTGACGCTGTCATATACACTTGTACGAATGTGGTTGGGGCGGGGTTAGTTTCTAATCTCATCAAAATAATCCTGTCACTATGCTGTTCATAATAACTCACACGTTTCCCTATTCTCTTATTAATTACAAACCCTGTACCAGTAACTCCATTGACAGATTTTGTGTTAATTATCCTGTGTTCCCCAACCAGAAATCCCGTGCGTCCTTCCATTTAATCTCACTAATCCCAACAACATCTAACTTAAATCGTTCCATCTCCCTTTTTAAGTTTTCTAACCTACGTACCCTATTCAGACTTCTAACATTCCACGCTCCGACTCGTAGAATGATTCTATCCATTCTGATGACTCCTCGCTGAGTAGTCACCACCTCGAGATCTGGTTGGGGGACTATTTTATCCCCGTAATATTTTACCCAGGAAGATGCTATCATGATATATGTAATTTGACATGATTACATGTCCTGGGGATACCCTTTGGGTCTTTAATGCAGTGGTTTCCCATTGCCTTCAGCATCCCCATGCCGTTGATCATTTCTGAATCATCCGCCTTTAGGGGCAGTCTCCAACCCCAAAGCAAGAGGGTGCCCTGGACCGCTCCCCGCTCTTCCGCCCTCCTTTCTGAGGCCGTTTTCAAGCAGTGGGTGATTCCTTATACCGGGAATCTTTCAGTCGCCAGAGCCTCGTCCGTGCAATCAGGGTGCACCACGTGAAGGAGAGGTTGACATTGAGTTGGAAAAGGCTAATATAGTCTCTCCCAAAGCCTTATCCGGTATTTATACCTTCTAAAAAAATTTCCTTCTGATTCAACTGCATTGACGTGTCTATGGAACGTGGTCCTTGCACCGAATATCCTCTCACTCTGATTTTTATGTTGTGCCATGCATTCAAACTACTAATCTGAAAAATCTCAAACGTGTCCTCATTTCTTTAATAAAGCTACAGAACCGTCACAAGCTGTGACCAGAAGCTGCCGACGACGATAACAGAGATAGCTGATTCTTGGTAAACCGGACGGGAGAAGACTACCGGGAAGTTGACAATTCGCCTTTTAGCGTGTCCAAGTGACGGGAAAAACTGGCGACTGCTGGTTTTAGGGGAGATGGAAGCTTTGCATGAGATGAGAAAAAAGCTTAGAAGTTGTCACGGACATAGAAGCCGATAAGTGGCAGCGATAAGAAGAGAAACCGTCCGCAAATGACGATTCTAAGAAATGCAGTTGTTTCCCAGACTCCGAAACCGCGCGAAGGGGGCAAAATACTTTAATCGAATGAGTGACATAATTGTGAACTCGGAAACTGATATGAGTCTAGGTTTCGATGTGACCTTTGGTAAGGTAACAATTTATCAGTAAGAGAGAAAGAGTGACAGCTCCGTCACTCCATCACGACAGCTAAGAGGGTATCCATAAATTACGTGATGTGTTTTTTCGGATTTCCGGACCCACCACCCGCCCTTCTGGTGAGACTTCTCGAGATCTGACCCGAACGCCCCCCCCCCCTTCGTCTGGTGAGATCTGGTCCGTGAGACCCCCACCCCCCTAGAAATATCGCCCCCGCAAGTTTTTGAGATTTTTTTTTTTTTTTTTTTTTTTTTTTTGTCTGACCTTTCCAACAGCCGGTTACACTCCCACTTTTCGACGAAATACCCCCCTAAAAACGAGTTTCGTAGACATTTGTAGACCAATATTTAAAAAACCTGACGTGAGATTTCCGTGGACCCCCTCCCCCCCCCCGTCCTTAGTGAGATTTGGTGAGATTTCGCCGGACCCCCCCCCCCCATTTCAACTCACGTAATTTATGGATGCCCCCTACAGAAGGACACCCAGGCCTGCTTCATAGCAGTGGAGTGACAGGGAAATTACGTATCCACCTTTGGAAGGAATTGTATTTCTTGGAATGCGTTCTGCCGAATCCCATAGCAGTCCGCTATGTTACTACTGCCAGTCTAGCAGTGGCCAGTTGCGCTCGACCCTTCACGACTGCGTGTCCGCTACCATTACAGCAGGACTCAGACCTTGGCAGCCAACACCAGGCTGATTTCAAGACTAGCGTCGAGTTGGTAATGAAATCCACAGCAAATACCCGTGAACCCACTATTCAGTTCACACACAAACCCTCTAACGTTTCTATAAAATTCAGTGAACTGTGACATATCAATTTTGGAAAATCAATTCTATCAAACCATTCGCTTTGATGTTGAAAGTTACAATAAAAATCTCTGAGCCATGCTTTATTAATTCATGTTTTAATGCATTTACTTATTCGGGTAAATCCATTTATTTCCATTTTCATTAAAAGATTTGTCATGATGACACATTCATATCACGATTATTCTCAATACCCTAATAAGAAATATTACAAACTGTGTAAAATCAGAAGTTATTGTGTGTTGGGTGGGATTAGGTTAGTCTACCTTAAGTATTAAGCAAGTTAATGTTGGATATTACATGATTTTACGAAGTTTAAATGTCTAATCCAGAAGTACCAGTAGAGCTGTTACATGAGGTTCAGTTTATGGTTTACTGTGCAGTGATCACAATGTGTTGCATACATGATGATAGGATATCTACCGAGCGTGGTGGTGTAACGGTTAGCGTTCTGGCCTCGCATTCGGGAGGACGGCGGTTCGAATCCCCGTCGGGGCATCCAGATTTGGGTTTTCCATGGTTTCCCAAATCACTCCAGGCAAATGCCGGGATGCTTCCTTCAAAAGGCCATGGCCGAATTCCTTCCCATTCCTTGCCCCCCATCCTTTCCCGTCTCTAAAGACCTCGTTATTAGAGAGACGTTAAGCAAATAAAAAAAAGATAGGATATCTGTGTCAAACTGCACTGTCCTGCAGTCCGTTAGAAGCTAATGAACACATGCTATTCATAACACTGAGCTCTAGATTATAAAAAAAGTGTAGTTTTCATCCTTCGCGAACACAGGAAATTTATACAGGCTACGTATTTTTGTAGGAAATTTTCAGGATATCATGATTTCACGATTTTTTTTTACATTTTTACGTTTTGTTTTTAAAAAAATAATGAAATATTCTCAAGATAACAAAAACTTTACAATAATTCCCTTTATTTACAGGGCTTAAAAATTGTGATTGGTAACAGTGACACTCAAAGTCAGAGTTCGTTGGACACTCAATCGATGCATGGAAGAAGTAAGCACAGTGAACAATGTGTGAGAGATGATTTCTGTCTCTATGAGAAGGTCTCTTGGTATTAAAATGCTTGTGAGATGATGTTTGTGTGTGCTGAATAGAGTTGGGTGGGTTCGTTTGGCTGTAAATGGTTGTACGGAGGTGTTAAGATGCTTGTCGGTAGAGGATTGAAACATCGGTAGTAAATAGCCGTAAATCCCAGATAACCAGCGTCTGTATGCAAACTTATTTTTACTTCCTAAACGCTCTGTAATAAAAATGGTTGGGCGGCTTGCATATTTCAAAGCCATAATCGATAACAGGCAGTAGACATAAAGATAATTGGTGGTAAATACCCCGGTACACTTTTTTGTGAACTTAACTGCAAGCAATTGTTGTAATATTTTTGAAGCATACTATGTCAATCCCTCTCTTAATACCATTATGTACTTGTGTATAATAATGGGGCAGTTTGTTTTAGTAACTGATCAGATTTCTTTAAAAATCAATAAACATTCTTATAATACCAAGATTGTATTCACTTGTACAGGCGGTTTACAATGTGGTGCCACCCAAGTGTGAACCGAACGTGGTGGGTAATCGGCAAAGGGAACGTCCATAAACCACGTAGCTCTATTTTGGCCTCTTTTGCCCCCCCCCCCCCCGCGTAGCACGTAGCTTTTTTCCCTACTTATTCCAGAAGACATTTTGTACTGTTTTCTCTTGTCAGACTATCGTAAATTACAATCGGAGATAATTAAATGACGGAAATAAATATTTACATGCTGTTTTATGTTCTGTACCTCATTTTAACTGTGACAAATAATATGAATGAAAAGTCCAGACCTAGTCACGTAGTTTATGGTTGCTCTCAAAGCTCTGGGCTCGCATTCGGGAGGACGCGTGTTCGAATCCCCGTCCGGCCATCCAGATTTTGGTTTTCCATATTTTGCCCAAATCACTCCAAGCGGGATGGTTTGTTCAAAAGGCCATGGCCGAATCCTTGCCCCAGTCCTTTCCTTCCTCTAATGATCTCGACGTCGACTAGGCATAAAGCCACAGAAAAAAAAAAAAAAAAAAAACACACACACACACGGTGTGAATCCCAGCAGCTGCATCGAATAGACCCCTAGACTCCTCTATCCAGGCACCACTACGGAAAATCTCACTACAGCAACAACAAAAAATATGCCGTTTCGAAATAAATGTGTTACTGGCTTTCGTGGGCTCGGCGCAGTTGGAAGGAATATATTTGTACGCTAAAAGCTTGTAATGTTCCAGTTAACATCTTACTTTAATTGCTATTTTAAATATTTTGTGAAAGGTCTGCACGATCAGGCATTAAGCAATTTAATCAACCTTACTTTTGGAGCCTATTGTTGTTCGGCAGAATGGCAAGCATGACTGTGTCCTAAAACTGGCAAAACTTTTAAATGTATGAAAAAATACACTGCCTGACAAAAAAAAAAAAAAAAAAAAAAAAACACCCGGAATGGGAGGAGGGAACGAAATGAAGCTTCACAGGTTGAGGTTGAGAACCTTTCAGTATAAGCCCACTTATCAATATAACGTCGCACCCCCTCTGGCCTGGATGCATACACTGAGTCGGATGAGAAAGGTGTCATATCCTGAAACAAGCTGGCCTACAACTGTTGTAACTGATTCTTGATATCCTGGATAGTGGCACGAAGTTGACGTCAGAGCTGGTCTCACACATTACATCGGCGACAGGTCTGGGTATAGTGCTGGCCAAGGAAGTACCTCAACATCACGCAGACAGTTCATAGAGACACGTGCCATGTGTGGACGAGCATTATACTGTTGAAAAATGGCACCACGATATTGCTTAAGAGGTAACACATGAGGAAACCGGATGTCCAGCCGTGACCTGATGTCATATCCAATGGTTCACCACACCATGTCGCCAGGAGTAACACCGCTGTGCAATTCCAAAACATTGGTAGAATGAAACCTCTTCCTAGGTCGCCACCATACTTGCCGACGATTGTCATCCGAGGTGGTGCAGAACTTTTGATTCATCGCTGAACACAAGATGACGCCATTCATCAGCAGTCCATGCTTTCTGGAACGGCATCACTCCAGACGCAGCCGATGGTGTTACGGTATTTGGACGGTAATTCCCCAGTCCGGATGTGCCAGTCTCCTCTAGGGGGGCATCCATAAATTACTTGAGGTGTTTTTTCGGATTTCCGGCTCTCCCTCCCTCTAGTGAGACTTCTTGAGATCTGGTCCGACCCCTCCCCCCTATAAATCGCCCTCCCAACTTTTTGAGACATTGTTTTTTTTTTTTTTAGGTCTCACCCCCACATTTCGACGAAATATCCCCCTAAAATCGACTTTCGCGTCATTTGTAGACTTTTTTTAGCTCTACAAGCCAACAAAACCTTGTGAGATTTCCGTTGACCCTCCCCCCTTCCCCTTGGTGAGATTTCGCCGGGCCTCCTCCCCCCTATTTCACCTCACGTAATTTGTGAACGCCCCATAATGGTGCGTGATGTTACAGAATGTTCCAGGGAGTCCATTACAGTAGAACTCCAACTATCGGACTCGCTGAATATCCGAATCACTTTTTAGATACAGGAGAGTGGGTGGTGTGTGATTCATCAGACCCCGGGAATGAAATTCTAAATGATGATGAACTTATTGAAAGTGTGAGAGAAGAAAGTGTCGAGGGAGAAGATGACCTTAAAGTCGAAGTTGAAGCCGACACTGGACCATCATCAGCTAGTGAAGCATTTGCCGGCCTTGAAACTGCGTTGAAGTGGATGGAGCGTCAGCCCGAGTATGACCACATGCATTTTCTCACTGTCAAGCGGATGTGCGGCTTGGCTGCTCGAAAACGGATGAATACAGTTAAACAGCTTACTTTGACCGTGATGTTCAGCAAGCAATGACTTTTATATTGTACTACTGGACAGCACTTATAAGTACAGGATGTTTCATAAATGACCGGTATATTTGAAAAATCAATAAAAACTAAACGAGCAACGATAGAAATACACCGTTTGTTGCAATATGCTTGGGACAACCGTAAATTTTCAGGCAGACAAACTTTCGAAATTAGTTACAATTTTCAACAACAGATGGCGCTGCAGTCTGGAAAAATCTAAAGTACGATTATTCTAAGGAATAAACCATTTTTTCACAGCAAACTTGCAATCTGTGAACAGCACACGCTTACAGCAGAAAGACGACTTACAGAATGGCGAACTCACAGACTGCGTTTACTTCTATATCTTTCAAATCACCTGCAGCGCCATCTGTTGTTGAAAATTCTAACTAATTTCGAAAGTTTGTCTGCCTGAAAATTTACTGTTGTCCCAAGCATATTGCAACAAACGGTGTATTTCTATCGCTGACCGTTTAGTTTTTATTGATTTATCAAATACACCGGTCATTTTTGAAACACCCGGTATGCTTAACATGTAAAAATGTTGCCTTTTCATTTAATTAATTAAAACCTCTTTTTCTTTAAAAATAGTTTTTTTTCTCCCATTTTGAACATATATACAGAAATCAATTAAAATAGACCCTTCTTTGGAAAAAATCCAATTACAGATTTTTGACTATCCGAATGGGGTCCGGTCCCAATTGATTCGGATAATTGGAGTTCTACTGTTATCGGAGGGCAGGCGCAGATATGAAGGGGTTACGATGTGTTTGGTGCGTTATACAGCGATCTTCCTTTGTGGTGGTCAGACACCACCGACCGGAACCTTGGCGACCAGTGTACTTGCCCTCCCGTTCCCATTCAATGCAACACTCTCTCATAAGAATGTACCACAAATCAAGATATTACACCATTCGACCAGCCGTCTAAATGGAGACCCACAATGAGGCGGTTTACAATTTGGTGCCGCCCCAGTATGAACCGAGCGTCGTGGGTAAGCGGTAAAGATCTGGGTTCACATTCGGGAGGACGCGGGTTCGAATCCCCGTTCGGCTATCCTGATTTTGGTTTTCCATGGTTTCCCCTAATCACTCCAGGTGAATTCTTCCTTTGAAAGGATATGGCCGTAGCAATTGAAGTAGTTCATGGAAGTGTGCAGACAACCATTAAAAATGATTTACAGTAAAAAAAATTATTTCAAGGTAGGTGACAAGAATGTTGAATGAAAATCAGAAGACTGTAAGTGTAGGAATTTCTAAGAAGCTTTTGGCGCGTTTTGCATCAGTTGGGAACTTATTTTTGATGCATCTTATAACAATACATCTAAATCGCATATTTCCGGTATGGAAACGCGGAAGCAGATGCAGTGAAGGCGAAATCAGATTTTTCTGCTAGCAAGGATCTCATTTTCGTCTATACGGAAGCCACCGAGGTTGGTGGTGTAACGGTTAACGTTCTCGCCTCGCATTCGGGAGGACGTCGGTTCGTATCCCTGTCCGGGCATCAAGACTTGGGTTTTCCATGGTTTCCCAAATCACTCCAGGCAAATGCCGGAATGTTTCCTTCAAAAGGCCATGGCCGAATTCCTTCCCATTCCTTGCCCCCCATTCCTTGCCCCCCATCCTTTCCCGTCTCTAAAGACCTCGCTGTTAAGAGACGTTAAGCAGTTAAAAAAAAAATATATATAGGGAAGCTGAAGGTGTGTACGTTGATTTTCTGTTTGCTGTTTGAACGAGGAACTGTCAACCCTGAACGCTTGAGCACTGTTGATGAGGCGTATTGGTGCAGGAGAGACAGCGTCCTGCTTCTGTACGATAAAGCTACACTGTCCTACACTGCTGATACTACGCAGCCTTAATTGGAAGAACCACCCTGGTGGATCGATCTCCTATAGTCAAAATTTGTCACCATATTGACTATTAATTATTTTAATCCCTTTAAAAAAGTTTAAGGTGAAAAGAAGTTTTTCAAGTACCCAGAGGTTCATTTTGTTTCTGACATGTGAATTTTTTTATTTGTGAAAACTGAATTAAGAAACTGCTTGTGCTGTGGATAGAATGTGTAGACAATATGGGAGGCTTTGCAGAAAAATGTTGAGTAAATTGTTGATCCAGCAACGACAGAGAAGAAATTTGCAGGATTTTGAACACTGATTTTTTTTTTAAACTAGTCGCGGATCATGTGGTGATCTTTACGCACAATAAGCGTATTGGTTATTTTAAAGTACAATTTATATTTAAAAAATATTCACGGGTATACCGTCAAATTTTACTTGCGAAACACGTTTCGGCTCCGTGTTATGTAGTCGTTCAGGAAGCGGAAATTTGTGGGCGTCGACAGACGACAAGCTATTGTGGTATCTCTACTGCAAGGCTCCGTATTATGTCTTCTTTTCCCGTGAAGATTTTTCAGAAACTGTCGGCAGGGAAAAATTCTTCATTCACACGCTACGATTTATGTTGTAGGTGTGAAATTGGTGAAATCGTGTATGTATAAGAATGTAAAAGAACAGACACCAGGTGCTACTTCATCTTTTTCATTAATTTGTTTTCGTGATATAAATGTTTTTACGTTTCTGAAATTAAATACTAAAAGGGTTAGAGAATCTGTGTGAGGCATTCTTTTTCTAATGGGATTATTTACTGGTATTCCTGGGAATATACTCGTCTCATTGGCTGCTGGTTTAAGTACCGAGGGTTGAAGAATTGTCACCAATCGGGTCCTTCCTAAGGGAGCGTGCACAAACTACGAGGCTCGGTGAAGGGGGGGGGGGACGGGTTGGCTGGAAGGCTACGCCGGGCTACGTGGGGGGAAGGGGTGTTCCGAGCCAGACCACGTAGCTTTCCTTTCATAACATTTTTCACAGTTAAAAATGAGGAACAGAACTCACAACAACATTTGAATATTTATTTCCCTCAGTTAATTATCTCCGTATGTAATTTACAATAGTCTGACACGAGAAAACAGAACAAAACGTCTTCTGGAATCAAAAGGGAAAAAAGTTACGTGCTACGTGAGGGGGAGGGGGGGGTAGAGGCAAAAGCCACGTAGCGCTACGTGGGGGTTAGGGGGGGGGCTCACAGGAGCCCAAAATGGAACTACGTGGTTTATGCACGCTCCCTAACAACATTAGAATCTAGTGAGCAGATTTTGTACTAAACGCCCAGGTTAAACGCAGGTGATAGTAATTCGTCTGTCGAATTGGGACGTAAAACTGGGCAGCCACAAGGTGTAGGTCGGCATCGGGTTTCCCTCTCTTCCTTCTTTCATCTTTATACACAATTCACACTGCACTTCACAACATTCGCTACAGTCACCTACACACGTACAGTACTTGGACACACAGAGGAAAGGAAATGGATATCCTATCCTATAAAAAAAAAATATCACGCCTCCTGTGGAAGGATTCAACCTACCTTTGGTTGTGGACGACTCATACAAGCAGTTTGGGTAAGTGTGCTTTTTGTCGGCAGTGTATCTATAGTCGACATGAAATTATATCAAGTTAGAATTTAAGGAAATACGATTACCCAGAAAACAAGAAACAGTCATGTTTACTAGTCAATCTGAACTGGTGCACGTGCTCGGTGGTCGTCTCTTGTGTCGATGGTAAACAGTTTTTGTAGAGCGGGTGCTTACCACAGCCGGAAGCGCATATCTTGCTAGCGCAATCGAAACGTCGGGAAGTACTTTAACTATCAGTTAATGTTAGTTCTAGTGAATATGAAAATGTGATCACGATGAAATAAATCAGCAGATGCTTTTGTAGTTTAAGGGAGAAGAATATTTCTATTATGGATAGCCACTGCACCGAATACAAGTAGCTACCTAAATCCTTGCGTGTTCCTTAATTCGACAGGGGTGTCGAATTTATGCTCGTCCTAAAAATTAAGCTTTAATCATAAACTGCACGAACCTTCTTGGCATTTACAATAAGTTTGAGCTACGGTGCGGCATTCGAAACCTAAAATTGACACATGGTGTCGGTCTTCGGTAGATACAATGTCAAATTTACAAGCCTGTAGTTACTTATATTATGTCGTAGGCAGATGGCGAAATCCATCACTGGCTAAGTACTTAATCTAAAGCTGGCAGATATTGCAAAGTAAATTTTGAAGAGTTTTTTTATTAATTATTTTATTTTTATAAATTGGTTTATTGTAAAAATGCTTCTCTGTGTCTACAGTATCCACCAGAGGATCACTTCGGGTTCAACCCCCGTTGGGAGCAAACATTTTTAAGAATTGTTTTTCATAGTTTGAGCGAAGCCTAGGATTTTGTAGTAAGGATACCATGTTGAAATGTAGGTCCCATAAATTCAGGGCTGGAATGCATGGCAAATCGTAGGCGGTAGAAGAGTGCCTTTAGCGTTTACTTTATTCACGGTATAATGGTTCCGCAGGCAGTTTGTGTGTGATCTAAACTAATAATGTTAAATATGCGAAAGTAAGTCTCCGTCTTTTTTTTTTAACGACTATATGTGTATACCGATGACAAGGAAATACTTTGTATCTTTAGGAAGGAAATAGGATACTTTTTCCGATATGAATAACAGTTTTAGTCATGAGACAGGTTCGACGGTAGAATGGTATATCGATGGCGTTCGCGTCATATTATGCCGACTCAGTGTTGTTTGGGACATATCTTAGGTAACTTTCAGGTTTGTGTATCCAATTCTAGCAATCAAATTCTAAGACCACGCGTACGAAGTCGCGGGTAACAGCTGGTATATATATATATATCTGTGTGTGTGTGTGTGTGTGTATAAACCTCTGCATTTGATCGACACTATATGTATATGCGCTTACAATTTGACAGCAAAAAAAAAAAATATTCAGGATACAGAAAATTACTTTAGATTCGTAGTTATTAAATAGTATGGTTAAAGGCTTTGAAAATAGAAAACTAAATTCTTAACGTGTCGACAATAGTCGCACTTACTTTATATGAATACAAAAATGTATTACGTCTTCGTTAGGCGGGGGTCATGGCTTCTTGGAAGGAGTGGTGGAATTCAGCAGGAAATGAGTTAAAATTCTGATCGGCCACTCAGATTTCCATTTCCATGGGTTACCGAAATCAATTTAGGAGAAGTGAAATGGTTTCGTAATATATCGCTGTCCCGGAAGAACAATGGCAGAACTGCAAATATTGATATTTTGTGTTCAAGTGCGTACAAGTATAAAATTATCCTTTATATTCAGTGGACTTGACATAAGGGGGCATCCAGAAATTACGTGAGGTGTTTTTTCGGACCCCCTTTCTGGTGAGAACTCCCTTCCCCCGTCTGGTGAGAAGCCCCCCCACTCTCTGGTGAGATCTGGTCCGTGAAACTCCCCCCCCCCCTAGAAATCGCCCTCGCAACTTTTTGAGACCCTTTTTTAAGGGGTCACCCTCCCAGCCGGTTACACCCACACTTTTCAACGAAATACTCCCCTAAAATCGACTTTCCCCCCCTCCCCCATGGTGAGATTTGGTGAGATTTCGCCGGAACCCCCTACCCCTATTTCGCCTCACGTAATTTATGGACGCCCCATAAGACCGGAGGGCCGAAGACCACGAGGGAGATCCAAGAAGCGCTGGCTGGATACTTAACGGGAGGACATGCAAGTAGTCAATGCCTCACCTAAGGAAGCACAAGATCGGCATAAATGGAAGGAGTCCAGTGAAACAGACCCTGCAATGCGGGATTAATGCTAAGAAGAAGATTCAGTAGAACAACGACCGAATTGTAACTCATTTTCATTCTGCTAGAGGTAAATTGCGCCACTCCTGAAAATAATAGGATTTGGTATAACCTTTTAGAATAACTATAGTTGAGTTTAAGATTGTGTGCATTACACGTTATCTCTGGCAGAAAAACGACGTAAGTGTACTTTTTTGACGAGAACTGTTTATTTTACCAGAATAAAAGTGACATAAGTGTAGTTTATGTTATTATTGCTATAAATTTTATGTTAGTTTAGTGGTGCAACTATGCTTTTGTTCGTTGTTCTCTTTAATATAATATTCCACTGCGATGACATAATTTTTCTTTCAATCATTACAGATCAACTTCACGATGAGTAAACGTACCGAGAAGATTATGCAACTTACTCTTTCTTCTTGTGAACATAAATTGTGTTTTTTGTTTAGTGAACAATCGAGATAAAGTTTGTGATTCTAAAAATTTCTTTATTAATACATTGGGAATAGCGGGAGGGAAAATTCGTACTGCGATATCGGTAAAAGTTCTTGAAAGTGGAATTATTCTAGAAGGTAGTCGTAGAAAGACGGGTGAAGAATTTTTAATTCTGTTCATAATCGTATTAATTCCATTTGCTCATACAAAGGAAATAGCGTACAAAACACTAGTGCGTCCGCATTTGGAATACTGTTGTGGAATTTGGGATCCGTATCGCAAGGGATTGATTGACACATTAGAGAAAGTACAGAGGAGAGCCGCTCGATTAGTGACTGCTAGTTACAGTCCTTACGTAAGTGTCACAGAGCTGATTCGTGGGTTGGACTGGGATTGTTTGGCGTACAGACGACGTCGTTTTCGTTTGAATTTGCTGGAGAATATGCGAAAATCTTTCATTTACGAGTGCAACGAAATACTTCTTCCGCCAACCTATTTAGGTCGCAATGACAGGAGGGATAATATTAGAGAAACAAGATGCCGCACTGATTCATTTATGTATTCCTTCTTTCCTCGATCTGTTCGGGATTGGAATGCGCAGAATTGGATTGGTGCTTAGCACCCTCTGCCACCCACAGTATTTGTGATTTGCAGAGTATAGATGTAGATGTAGATGTAGATTTAGAGAATTCAAAGCCACTAATTGAGACACTATACCTCTATAGCGATCTTGGTATTGAAGAGATGTATGATACATAAATTATTTGGAACAAGGAAGAGCAGTTGGTAGTTGTTACGATCTTTAATTCCAATTTCAACAGAGAGTTCTTCTTAACAAAAAAGATCAACGTGAGTCTTTCACTAATGCTGGAACTACTGATAAAGAAAAACTAGAAAATAGTTATCAAGAATTATGCCAAGCTGAAGAGACAAAGATAAAGATAAAAATGAAAAATGTTAGTTTATGATTTTATTACCAGTGCCAACTGGACAAAGTTCTTCGTTTTTCTGCAGCTTGCCATTGAATTGTTATGATTTTGCAATAACAAAAGTATAAATAAAACAAATAAATAAATAAATGGTAAAACTTGTTGTTTCTTATGGAATGAAGGATTAGGCAACAGAGGCGCTACAAAAATTAGCTGGACCGAGCGTGGTGGGTGAACGGTTAACGTTCTAGCCTCACATTCGGGAGGACGCTGGATTGAATCCCCGTCCGGGCATCCATATTTGATTTTCCATGGTTTCCCCAAATCACTCCAGGCGAATGCCGGGGTGCTTCTTTCAAAAAGGCCATGGCCGAAACAAAAAAGAAATCAGATCTAATGTTTTACAGTTCCTTTGTAGAGTTAGCGCAGTTGAAACCAGATTCCAACATGGTGCTCTACTCAGATGATTGTAGTGGACAACAAAAGAATAGATTTGTGTTTTCGATGTACATTTCTGCTTTTGAATGCCTTAAAACCACGTCAATAACATAAATATCTTGTCCGTGGCCATGCCCACAATGAGGGCGATACCGTCGAATTGAGTAAAAAAATCGGGTCCCATCTACGTTACTGATCAATATATACCGCTATATAGCATTAACTTAAAATGAAAAAAAGAGAAAAAAAAGGTTCGAGAAATGAACTTCACTGATTTCTGTATGATGAAGCAGGTTTTCGATAGTTGAAAGATGGCAATGAATTTTTTACTTATATGAATAAACCGTAGAAATATATTTGAGCGTAACAATGACGTAATTGCCAGTAAATTATGCTGGAATTTTTTTTTTATAATGAGTTCCTACAATTATTACCCGAACGTGCTTGATGACATACAAAAAATATAATTCTGCCAGTCCAACTTCTCTGTTATTCTTTGGTAGATTACTTATTTATTAAAATAAGTTCCATTTTCCTACTTTCCCAAAGATTACGTATTTTGAAGGTCTGCCGTTATTCTTCCGGGACTCATTTAGAGTCCAGTAAATATATCGCACCTAATCTCCGACGCTAATGACCTCAATATTGACAGACCGTAGTATCCTAAACGCGTTACTATAATTCTGCGTGCCAGTTATCAACAAACTAATTCTCTTTTTAGATTGTATTTGTCTTTTTGATAGTTAAAAGTGGTAGAGATAATATAATAATATCATGTGCTGAATATGAGGAAAACTTTGTGGGTTCGAATTTTGAGAATAGTTCCCACCGGCTATAATTAAGTTTTTGAAGATAAAAAAAAAGCGGAAGTTGAATTATTGGGAGGCGCACAGCGCCCGCTTACATCCTCTTCCCTCCCTGCTCGAGGCCGCAGCAGGCCAGACGAGTGGCTGAGTCACGCAGTTAGAAATCGGTGTAGCTGCCGGCAGCATGGGAGCTTTACGCTACCGTCGTCTTCCTCGCGACCAGTGTATACGCAACTGAACCATATCGCTCTCATCTTCTCACATTCCACTTTTAGGTAAGAGCTGCTGCTTGCACTTCCGTAATCGATTGTTATCTGCACCTTGTTTGCAGAGACAACATATGACAACACGTGTGTTATGCTGGTTTTATTTATTCCTAATTTTTGACACTGATAAAGGAACAGGCAGGTTTGGGGAAAAGGTTATAGAGTGCACCTCTAAAAATGTGTCTTACTTAGTGTCGTACTTAAAATCTGTGTTTCAAGTCCCCTGCGACGCGAGAATCTTATTGATTATGATCCAAATGTTTTGCATATTTAAAAGTAATTTAAAAGAAGCAGGTCATTGAACGTTTTGTGAAGGTGATCGAAGCATTGTTAAAAACAATTTTAAGAATACTACTGTCTAATACGATCAAATTTTTTTTAACTACACATTCCTGAATATTCATAGTACAATAATAACAAATGCCAAACAAACTATTTAATTCGCTGCTTTTTTTCTCATCTGTAGCTTTTAATATTCACAACAACTCTTTGTTATCGTACGTAGTACACTATGTACAACCTTGGTTTTTAAAGCCATGTCTTGGACATTTCTATCAAGATTTTATAATCTGGTTGTTAGAACAGTAAATGTGCTTAGATACTTGCACGTTTCCAGATGGTTAGAAGCCTTGTTACAGTTATTTTTCGACCAACACATGTGTATACAGAAATTTTCTTGGGACACAAGTGATGAGTCGACACCATAACCTGTTGATTTTCTAACAATAACAAAAAATAGTTTGAAGCGATCAGTATCCTTACCGTACATACTAGTGTTCTTTTTCTAGGGTTTATGCGCTTCGTGACGTAGGAGAATGAATCCTTCGGTCAGTTTGCTGTTTTGGGATTCCTAGAAGCTTGCTCATCTCTTCGGCAATGTTCGGTTGAGTCCGCCGACACCTCTATCAGAAAGTTCCGCAGGCTCTAAATTTAGGTAGTGACTCATGCAGCCTGCACTGTTTGGCTTAACGTGTAAAAGGGCATTCGGTCCCTCCTGTGTGCACGAATGTTGGCAAGTATTTACACGAATATGTAGCCTCTCTCTAAATTTTTGCAAATATTGTATGAACTGCTGTGTTTCAGTAACTTTTAAAGTCTTACAGACGTATCGAGAAAGTCAAGTACAGAATCTTTGAGCTCAGTAGTAATACCCGGTGATTTTATTTGTCTCTCATTAATAAAATGTTTTATTCTGAAAACAAAGTATCCAAATTAGCAGTACTAAATGCGCACTGTTTCCATTGCCTGTGATTGCATTGCTGGTATAATTTTCCTGGATTTATTTTTCTTGTGATCATTCTTCAGGGAGGTTTGGGATGTGTGGTTGCCATCCAGAGTCTAATGCTGTGAAATTGTCGATGTTGTTTCAGAGATACATATTGACAGATTTCTTATCAAAGATAAAATTTCTGTACTTTGTAATAAGCAGCTCGTAAGCAGAGGAATCAGTTATCTTTTTTTTTTGTACAATACATGGCGTTTTCTGAGGCAATACCCAGGTTAGTAAATTTTATTGGGCCAAATTCTTGTAAGATTCGCGGAACCAAAAAATGATACTAGAATTTAAAAGAAGACTGTGAATGAATTTAAATACACTAATGAAAAATTTTTGCTTAAATTTTTTAGGGTGATGAATATTCTGTTTTATAACAGGTAGAAAAATCTTCAGTTCTGAAAGGAGAAAAATTACGGGAACACATTATATTCCCAAAGTTCTTCGCATTTCACCTTCACCTCTCTTTCCTGACGCACATTCTGTGGATTTTCAGTATTTAAGTAATCCTAACAAAATTTATAAAGGGATGGAAAAAAATAATCTTGCAGCATTCGTAAGTTCATGAGGTTGTAAAAATTTTTAAAACTCTGCCTAAATCCACCGACCACAACAGTTCCTGCAGAAATCACCAGTAGTGTAGTGGTAAACATTGAAAACATCCTGAACCATTCAGTGGCGCGTGTTTATTTGTATACAAAGTGTAACCTTGACTGAAGAATCCTCCGATTATCACACAATATTGTGTGTTCCTCATAATTCTGTCGTCGGAAGAAATTTTGAATGGTAGCCAAGTTATCACCGGCTCAACGAACGTGTTATGAATGGGCGTAGCATACGTGCTCGAGAAGTATCGTTAATTTTGTGTCTTTGATGTTTCAAAACCATTCACATTTTCACCGCGTCTGGTGGGTGAACAGTAATATTCTGAATAGCGCAGTTCGATCCCCGGTTCGCCCATCTAGTTTTCGGTGTTATATGGTTTCACAAAATCATGGCGAATGCCGGGATGGTTCATTCATAATGGCTATAGCGCATTTCCTTTCTGTTCTTTGACAGAAATCCGAACCTATCCCTGAAGACTATGTAAATGACCCAATTAAAAGAAAAAAAGACTGTCTTATGTTTCCTTCGGAAAATGAAATAGCAGAAACTTCAAAAGCCTTCAAGCGCTAGAACTAGCGTAGTAACTAGTTTTAAATTTCCTGCTTTCATAGTATCTAACTGATCAATATAATCATGTAACTGATTGCTGTATTTTTTGCTGTACCAAATACCTTCCCGAAGCACAAGTTCGGTATCAAATATTAATTCATTTTTCATAACTCTCCTATTTTGTTGGCTTTGTGTTGTGCTCATAAAATATTTTGTTGTAATTAAATTGTAGTCGAAAACTGGTTTTATCTATAGACTTCTTTACTACTCGTGCTAAACGAATTTTGCTTTTAATTTCTAAATATAAAAGATTTTCTATTCGTTTTTGTGTTCATTGGATTAGGCAGCAATCAGATTCCTCTTATCGTTTTATTTCCCTTATTTGTTTGAACACGTATTGGTTATGTCAGTCCATCTCAGCTAAAAAAAAGCCACGGTTTGCTTTGTAACTTCTAGTAAAACGTTTTAGAACTTCTATTAGAGATTGTCGATAGAATGCCGTTGATGGAACCAAGGTAACCTGCCTCCGGAAGAGATACTTGGTTGTGAAAGAAAGCTCTTTGGTTTCATTTTCAGTGCTCGTGGATAAAATAATTGTGACATCTTTCTATTGCACTTGAAAATTTCATTATTCGCATATCCGAAACTAACATTATTGTAGTTTTTACAGTTGAATACTAACTTATTTACCAGCTACCACACTCTGAATTATTTCTGCTTCATTCGTCGCCTTGGTGCACTGGAACACTTGTTGTTTGGAGATAGCCGCCAGGTTATACGCATGGCTATGGCTTTCGACAAGAAATCAGGATACAAAATAAGGATTTCTATAGCTTCAATATCAAAATTTTCGTGATGTTGGGATTGAAAAAATATAATCTGCATTAACCATATAGATGGAATATCGTAATTAGAAGAGAGTGTATTTGCTTGGAGTGATTTTGGGAAACTCTGGAAAATCCAAATCTGGATTCCCGGACGAGGATTCGGACACGCGTCCTGCTGAATGCGAGGCCAGAATGTTACTGCATGGGTCAATCAATCGGCGTCTGCCGTGGTGATAGACATACTGCATCATACGTTGCTGGAACGCAGTGAATAACTCGTCAGCGTTTTACCTAAATAAAGATGCATAAGAAGTTTCACCTCAAACAGTGTTTCTGAATACAAAGTTATCAATTGCGATAAACGTTTGATATCACTCTTACGTGTCTTATTATAAAATTCTCTGCCTCGACCGGTAGAAATCGACGCTACCAGTAAACTGCAAAACGTGCATCATCACGAAAATTTGGCGACAACTCTCTACAGACACAACCTTAGGACATTGTGTTTGAATTATAGTACAGAATATACGCTATTACGATTTCTCAGAGCACTTCTTGCGCAGAAGGAAGCCTGTGCCAAAATGTAGAGGTGAACAGGGTTGACGGCCTAACCGTGGAAAAAAAAGTTAATGAGCTATTCCTCCCTCCTCTTTCTCCCTTCCTATCCGAAGGCGGCCATCAGAGCCTCAGAGGGAATTAACACACAGGATGCTTCTATTGCCTTAAAGCTACTGGACACTTACAGGTTCATGAAGGCCCCATTTGATAGCCAGGTTTGAACCCTCGAAGACCAGGACATGCGCATTTAATGGACACAGAGAAGCTCCTGTCGGATAAGCGAAGAACAGTTTTCGCCTTACAAATACATGGATTCGTAGAACAAGGTCTCAAACATTATGGTATCTGAGCCATACACTGGGCGAATATTCAAGTGAGTACAGGACACAGATGTGCCGTTAATTGCGGATCTGTTTGAAACATTTAAGGGTGTATACTTGCGGAAATAAACCAAGGACCCACGCCACTACTTCACAGCCCCAAGCCTTTAGTGGCGGCTATATTAAGAAACACGTTGTGTCGAACTGGATCTTCTCATTTTTAAACGTTTATTTCATGGAGTGTATCTATAGGAACGCCAAGTGATCTCCCAGTTGTTGAAATTCGACCGTAATTCATTAAGTTATTTAGTTTCTTTTGTAAAAGAGTAATAATCATTGCATATATTTTCTGAATTTGTTCCATCGCGTTTGCTGCGAGCGTAGGTATATTATATACTGTGTAATAATAATTGAGGAAATTGCGATGGAGCGCACGCTCTGGTGGCAATCTCCCTACACACCCATCCTTCTCCCTTCCTCCTCCAGCCCACTTTTGCCATCAACCAATTTTTACTATAAATTCTTTCAGTGTTATCGATAACTTATTCATCACTTTTCTTGGTAATTTATTCCAATCCCTTACACCCTTTCCTACACAAGAAAATTTTCTCACACCCTTCTGACTGAAATCAAGTGTCAGCAGCTTTGGGTCATGGTCATCTTTACCCTTCCAAGCATCTCTCTTAATTTTCCCGCCAGTATATTTCAACGCTTCATCACATTGACGTCTTTGGCTGCGAGCGTGTACTAATATTAACTTGTGTTGTTTGATACTGTTGTGGCATGTTTGATTGGAATGTTCACGTAATCTATAATTGACGGTAATATCAACATCATAAAAGTATAATAGCGCATAACATGGTGAGTGATCATATGCAGCAGTAATTCGAACTGATCTATGATAAAAAAGCAACATGTATTTTAAAATGATACACTCCACGAGTGACTTTATTTGAAATTTTAGCATTTGAACTAACCGTTGCAAATGATGAATTATTTTTATGAATCTTTTCAAAATAATTTTTTGGTTCATTTGAATTTAGTTCATTATACAATGATTTAAAAAAAAAAAAAGACTTTGACTTTAGGCCGGCTTTAGCCTTATAACGACACGAAGTGAATGCAGTCCTTTCACCTGAAGTGACTTCTGATTCGAAATGTTGTGCATTACAAAACCTGAATTGTAAATTTTTAATCCGCACTTGAAACTATTAAAATTTCCTACAATGACATCCATCAAAATAATGTCATCATTTTGTGTACTATTTTCACCATTTAAATTTGGCTATTATTATTTTGAATTTCACGCAAATAGGTATTCCTTCTTGTCTCGCACTCCGACCTTTCAATGTTCTATGTCAAGGCATAATGGAAGTAGGTGCGGATATCTGAATGAAATTACTGAAATTAAGATTAGACAGGGTTTCAAAAACTAAAAGGCCCTTAACCAAAATGCCCTTAACCAAAGTTTAAATAGTAAAATGTACTCAATTTTTTTGTTACTACCAATCCAATTTACTTTTTCTTTTTGGCAGAAACCAACAGGTGAGACTAAAGCCAATTCAAATTATCCGTTAGGATGTCGAATTCTCTATAATATAGAAAATGTTCCTTTTCGAATAGTTCCTTTTATAGTTTGAATGATTAATCTCTACTCTGTGCAACTATTTTGTTTGACCAAAGACCACAGAGTGTGCTGGGAATTCACGTCAGTTAGTTGATTCCGATTCGATCCGATGTCACGCTCTTTATTTTTATTTAGTAATCTATTTGCAACACATATATTAACTATGCTTATTATTATTTTTTCTTTACTGTTTGACCAAAGATCACAGAGTACCTTATAAACTTGACATTGGCAGAATCGCTAAGGCCATTTAAGAAAAAACATAAATAATTAATATTTTATTTAATGTATTTTTAACACATATTATATATTAATTTTAGCATTCTGCACCTCTTCTCCATATACACTTTTACTACGCCAAATTTTACACTTCTCCGTGCACGTAATATTCTTAAAAAGGGATCCGAAATTTTCACTTAGCGTATTAATGTATAGATGTTACATTAAAGTAAAACTATAGAAGCGACAAATTTTTTTTTTCATGAACATTGACCTAAAAATTTTGTTCAGCTGGGCCATGTCTGGATGTTTGCAATGTGAAGGGTTTCGATAGATTTTAGCCGAGCAGATTGATACAATAGATTACATGAGCGTTGCAGCCGACTCATCTTGCGGCTTCGTTTTGGAGACAGACTTAACGATTTCCCAGGACAGAAACGACCATCTAGCAGACCTGCGGCTTTGTCCTGGTTCCACCTTCCCCAACTTGATAACTACACTGTTATATGTTTTCCTTTACCTATTTCTTCAGAAATGTAGAAATCTAGGGGTGGTGTTGAGCAAAATATGTCTGGTAATATCTTTCGAACAGTTACCGTATTTTCGCCGTTTAGCCAAATCAGATTTAGAGAGAAACTTATTCAGACTTATAAACAATTCAGTTTCCGACAAAACAATGTATATTATTGTCATACATCGCAACGTGAAATTGTACATTAACTGGGCGGGCCGGTACGGTGCCCGCAAACATATAACGTCGCTAAACTTTAAACAAGAGACTATTTTCAGTGTAACCTTTGTAGCCTTGTAGATGATGAAAGTTCGGTTACTGTTCAACTAGCCTTTCTACGTCGGAATATGCATTCTCGAGCTGTCGAAACTGGGATATTTTATTCTTTTTCAAATACCCGCTTTATCACAATCTTAATTGTAGTTTGTGTTACTGTTGTGACGTTGAATAAAATATTGGCTGTTATTTAATTGTACTTCTTACAAGATTTACATCTCCAAATTCTTCTTTCGACGTCACACACATATGTATTCGATTGGGAAATGCTGAAACAATTGTTCAGGAGCCTGATTTATATTTTAAAACACTTTTAATAAGACATAAGCCAGTGATCAGCCATTATGAATTAACGTTAAACGGGTCTGTCATAAGATCTGCAGGTTCATGTACGGGATATTCGCACCATATACTTCTTGTGGTTGAATCAAGTCGTTACGTCAGCGTGATAGTGCCCGGCGGAGAAAGAAATTTTCACCATCTGGACTTGGCCAGCATCGTAGGAGAGGTGATCAGATTGTATATCAAAGCTATCCACATGTGTATGGAGCGAGGACATACGGTAGTTGATTTGTCAATCGGATGGGGACGTTAAACTTATGGCATCCTTGATGTCTTTCGGGGAAATGGGGCAACAGTGGTTTTCACCTACGCCATTCTTTTATTTACATTTACGCATAGAGCAACTCACTACTCGTAACAAAAATCATCAACATACAACATTGAGTGCCCAGTCCCCGCCTCAAATGAAAAAACATATACACTTAGTATGCAGAGCACAGATTACAAGTGGAAACTTATTCCATCAGCCGCAGACAAGGTGTCCGGTTAAAAGGTATTTCGTTCAGAAGAGCTTGGTTACTTCAAATGTCAAGTCTAAATTTTTTCCGCTGTATTAGTCAATATTTCGTCCAGGTGTCACTGCATGTTCACGTGTTATAAATTTTCCACTTTATTTAACTGCTCAGTACTTGTTCGCTACTTATTTTGCAATTCATGGATTAGAGATACCTGTCCAATATTGTGTATCACCTCTTTCGCATTGATTGCGTAGATTCGTGTCAGCATGGTCTAGATAAGACGCTTAAGTCGCTGATAAGGCATTACCCCACAACAATCTCTCACAGTTTACAAAGATTTGATGGAAAGTGATCAGATGCTCTGACATCTCTTTCGTTGCACTCCAGGTGAGCACGATGGGAATGAGGTTTAGCCACGGAAGCAAGTTCATGTCTGTGATGTGTTCATCCAACAGTTCAGGGATGGCACGACACTGTGTGTTACTGAGAGGACAGGTCTACGGTAGAACGTTACAGGCGTACAAACGGTGGCACATGGTCACCAAAGACGGTAACGTGGACCTGTAAGGCCGGTTACACACTGAGCGGTTTCGTCCGCTCAGGAAATTTCTCCGTCGCCGCCTATAGAATTTGAGGTGTTTACACATTGAGCGGTCGAACTACCGCTGCTATTTCAGCGGTGAAACTTCCATTGCTAAGAAGAGCAGGAAAAAGGTGAAGAGGTCGGGCGTCAGTACCTTGCTTTTGGTGACTTGAGTTTCTTTTTGTGAAATTAGATGTTAATTCAGTTAATTTGGTGTTTATTATTTCGTAGTTAGGTTTTAAATTTTTTATTTTAACTATTCCGTCGCCGTAGAAATAGGAAAAGAAAAAACAAAAGGAGAACAGAATATTTGAGGAACGATAACAGCAAATTTTTCAATTAATTTGGGATGTTTTTATCGAGAGTTGCTTGCGAAACTAAAGTATGTCATTCAAAGGAGAAATACACAGTTGATGAATTGTATTCAAAGTGTGGAAATGACCTTGAAGTAAGCAGATTTCTCATGGACCTACTAAAGATAAACATTTAATTTTATATAATTCCAATCCCCTATATTTATTTTATGTTAATTAGGGTGAAAACTCCTTTAGGTGAATATGAATAGGTGTACAAGAAAAGTTTGAATAATACACTATGCCATATTATGACTAAGTCTTTCATTTATTTGTAACTAATACATATACTTCACTGTGTAACCGACTCATCATTGTTGAGTTTGCTCTACATTGCTTTTATTCTTACAAGCACAAACGACTAGTTAAACATTTTTGCTTAAGTTGTAATATGTTGAGTGTTTTAAAAATTATTACTTTACAAAGAAAAATCGAAAGTAAATGGCGAAGATGATGCCGAATGTACTAAACAGCTTGACTCACTGTATTCGTCAATGCTATGTTAAAAAAGAAAAGAAAAAAAAATCTCAGAATGTCGAGCGACAGAATTTCGAATGTTGAAAGTGTTCCTTGGCAAATGTCTAAGATATGAGGACAGAGTTATATACTATTAAAAACCAAAATCTTTCTATAAAATGTGATTCCATATTATTCAAATTCTACTTGAAGTTGTAAAAATTTATGACGTGATCCAAAGGCATTTTGCCTAATTTTCCATTTCGTCAAAATCATTCCACTTTCAAGGCACACTTCTTTCCAAGCGTTCCTGGTAGCGTCCCGATCGTTAAAAGAAACCACTTTTTTGTCTCTTAAAACTGGTCTAGCTTCCACTAACGAAATGAGAAGATCATTATCTATCACCACTTAACTCATATTACGATTTTTAAATTCAAAAAATGATAACTTTACACAGACTGAAAACGCACAAGCGGTTAGAATCCGCCGAGTGTGCAAGCGCCCATCTGGCCACTGTCTGGACTGGGGCGGTCAAACAACCGCCGAATGTAGTGGCAGCGCGCGGTCGTATACCTGCCGTCGACGGCAGCGCTACCGCGGGTTTTCACCTCCGCCCAGTGTGTAAGCTCCCATTTGATCCCTTGGGCCACTACCTGAAGGGCGGCGACGGAGAAATTTCCGGAGCGGACGAAACCGCCCAATGTGTAACCGGCCTGAGGGACCAATCCACACTTTGCAGAGGTCCCGTTTCGGTCCTCATCAAGAAAGCAATCTCTGCAAGCTCGAAGAGGGCTAGGATCCATCTTACTCGTACTCTTCCATCAGTATATCTGCTTCACTAAAAGGATTAGTGTTTTCCTTGGTCTACTCACGTCTCTACGTACCTCTGGTTTGTACTCTATCGCTAGATTTCTGCATCCTTTATTATACAACGTGGTTTTTTAAATCGTTCAAACTTCATGATCGTTTAGGAATTGGTACAGAGAGTAATTTGATAGAGGGAACATAGGGTCATCAGCCTCCAAAGCGCTGAAAAAATGTGGTTGAAGTAGGCCCCCTAAAGGTAGGCAGCTATGAGGAGAAGTGGTGAGTAGCGTCAAAGACAGGTGCGCGAAGGAGAGGTAAAAACGGTGTGGGAGGTTGGTGGCTAAGGCGGCGGAGGAGAAGTGGTGAGTAGCGTCAAAGACAGGTGCGCGAAGGAGAGGTAAAAACGGTGTGGGAGGTTGGTGGCTAAAGCGGCGGAGGGGAAGTGGTGAGTAGCGTCAAAGACAGGTGCGCGAAGGAGAGGTAAAAACGGTGTGGGAGGTTGGTGGCTAAGGCGGCGGAGGGGAAGTGGTGAGTAGCGTCAAAGACAGGTGCGCGAAGGAGAGGTAAAAACGGTGTGGGAGGTTGGTGGCTAAAGCGGCGGAGGGGAAGTGGTGAGTAGCGTCAAAGACAGGTGCGCGAAGGAGAGGTAAAAACGGTGTGGGAGGTTGGTGGCTAAAGCGGCGGAGGGGAAGTGACAGAATGCATTGGTATTCATTCTGTGCACTGAAGTCTAGTGTCCGACCGAAAGTCATTTTTTGGACGAAGCCGAATGTTCGGCTCTTGGGATAACCTTCAGCCCTAGTCGAAGCCGAAGGTTCAAAAGTAATTATATATCTTAGAACACTGACACGAAGTATATATGACAAGCAAATACTGAACTGTTATTTTGTTTTTTATGTAGTATTGTTGATATAAATTGCACATTTACAATAATTATAAACACAGTTTTTAATATTTATTTATTAGAATAAAATAAAACAGTAAAATAGTACCAAACTAGGTTTTGAGCAAAGGAATTTAGCAAAATTAAATTCAGTAATTTTTATTTTGCAATAATAAAAAGAAACTATAAAATTTAACATTAACCACCCGAATTAAATTAGAATAATTTGTCTCTTGGATTAAATTAATAATTAATTATTTGGAGTTTTAGCTTAACTAAATCAAATACATGTAAGCTTTAATATAGTAACACTGTCGTTTTTTTACAACAGTAGAAACAAGTTTCAATCTTTTTACCTAACATAAATTATTCTAGCTTTTAAAATACTATATCCTGCTGTGTAAATTAGTATCACATACTAAATTTTAAGTTAAAACCGAATCAATACCAATATTTTTTAAGTAGTTTCAAGTATACAGATTAATTAAAAATGTACTAAATATAATCAAAACAAAAAGTAAATCAGCACTAATAAAATAAGATTTAATAGTCGAAGCCAAACAGCCGGATGTTATAAGCTAAAACTAATATATATTTTCACCGCTTAAATTAGCTCTTCTGTCAGCAGCATAGGTTCTTTTAAATAACAAATCAAATGTTCTTCAAACGCCAGGTGACAGCTGTCCAAATATTCCAATTCAGTCTCAGTCAAATTCATTTTGTTAAGGGTATCCCATAAATCGCCTGCTGGGAATTTATTTTCAGGAGTAGAATTTGGTGTCGAACAGGAGGGTGTAGGTTCACCAACATTCAAATGATCGTTTTATTTGTTATTGTCAGTGCACAATTTTGACGTTGAAATGCCAAAACATTAGTCTTCGTATTTACAGTTTCGTCGCTAGTCAAATAATTAGTTTTAAACCGTGGGTCGAGTAGAGCGGCAATCGATAACTGTAATGTTTTTCTTGCGAAAGCAAACCTCCTGTTAACAGACCAACACAAGCTGCTTTTGAGCAGTATTATATGATCAGTCTTCATCCTTTGAATTTAAGATGACAATTAATGATACAATTAAAGATACTGATGATGAATCACTATAAATATAAGTTGTTGCATGATAAAAATACTTCAACACTGTTATACAATTGATCATTTGTATCCATTCTTCTGCAGTTGGAATTTCTATTCCACCACGTGCTGACATATACAGATTTACTGCATTTTTCTGTTCTGTTTATTAAGGTATCGAGTGGCTTGTTCACTCTTCCTACGTTTTACGACACTTTTCCACTATTGCCATCTTTAAAAATTACGTTGCGAATCATGAGCTGTAGAGTGTGAGCAACACAACTAATAAAAACGAAGTTTCCACAGTGCATGGTTGTATTAATATTTGAAGCATTATTACGTATACCCCTATGGATATTTTCTTTTGTATTGTATTTGGTAACAGTTTCAGTGATATTTTGTGCAATATATTGCCCTCTATGATCTTCTTCCAACATAATATCTGCCAGTTTAACTTTTTTTTCCTTTGAAACTATTGGAAATGCCATGTGCCGTGACACTCAAAAACTTCATAATTATGTTCGTGGTAAAACCGACACATTAAGGTTTTTTTTTCTAAAATCAATGTAACTTTTCTGTTTATTTTTTCGTACGTAGCTGGCATTAAAGACTTTCTAAAATATTCCTCTCTCTTTTGTCTGTACTTGGTAGAGTTTAAGGATCAGTAAAATTAAGTCTGGGAAGTGCTTCTCCTTCAACGAGGTTGCACGGAAGCATATTTACGATGATGAGGTCCATACGTAATATATTAATCCGCAAAGAAATCGGATGATTATCTGGCCATGGTGGCGATGCTTTTTTTCTAGGATATCACGTAAAGTGGATTGTTAAACTTCATTTTTAAAATCTTGGAGTGCATACAAGATTTCAGATTTTTTTTTCTTTATTTAATCAAGCTTTGGTA
>JARYHS010011532.1:0-16000 GCA_031002005.1 Vandiemenella viatica
ATAGTGAAAAAAAAGTCTACATCTTTTTGCCATACCTATAACTTTGGTGGGACATGTGCTGAAACAATAAATGTCATCGATTTTTTGAAGACAACAAGCGGTTTCAAAGTTTCTCTACTGATTAGTTTAAGTGGATTTTGGATGCACATGATACATTTGGTAATTGCTGGCATACTCCTTCTTCCGAATTGCTGTCTTAGGTGCCCTATAGTAAGGGAGAAAACTTAAACATGTATTCATGTTAAAATAGAATAGTCCAGATATATGATTGGACAGTAATTTATGAATAACATGTATAAGTGCAACTTCTAACTATGAACTGTCTTCCCCAGGTGACTTGTGCTAGCCCCGCGTCCCTCTCTGGTCGCCATCTGGTCGAGGTAGCAGAGAAGGAGCTCACCTGTGATGCCGCCTCAGCAACCTCCACACAGCCGCCTCCACTCACACCCAGGGAAGAAGGAACGCCCGCCAGTTCGGCTCCACCAGAGCCCGACATCATCTGGACGGCCAAACCACACAGTGGGCTCAAGACAGCGCCGCCAACGCCGCTTCCGGGAGTCACCACTTCCGCATCGTCTCCATCACCAGCAGCTTCCACACCACGCACAAATGACGACACACTGATCATCGGTATCGTGGTGGGCGTGGTCGCTTTCATCGCCATCCTGGTAGCCGCCGTGTGTGTGATCCGAGGTCGCGGGTCACCGCCCGTTCCTCCGGGTCCACCGGCGTCCCAGTACCGAGGAGGAGGAGGGTCGCTGGTCCACGCGAGTCACCATTCCGCTGGACCTGGGTCCACCTGTACCTGCGTCAAGCCGCCTCCACCCGTATACTACACTCTGCCCGGCAAGCCCAGTGCCCACCGGGGTCCACCTCCATCAAGGCAGGCACCACCTTACTTCCAGTCACCTGGTCCTTATTACATCAGCTACCCCACAGAGGACAAGGAACTCAGATGAAATCTTCACCATCCCAAACTTAATCAAACCCGCAACTCTCTTCAGAATGTTATGAACCAGAAATGAAGGAATTTTGACGGCTTTGCCATACGATACTTGAAAGAACTGTCAGTTATACATTCGTCCCACTGATATACTGTATGACACCTAATGTGTTGTACAGTGTACATCAAGGTCTCATTTTTGCGACTTCACTTTAATCTGTCACATTTGTACTACTGGTTGTATATGCATCAATGTTCATAAGCGAAACAATTTCATGTATTTGGAAGTATAACACATTGCTGTTTCACTTTCATTCAATCATATAGTCAGAATAATATTATTATAGCCTTTACCACCAAGCATAAACTTTTTTACCAAAGGGGTATTCAAAAACTTCCAAGTTATATCTGCTGAGATGAACATTCAGTTATATTTTAATCCTTCTGCAATACTTATGAGATGAAAGCACACTAATGTAAATTATCTGTAGCAGCAATGCAAAAACTCTGAGATACACACATGTATGGCCAATATTCATCCAGTTAACTAAAAGACCTTGTTCCTTGTAAGCAGCTAATTTTAAGATTGAATTAAGGTTGATTTATCAAGAGATGAGGATACTTAATCTGAGGTATCTATGGGACACTACTATTGGTTCAAGTTATCAAACATGACTGACAAACAAGAAGTGCTGTGGAGATAGTCAATAAAGAACAGATAGTTGTAATCTAAAAGTTTTAGCTGCTTAATTTTGCCAAATATTTGAACCATCCTAAAGAGTTTTTCCTTGAGGGAATGGTGCTAGATCTCAGGATTACGGAAAATAAAATTGCAACTTACTGTATTTTATTTCAAGGAGGAGAATTAAATTCTAATGATAAATTCAAATTTCCCCACTAGCATTTTTGCATGGTTTAGTTCACAAAGATATACTATCGACAAAATATTTCTATGTGAAACTGGAGGTTTTCTCATTTTTGTGTATAGATATAATTATTTCAGGTAGCTAGACATTTGAGGCCGTTGATAAAATATGATGTTTTGGCAGTCAAAGTCGCTGCTGCCATTGTCAAGCAACGAAAATAATGGCATAGACTATAACTGTAGAACATCATGTTATCTGACAAAATTTCATCTAAAAAATTTGTGTGCTTTCCATCAAGATCAAAAATGGAATAATCACAAATAGTTATGTATCATCTAATTTCACATAAATGTTCTTTATTCATCTTTGTAGAGTAACTTTGAAGACCATGACAAATATATTCTGCTGCTACTATAAATATTTCCAAAACTGTTATTAATATTAAAGATTCACTGAATGGTTTTGCGGTTCCATGATGGAGCTGTTGTTCCACAGGTTACCTTCAGGTAAAAACTGTTTTTATAAAAACAAAATAAGTTTTTGGTTCTGATTAAGCTGACGTATGACCTGAGTCACAAGTATGAGCTATTTGTCATAGTTAACAATGACATTCTGTCTGAGATCCATTGTTGATGGACAATTGTGTCAACTAATATATCTCTCAAATAATAATAAAACAAGTCTGGTGTATTATAAGAGAAGAATTTTGGACTGGAACTTGGCAGAACCCAGGATTGATTCCCAGTCTTGTGATCCAGATTTTGATTTTAAATGTTTTCTTGAAATAATATCAAGTGGATGGCAGGATGTTCATTTCAAGAAAGTGCATGTATGTTATCTTTATCATAGTTTGTTCATCATCATTCCATGCCCTAATAACCTCAACGAGCTCTAAACGACCAATCGGAATATAAAGTAAAAATGTTTCAACAGTAGTGTATATAGCACAGTGTCTCTGAGATAATACTTCCTAGAAGATCAGAAATTCCAGATCAACAATATCATATCTCAATTAGTTCACAGATATTTTATGGATGAATTTAAATTTTATAATTTGTCTAGTAATTCCACCTTTGTACAGTTTTATGTTATGTATTGTTTTGTATTACGTTTGTTAAAAAAATTCTGATAGTTTTTCAAACTAAAATATTCCCAGTCATTTTAATTTCAAAATATGTGTGACAGGCATAATAAAAACAGAGAATTTTGCTCAATGTAAATGAAGTGAATAACTGTATCACCAACCATTGTGATGCATTAATATTGTATTATGTTACAGCTATGCTAACAGTTAGCTTCACAAAGAGTCAAGAATTGAAGACAGCTCTTAGCAGTGCTGTATATATATATTTTATAATGTTATTTAATTGTTGCTAAGTTTTTATGTACATAGTATCTTCACAGTTTGTGAATTTTGGAGATTTTTGTATATATTTGTGAATTCTATGATGGTGCACCAATATGAGACTAAGTCCTAATTTATGATTGCCTAAATTGTTCTGTTTTGTACTGAAATGCAATGCCATTTCCCTTTGATATGTTTTATAAATAAATGACAAAAATATCATAGATGTGTTATCTAATAACGGTAACCTTTTAATTACAATGCAATACTTGCTTCTATTGCTTACTTTGGCATTGAAGTGTTCAATCTGATTCCATTAATGTCCAAAATCCTGTGTTCCATTCCAGGCTGCTTCTCTACCTGAGATCTTCATGCAATGGGTTTGCTTAAAATTTTGATAATGTACAAATGGTAGTGTATTACATCTCATATGCCAGCTATAAAGTTTTTTCAGTCATTTCCTGCATTCTTAAAGATTTATTGCATACATCTTAGCACGACCAGACATCAAATGCCAAATACAGACAAATAAACTTACTTTTCTTATTTCCATTCATTCATGTCCATATTAAACTGTTTAATGATTTTTCGATCAAATTTACTAGGTGACTAAACTGATATCCAAGAAATGAACAAATGCCATAAAAAAATACTTGGAGAGGAATCTGGAGGAAACAGAATCAAAATAAAGGAACAAATAATTTCTAAATTTGAATAATTGCAGATAGTGGAAGTAACCCAAGGCTATATATAACCACATACAAATGCCCGTGGCCTGTGGTTGGTAGTTCTTGCTGCAAGATGAAACATAGGGATACACACATTTTTGGTACAAATAGGAAAATGCCCTATGTTGACTACTTTGAACAATTGTTTCCCACTCCCCCATAGCTACCAATACCTAACCACAATAGCAAATGCTGGGAGACTCGGCCACTACTACACACAAACGCCAGTGGCCTGTGCTATGTAGTTTAGGCAGCAAATTGAAACATATAGACACACGTCTTTGGTCGATATACAAAAATGTCCCTGATCTACTACTTTCAACCACCATATCTTCAACTCCCCTATAGATATCAACATGCAACCACCATAGTGTGCGATGGGAGGCTCGATGCTACTACCACACACAAACATCAGTGATCTGTTCTAGGTAGTGGTTCCTGAAAAGTGAAATATAGGTACACACACACGTCTATTATCATATATAGATATAAGATTAGATTTAAGGAGTACCCCATTGTAGCTGTTGATGGATTTTATTTACTTTCGCAGCGCTGAGAAAAACATCCGAACAACCAGAATACTTAAAAGTACACTATAGTTTGACAGTGATGAAAGTCAAAACAAAACTGTGCATCAAAATTAACTCTATCACAGAAATAATAGGATCTCAACACCAAGCAAGTAGTGCAATTACACACAAAGTTGTAACAGCATGCTGGTTAAGAATACAGGCAACCAACAAACACGCCTCAAAACAGAAACGTAAAATACAATATGTATCTGTTTTATGAATTGTAAACAAAACCTTCTGCACGAAACTCAAACCAATCATATGTACTGTTCATGCACATGCAAATCACAATATGATTCCTATATGTAAGATTAGTTGTATTATATATAAACAAAAACCACTCTGTACAAAAAAGTTAAAAACTTCTAACATATTACAGAAAAAAGTGTAAACTAAGATAACTTGATGAGAGATATATTGGCTTATTCATTAAATAATACTGATTATTTTATCGGATATAAGAGTCGTAGTGGTTGCAGAGGAGGGACACTAGACTTTTGAATATATTGTGTATGTGAAAATTGTAAAACAACAGGATCAGTGAGTGACTGATTGAAAAGACAAAGCTGCTGGGATTGGAGTCATTCCAAGATAGTAAGAAAAGGAAGGAAGAGAAAGAGTACTAGGTTAAGCAGTATATGAGGCATACATTTGGTGGTGAGTTCCATCTGGATATTGGCAGAAGGATTGGATAAAGGTGGAAGGGAAGAGGACCATGATCACAAACTGACATTTTGATTTCCCCCATAAGGGAGTGAGAAAATTGTAATTAGTGAGCAAATGAGATACCTAAAAGGTTTGACTCAAAACCTTTAAAGTAAATATTTGGTTAACATAGAATGATAGTGAGAAGGAAAACAGCCACAAAAGCACTTCATCGGAATTAATTAATTTTATTAACAAATAAATAAGAAAAAAAATTCTTACAATTTTGACAAAATAGCTCTATCAACCGACTTCCAGCCAGGGTGGCATAAGCATTGAGCAGGTGGCGTCATCCAATAGACACTCTCCGCTAGCACCATCTCGTTGCAGATAGAGGAAAGTAATAGGCAGTACCTATCGTGTCCAGTAGATGTCGCAATGTACTAGTTTAATTCTCGCCACCTCCTAGGTTTTCGTGCTCTTCTGATAGATCAGCTACAAGGCCTGATCTCAGTCATGGCCTTTTTTTTTGTAAGTTATATCAGTATCAGGAAATATGTTGCTATTATCGAAATATTTCTGTATGCCAACGGAAAACTGTGTCTTGAAATAAATAACACAACTGCGTCTTATAATTAGGAAAGAACATTTCCCACTTACAATTTAACACTTTTTACTAACTAAAATTAGTAAATAAAAAGCGTATAAAAAGAAAAAAATAACGTTACAGATGTAATTCTACAGTGGTGGTATAAAAATATCAGAATTTGAATTACATCCTTTTTTCTTATCATCTTATTTGTTGTTTGTAATCAGGGGATGTTGTTATTGGTCATGTATTTATTTATCTTATGTCTGGTCATGTGAGATTTTTATGAAACACTTGTTTAAAGGTGAATTTGCACTTTATTATATAGCTCCGAGTTTTCATCTTAATACTGTTAATACTACTAGTGTCCCTTTTCCCAAACTTTCTCCATTTGTCAACAATATCATGGAAACTTTCATCAGATTTTGAAAAAAATCTAGTTAACCCCGGAAAAAATGCAGGGAAATCGCTATTTGTATTGTAATGTACCGCTTGGTAATTGGGAAAGCGTGAGCGTGTTATTTAGCCAGATTCGAATTGTGCTGTAAAATTCCACGCGCCTTTATCACCAGCTGCGGTGACAGGACGAACGATTTATTGCGGGCCACATAACTAAAAACGTCGTACATTGATAAAAATACAAAGAACCGTATGAGATATATGCCGACAGATGCTTTCGTGGGACAGTAGAAAGTTGTAAACCGATGCCTTGTGCACTTCTCAGAAAAAAGCAGGTTGGGGGAACGCCTCTTTGAAAGCCCACCGAATCGAAGAGTTTGTTAAAACTATTATAAATTGTATGTTTCATGAGGAGCACCAACGGAAAGCTTAGGAGCCCACCACCAAATGCTTAGATTGGCTGAAATTTCCCGGACTGGCTAAAACACCGAAGCCTGGAAGTGTTCGGTGAAGGCAGCAAGCGAGGGGAAGACACTTTGTTTCTGGTCGGCGAACAACAATCGGCGGCGCACCCTCGGGTTATGGACACCACCCGCAGGCAGCCAGGTGGGTAGTGAACCAGTCAGGCAGCAGTCCACTCGCCGGGCAACGCAGCTGATCAACAGGGTCTCTTTTGAGACTCTTGTGTTCTTCGCGCCTCGTCTGCTACAGACACTCTTGCTTAGTTCAACCCTAGTCAACGACCTAGGATTTTCATCACGCTCTGAATTATAATTTGTTCACCAACCTCTTCATTTTGTAACTTCCTTAAATATTACGATCAGAAACTTCTGTCCAATAAATTAATCAGTTTTGTGTTCAAAGAAAATAATATCGGTGTTGTAAACACTGCTTTCAGTGACTTCCTTTCCACTATCTCAATATGTCATTTGACTAGATGAAGATATGTGTTTTAATAATAATTTAAAAAGTATAATTGATTTGGGAAAAAGTATTATAGAACTGGAACGTCGCTTCTATCGGATAAAGAACACTTCCATTCTTGGCACCTACCCGGGATTAATTCTACTAATTATCTTATTAATAAACTAGCTCGTACCCGCGACTTTGTACGCATGGATTAAGATTTTTTTTGCCAAAATTAAATATAGAAAGTTGTTGGTAACGAAGGATTGGTCCCAACAATATCGAGTCGGAATAATATGACAGGAAAGCTATCACTATATCATTGTACCGTCGAACCTGTCTCTTGAAGAGAATCAATTTCCAACATATTTCTGTCACCATTCGATAAGGTTTCAAAATTTCGTGACTACAACTGTTAATCATACTGGAAAAAATATCCTGCGTCCTTCATACAGATTTCCTTATAAAATTCCATCACAACGATATAACCATTTAGTCATCAAAATGTAACAAAAAGACAGAGACTTACTTCCGTATTTATAATAATTCTACTCTTTTGAACCGTAGCTCTACTGCTGCAGACGATTTCCTTAGGAATATGCCGCAGCACCCTCCACAACCTTGGATGTCAGTCCCGCCAACTTTCCAGGAGTTTTGCAAAGCACTGAATAGCCTGAATCCAGGTAGAGCTCCTGGACCAGACAATATTCCTTTAGAACTGATTCGAAGTGGGGGGTTACCCTTGAAAACCAGGATTTTCCGACTCATTCTTCTCATGTGGGAAACCCGGGAGGTGCCTCAGGACATGAAGGATGCTAACATAGTCACCATCTTCAAAAAAGGGGATCGAAGTATCTGCAAGAATTATCGTGGTATCTCTCTTCTATCTATAGCAGGAAAGACTTTTGCTAGAATACTGCTGAAATCGCCTTAAAATTATGTCAGAGAGAGTACTTCCAGAATCTCAATGTGGATTCCGTGCCTCGAGAGGCACCACAGACATGATCTTCTGTGCTAGACAATTTCAAGAGAAGTTCAGAGAACAACAAAAGCCTCTCTTTCTGGTATTCTATGATCTAGAGAAAGCTTTTGACACCGTGCCTAGATCTGCAATGTGGATGGTATTAAGACGATTTGGATGCCCTGAACATTTTCTGGGATTGATTAGAGCACTCCACGATGGTATGGTTGGTCAAGTCCTTTATCAGAACGACGCCTCTGAAAAGTTCCCTATCACAAATGGTCTGAAACAAGGTTGTGTACTTGCACCAACACTTTTTTCCCTATATTTGGCAGCAATGCTCTACGAAACATCATCTACCCCCAACACAGGCGTGGAGATCAGATACCGGTTTGACGGAGGACTATTTAATCCAGCAAGACTCCGCTCATCAAGATTAACTTTCCTCACCCAGGTAACAGAACTGCAGTATGCAGATGACAACACCTCTCCAGCACATACTCCTCAGCAGATACAACAGTCCGTAAACTACTTCAAGGACGCATATGACCGTTTTGGCCTGACCATCAACACCCGAAAAACTAAAGTGCTAGCGCAACCTGCCCCTGGAGCTACACTCCCAGACTTTGATGTTACCATCTCCGGCACAGCCCTTGAGCAAGTAGATAGATTCTCCTACCTTGGAAGCATTCTCTCTACACAGTGCACAGCAGAGAAGGACGTAGAAAACAGAATTCGTGCAGCACACATAGCCTTTGGACGACTTACTCGGCGAGTGTTCCTAAACAAAGATCTTAATTTAAGCACCAAGCTGATGGTCTACCAAGCTGTAGTTGTCTCCATGTTGCTGTATGGGTGTGAGACATGGACACTCTACCGGCGAGATATTAAAAAAATGGAGCGATTTCACCAGCTAAAACTTCGCTCTGTAATGAACATTAAATGGGACGACTATGTGTCCAACATTAGAGTCTTGGAAAGAGCTCAAATGTATAGCATTGAAGCCCTCATCATCAGCCACCAACTTAGATGGGTTGGACACGTTCAACGTATGAGCAACAGTAGACTCCCTCGCCAACTTTTATACGGTGAGCTCAACACTGGCAGCAGACCTCGCGGTGCCCCTAAGAAAGGCTACAAAGATCAGTTCAAGAAGACCCTGAAGAAAACTAATATAGACCTTACCACCTGGGACAGCCTCACAAAAGACCGCGTTCTATGGCGCAAAACTACCTCCGCAGCAGTGGTACGTTTCGAAGAGGAGCGGCGAAGTCTGGCAGCTGAATCCCGTTTAAGGCGGAAAGCCCGACAAACCCTACCGCGCCAGCACCCACATTTGGGTGCAGTGTGTGCGGACGACTGTTCTATGCAAGAATCGGCCTGATCAGCCACCAGCGCACACACAAATAAACATGCAAGAGAGCAACATAAACTCGGAAACGAGTATGGCCGACGACTGTGGTTCACACTCACACGCTGAATGCGAACAACACCTGTGGGATCATCATAACGTAAAAAAGTGTACACCTACAACATTGCAAGACTACCTACGATTTGCCTCGCATTGCACCCCTAACTTTCTAATATCTAAGTTTAACATTCAATCCGAATAACCTACGGCTCAGGCCTGACTCTTACGATGAAAAACAATTTTTAAAAATCTTAGCCTCCACGGAGTTTCGAACCGGAGACCACGACGTTCGTAAGCAAGCGCTTTAACCACTGAGCTGCCAGTCCACTACACGGAAACGCGGTACGGAGACGTGCATATCCAACGTGTCTGTCTATCACCGTATTTCGAAGTTATGAGACAACATGTGTTATTTATACAGATAATTTTTCAACCAAATGTAGACAGTATTTTTCTCCTTGTATCAAAGGATAAGTGTGCAAAGTTTCATCAAGATCGGATGAAAACTGTGGATTTGTATGAAGAACAAACAAACATACATTCATCTTTATATATAAAGATGTATCTCATTTACTTGTCAGTCTTAATAACTTCCTCAAAAAGCGGATACCACACTATTCAAATCCATATAAACTATTATACAAATCCAATCGGCAAAGGGACTGCCTCTGTCTGTATGTTTGTTCGGGCACCACGGTGAAACTATCAGCCAGATTTTGAAGAAATATTAAAAGTTTGAAAGCTATGAGTGTGACTTAAAATCCGAGCATGCTACATCATGTGGTGCGGGAGCAGGAAATTTAAATATGCTCTAGAACCAAACTTTACTACCTATAACCCCGGCATAACTTTAGGTCGTATTTTGAGACATGCAGGATTGATTAGGTTGTTAGGGAACGGTGAAAGGTTAGAACTGCAGAGAAAGACAGAGATTAGAATATTTGAAGGAGATAACTGAAGACGTGGGTTGTAAAGGGTATGCTGAGAAGAAAAGGTTAGCACAAGATAGGAAGGGATGGAGGATTCCAACAAACCAGTACTGATAACGGCAAGGGGAAAAAACCTTGAATACTATCTATCTGGGTAGCATATGGCGTGCTGACCGCAAAATGTCCAGGATTTCCCGTTCGAGGGTGGCTGACAGCAATGTTGCGAAGCCCGCGAGTGATAATGAATGTATGTGTTGTCTCTTACAGCCGTGGAAGCCTCCGATCACAAATTTATCTTTTCTCAGTGAAGATTTAAGTAACATAATGGGAATTATTGATAGGAAGTTTGTAGTAGGACGCAGTAATTTTCGTAAGAAAAAACATGTTAACACCAATCGCGCCGTTGGCTTAACACGCAATAACACGTTACTGAACTAATAGTGATAATTTGGCAATTCAAGGAAAAATAATAACAACGTTGTAAAAATATTCTTTGACTAAATGACAGTTTATGTACTGCATGACGAACTTGTGACGTCAGATGATTTCTAGCTGGGGAGGCATAAATACCAAGGAGGTGGCGAGATCAAATAGAAGTCTTTTCCGCTAACGACATCTCGTTGTAGATTCCTCAAGCTAAGAGACCATCCACAAATTACGTCACACGAATTCCATTATTTTTTGTCCCCTGTTGTCACATTTGTGGGATCCTCCCTCCCCTGGTGTAACGTCACATATTTTGAAATTTTAAATTTATAAATTAAAACAGTACTTCCAAAAAGATTTATGTATTTCTAGTTAAAAAATCATATCAACAATAAATCAAAACATTTAAGAAAATATATAAAAAAACATAAAAAATTAAATTAATGATACAAAATTGAGTCATCATGTATCCATGGATTTTGAACCCATTCCTTGATACTGTTTATTATTGGCATAATAGTTACTTCATTCTTGATTTCGATAGTGTTGGGAACATTCGATGTGTCATCATCATCATCTTCATCCAACCATAAAGCATCGTCATCGTTTAATAAGCAAAGAACTTCACTGTTTCGTCTAGCGGGAATGCTTTGTGGACGAATCTTCATGATGGGGGAAAACCTCTAGTGGCCTCTTATGTAATTGCTTATGTTGGTTAGTGGCTTTGTATGATGAAAAATATAGTCCACAGATGCCACACGATCGCTTAAATAAGTATGCCTCGACACTGGAGCAACATGAGCCAAAAAGTGATACAAATTATGCATGTGATGTCACAAAGTTTATGACACGTCCCCCCCCCTTGTCACACTTTGTTGACCCTCCCCCCTCAAGGTGTGACATAATTTATGGATGGCCCCTAACAGGCCTATTTAGTGCGTCCAACAGATGCCGCAGTGTCGTTGTTTTTTTTTTTTTTTTTTTTTTGTTGTCGCCGTCTCCTGGCATTTTGTGGTGTTTTGATAGAACTGCCGCTAGGATTGCCCAATCTTTGGCGTAACGATGATGCATGCTCATTCCAGCTGTTTTGGTTTTGTATTTTGTTTGTTCGTTCTTTTTGTTGAAATAAGTTCTATCTAATTTATTAGGTCAATACCAAAAACGTTCTACTATTACGGAAATGTTATTGTATTCCGGTGGAAAACTGTCTTCAAATACGACTATTGTTTCTGCTCTTTCGGAAGGAAAATTAAGACAACTATCTTATTTGCACGAAAATACCATGGAAAATACGTCCTTCAGATGTTTTTTCTCCATGCCTGAGGTTGGTTTTTATCAGACTAATTTAATCGTGATTTTGCACTTTATGTGCGCAAGCCAGTATTCCTTTACCGCGTATTCCTACTAGGGTTAAAATCAACAGTTTTAAAACAAATTTATAGATTCAATATGACCTTTACAATAGGATTAAATCTATTACTACACGACATACCATATGTTTTGAAAAATTATTTTTGATTTCCTTTGTTTTCACTGACGCCATACAGCTGGGATCATTGTAACAGATGATGGTTTGGGTCGAAATGCAGCCTATACCAGGACGGCAACTGAAATTTTTTGCTACAGCATAAGGCACGAGAAAATCGCATTGAGCTTTATTTTGTAACAATACTATTTATTTAACCAACTGCGAACAAAATGACTTGCCAGAACACTTCGTTCAAGCCGTTATATTTGACGGGCTCAGAGTCCAGTAACAATATAACAAAAACGATGAATGATCGCAATGTAGCGAAGCCTACAAGTAGTAACGAATTTGCGGTTCTCAGGGAATATTATAACATAATGAAAATTTTGTAAAACAAATTTGTTGTATGAAAGAATTTTTTTAAGAAAATTTTTTAAATGCCACTTGCGCTGTAGATGCAACTAACTCACAATACATACATTACTATACTTAATGTTATAATGTATAATGCAATGAATAAACGGCCGAAATTTCTCTGATCAACTTGGATGAAGTAATGGGCAAAATCTAATTAATTATTAACAATAACCACCACTTGACAAAATACAATAAATACCCGTGAGTTATTGTGGATATATATATATATATATATATATGGCAAACAGTAGAGAAGGGAACGAGCGAGCGAGCCGATTTCTCATCCGGGCGGCATGAGCTGCGAGAAGGTGGTGAGATCACATAAAGTTTTTATCCCCGCTCTCCATCAGCGCCATTTCTTCGAAGATAAAGTTATAGGTCTAATTCAGGGCCGTCGTTAGGGGGGTAAGCTGATGGGGGGTCCCGATCACCGACTATTTTACCCCATAGTGCAGCCTCTTTTACTTTTTCAATCTTTTTTTTTTTTTTTTTTTTTTTTTTTTTTTTTTTTTTTTTTTTTTTTTTTAATTTTAATGGCATTTGGTTAGAGACCATTACAGCCAATCTAAATTTTTACAAAGCTTCTTACATCCATTTGCGTAACTTATCTATTTACACATTTCCTTATCTATATTAGGTAAAACTTATTACAATCATGTGGAATGTATATGCTATTTACAATATTCAAATTTCAAGTGCCTTCTTAAGTACCATAATCTAAAAAGCGTTGCTAGACGATACATCAACTAGACTTAGTAATCGGCGGTTCTGTATATCCATTATTTTCTACTGATTAGTCTAAATCGCTGTATTTCTTTGAGAAATAATCTGTAGAGGGTTGATCTATCTGGTGTTGGCCTCAATCGGTAGATTGGTGAGGATACTATTAATTTTGCCAAACTAGTTGTTGTGCTTGCGCGGAAGTGGGGTTGTGCTGTGGTTTGGGCTTTAGGTTTGAAGTATAGTCATTTCCTGTTTTAACTTACAAGATTGGTTAGAATTCTATCCCTCCATCTTTTAAGTATCTGGCAAGGATGCTAAGTACTACTATGTTGTTGCTGGAAAGTAGGAGGGTTACGTTTGTCGGAAAAGGGAAGCCGTTCTTGGCAAGATCTTTCATCATTTGGTCCTGGAGTTGTTGGTATTTATTGCATGAAAAAATTATGTGATTGATGTCTCCTATTGCCTGGTCTGAGCAGTCGCAGTATGGGGAATCTCTCAACCCTATTCGGTGTAGGTGGCTAGGGAAGTTACCGTGGTTAAAACGGGCTCTCGATATCGTAGTGATTAATCGTCTGCTACTGTTCCAATTATAAAACCAAGGTTTTGGAGATATGTTCGGTTGAATGGTTGCATAATATGAGGCTTTGATTTTGAGGAGATCGTCCATTCCTCTTGCCATTTTTCCTTGGCTCTTACTTTGATATTATGTGTTATATCCGAGATCGGGAGTTGCATGTTGATTACCTCTCCCTCATGGATAGCTTGTTTTGCCAGGGCGTCCACCCTTTCGTTATGCTCGATGCCGCTGTGAGATGGGATCCACATCAGAGTAGTCGTAATGCAAGTTCCCGGTTCCGTTTCAGTTGTTGTAGAATTTCCAGTAGAATAGTTTGAGTATGGCTATTCCACGTAGTATTTTGTAAGCTCTTTAGTACACTGAGGGAGTCCGTCAGGATGACGACTTTGTCCATGTTGGTACTTTGGCTATATCTGATGGCTTCCAGCAGGGCTTTTGCTTCAGCTGTATAGATGGATGCCTCTTCGGGTAGCGAAAATTGAGTCGATTTACCTGTGTTGGGACAGAAATATGCCGCTCCTACTCTATTATTTCCAGTGGTTTTCGATCCGTCTGTGAATATTTTAAGAGTGCTGTTGTCTGGTTTTGATAGGAATCTGGATATCTTGTGGATCAAATTTCCGGATTTGGCTTCCTCCCAGAGGATTGTGTGGGTTCTTTCTAGACGAAGCTCGAAAGGTTCTTGAAAGATTGGGAGCATATTACTGTATACGAGGATAGTTTGTCTTTGTATTTTAGCCAGAATTTATAGTCGTTTAACAGGGGAAGACGAGCTCGACTTTTGGCTCTATTTGCTATGGTTGATAACCTCTCGAGACGTTCATGAATGGGGTGGTTATTGAGTGATAATCTTTCCATTAAAAATTTTTCAGTTAGGTATGCTCGTCGAATGTGGAGCGGAGGTTCCCCTGATTCTACTAGTAATGCGTTTGTGGGAGTGGACCGAACGGCTCCTAAGCAGGCTCTAAGGCAGCGTGATTGTAGTCTATCTAGTTTGTTCAGGGCATCTTTCCTAGCGTTTTGATAAAACATGCTGCCGTAGTCGATTAGCGGTCTGATCAGAGATCGATATATCAGGAGTAGGCTTTGAGGGTGAGCGCCCCACCAGACGCCAGATACCATTTTTATTATGTTGAGGCGGGAGATGGCTTTTGTTATCAGTTGATCTATGTGTTGGGCCCAGTTGAGGCGATGGTCCAGTATCATCCCGAGGAATCGGCCTTGTCTTTTCAGAGTTAGATTATATGGCCCTAACTGTAGGTTGCTGGAGTTGTAGAGGATTTTCCTTTTGGAGAAGTAAACCACTGATGACTTTTCGAAATCGATCACATAAAACGTATACTAAATTTCCCCACTTTCAGCACCTCAAACCCTTAAGAGTTATGTTCTGTTACCTGCGTTGAAAAAACCGGCACTATTTGTTTTTAAGAGTACAGATTCTCCTCTCGCAGACAGATCTCAAGAACGTTACTGTTAAAATCAACAAGAAAAGAAGTGGAAAAGAGTAAGTCATAGCACCGTGAGTGATTATTAGTATCGTGAGATTTTTGTGAGTGTGATTATTGGTGATGACTTTTGAAAATAATTGACTATGTGTGTTCATTTTTGAGTGAATGTGTGATTGTTAAATATAGGTATTGTTTACAAAAGTGACAAGAAATCACCTGTGTGTCGAAGTTGAATAACTGATTCGCGACTGCAGGCAGCGAATTAAGCTCGGCCACCCATCAGTTAGTGCCCAGAGGGATCGCACGGATGGGTGACGAGGAAAGGCCGCTCTGCACTTCAGCGCCATGCACGTCGAGCGCCTCATTGAACTCGTCTTTGCCAGCGGACGTTGTGACAAGTGCAACGAATCAGCAAATGGATAAGGATATCGAAATAAATGAAGATGTTATGCCAGCCGCTGTGTTCAACATTCAGCGTATACATGGTGACGTGTATGCGGTGAGCAAAGATTTAAACCCAAGAAAGCGTTCCACTACTCCACCAGAGAGGACCAACAATAAACAGCCGCGCGCCGTCAACTACAGGAAGGAGGAGACGCGTAAATCTACTGGAGTCAGCCTGGCAGTGACGAAACTTGGTTCAGCCA
>JARYHS010011533.1:0-24998 GCA_031002005.1 Vandiemenella viatica
GTATTGCCGTAGGCACTAGAGTGGACGTGCTGTGGTCTGGCCCCCGGAGTTCCCCACGGTACTCATCTGACAGCAGGCTGAGTAGGCCCGGGGGAGGGGAGGGGCTGTTCCGGACGTTCAGCTTCGTGGCCACCCTTTTAGTATTTAAACAATTGTTAAACAGACTTTCATTTTCAAATGAAATTTCAGTGTGAACGATTCCATTCTACCAATCGATTACCCATTAACTGATTAAATTCATGTGGAGAAGGCAACGTTTTGGTAACAGTGCCTACCTCTTATTACGTCAGAACCTGCCTTAATTGACCCTGCCTTCTTTTTGTGGCTTAAATTTTTAACTCTTGAACTTTGATAACACTGAAACAATACAACTCGCTCAGTTGAATTTTATTACACACGTCTCCCATATTACATATTAAATCAACATAAAAATCGTTTATTACATATTAGAAGAACTGCTTAGTGTTCGAGATTAACATCTAACGATTTTCTTAACTAAATCATATGTATCTTTGATATTGTAGATATTGTGTAATTTCAAATATGCGGAAACACGAATTGACCGAGTTCGACAGATACACCTCTGCACAGACCCCATTACATCTGAGAATTAGGACAGGCGTTACTAGCTAGAGGAGCTCTGTGTGAAAACTGCGCCGAAGTAACCCGTATGGCAGCAGACTGTCTTCCCATACATAGTTAAAGCCAGGGGAGAGGGGAAACCTAGCTTCCCCTCAATCGCAATCTAGCTTTTACAGTTCTAGCCGAAAGTTCCTTTGATGTTATTAGGAAATTTTTCCTGAATTTCAGGCTTGTGCCGTAAATATCCATGTAATTCATGAATTCTTTCACGATTCACTTTCTTCCTTTCCTTGTTCGCTGCTGTTTCTCTTCGAACTATATGTGGTGCTATTCGTGCGAGGTGGTGGAGTGCATTTTAAACAACCTGTTATGATTCTGCAGGTGTCGTTGAGAGCTACGTTCACATGTCTGGCATGAGTTGAGTTTTACCATGTGGGACAGGCATACTCTGCAGCCACATATCACCGTACTAAGGTGGAAGTTGGCTGCTCCATTGTGATCCAGCCAGTTTTCTAAGATTGTTCCTGGCGGAAACTTTCATCTTGGAATTCCCCAACGGTACACGCTTCTGTCTTGAGGTTTCAGACACTCATATATTAGTTTGTAGAAGACGCGAAGATTGTTGTAGAAAACGAGTATTTGATGCCGCCAGAAAGAAAGTTGTATACGTGGCACTCTGGTATGAAAGGGTCTATTGTCCCGGGCTGTTATCTCTGATTCGTCGGCTCACAGCTATCACAGATCATCCTAACAGCGCCGTCTTCAAACTGCAGCGTTCCTTGATGCCTTCCTCATTGCTTCTAAGGCCAGCTCGTTTGCCGGACCTTGACCGAACATATTTGGGATATGACAATTCAAGGTCAGATAAGTGCTACAGTGAATCGGATCTTACAATACAGCGTGGTTACCCATCTGCCAAACGCCTGATCAACTTCCTACTTGGCCGTGTTGCTGCCGTAAACAGCAGGTGGCCGTACAAAGCTATTATTCTGTTCATACTATCTGTAAACAAAGTTTAACAGACAATGCACTGCACATATCTGATATTGGTGGAGGAAAAAAATATTTATGACAAGCAATGTCTCCACCATGAGGTACGTAAAGTTCGGGTTGCGAACAATTTCTGTTAGGTAATCGTAGGCTTCCGCGGCTAGAGTCAGTTAATTCTTGGCTGTCCGGGTTGCGCCGCGTCATATTTCTTGTAGCCGACGTTTCGGCCCTCATTCTGTGGTCTTCTTCCAAGGAGAAGACCACAGAATGAGGGTCGAACTTCGGCTGCAAGAAATATGACGCGGCGCCACCCGGACAGCCAAGAATAAATTTCTGTTAAAATTCTGGTACATAATCCGTAGTGTTCTTAAAGCTCCATTACAATACTATACTCTTAACACGTGTAAAGATACGTGGATAGTTATTCCGACGAGTAGTAAAGAACAATACAAAATATATGAGATAACAATAACCTCCCAAAAGGGTTCTTGGACAGTAATCTACATCTCCACTCAAAATAATCGTCTTCGATGAGTTCATCCATCGACAGGAGTTGTTCTCGGGCAGAAAATATATAATACTAATACTTTAAATGGTCGTTTTTAATATACGGCCCCCCCCCCTTAACGATAAGACTTAGATTATCGAAAGTGTTCTTTATCGAAATGAAATCCTATTCTCTCTTGTCCATAGACAGCATGGACTCGTGATGTACGGAAGTAAAATTCTCTGGAGAATGATATTTCTTAGTTATCTTTGGGAGTTCTGCAAATTTCGATGGAATGAATTATGTGCACTTCCCGTTGACAGTCAACGGTTCAGTGAATCGGCCATATGAAGTTATTTATATCCCATGCGCAGTTAGTTAAAATCACATTTTAGATCTTGGCTCTGTTGGATGGGAAGTCTGCAGATATTATTGGATTTTCCTGACCCTCTCACATGAAGCAGTAGGCTACTGATCGTTATTGGTCAATGACTTTACCCCTTAACAATTAAGAAGTTATACAGATTTATCCGCTTTTAAAAAAGCTAACAACTGACTACAAGTAAAATATCATTCTAAAAGTGCTTGTCTTCTACAAGTCTTATAGTAAGTCTAAAAGAGTATTGTCTTTCTTTTCGCTTGCAAACAGTTGTTTATGTAATTCTTGATTAACTTTATTTAGTCCCACTAACTTGCTCTCAGATATTTATCAATCTGTGTTCTGTTGTAACAAGCGCTTCGAAACATTACTGCAATGTAAATTTAATTAGAAATAACAAGAATTTTCATCAAGTTGTATGACTGCTGAATGTTTCGAACCAATGCACCTCCCATTAGTTAAACTTTCGCTGCTGTTTGGAACGATAATTCTGGTTTGCCTGTAGCTCCATTATTGTTTGCTGGGGTTGACAGAGGACATCTGCACTGATTTCATTTCTTGTGGTATACCGATCGCTCCGAATGACCGATCTTTTCTCCTTCGCAACTATTTACTACAGTTTCAGATCACGAGAACTCGACGAGGACAACGATCCGGTCTCGTGTTCGGGAGGACGCTGGTTTGAATCACCGTCCGGGCATCCAAATTTGGGTTTTCCATGGTTTCCCCAAATCACTTCCTTCAAAAGGCCATGCGGTATTCCTTCCCGTTCCTTGTCCCCAATCCCATCCCGCCTCTAATAACCTCGACGTCGACGGGGAAGCACAAACACCACATGTCTGCAGGACTCTGAATTCACAAGCCAAGCCACCGATCTCGAAAGAAATCTTGCGTCCAGCTGAAATACAATATAACTTTGCCCTCCCTTGAACGAAATGAAGATATTACGCTACGCTTGGAAACATTGTTAATCATATGTTAGAAGTTGTTTTTGTTTCTGATATAAATGTATATAGAGAGGTATCCCTGCAAAAATAATTTTCACAGAAGTGTACATCAATCCTGTTAGCTAATAGTGTAATATTTGTCTTCCCCCAATCTTTCTCCTATCCAGACCTTGTCATATATATGCCACAAAAGTTGTCTTCATGCGCCTTCTACCCTCCAATTATTCTGGGCCCAATTTATTTATAATTTCATTTAATGAGTGTATCTTACGATGATATCCACATACAAACCAGGATGTCGTCCTTTATACCATCTCCAACTCCAATATTTGACACTCAGTATCTGAATCCCATGTCATCCTACATTAATCTGATCAAGGCCCCTCTAAGGTTTTGCAAGAAACCTCTCTTACTGCGGTGGTACATAACCTCGTTATCCTCTCCAACACCGATACACGAGCGTGGCGGCTGATTGGTAACGCTGTGGCCTCCCATTCAGGAAGACTCGAGTTCGAATACCCCTCATACCATTCAGATTTCGGTTTTTCATGGTTTCTCCAAATCGCTCCAGGCAAACACCAGTATGGTTCCTTTCAAAAGGCCATGGCGGAATTCATTTCTAGTTCTTTCCCGCCCTTGCGCCTCGTCGACGACAAGGTCATTAAAGCTCTAAGCAAAACAAAAAACAAAAAAACAACCTCTCCAACAGATGCAAACTCCCTAATGTAATATGCCCAGTTTAGTTTACCGTAAACTGATATTCTCGCGTATTTATATTTTATTCCTTCAACAAGTAACTGACCTTCCGCTGTATAATCATACAAAAGACCTTAATTTTCTGACTCTTTCTAACTTTTGTATTCATTCATTGCGCACTTATCCACGTAACTAGATCTCCTGTATCTAAAGCTCCCTTAATTTGCTCACAATTATCTTATGCTGTATTTCTGTCGTACAGCTTCATGCCATCTGGAAACAACCTAATCACTGCGGAATCTCTCGTCACAATAATGAACATTGGTGGTCCCAATACCTTACCATGTGTCACTCTTGTTCTCGCATCCACCTCGCTGATGTTGCATTTCCTTCCTACCTCTTGAGAAATACTCCGCCCAGCAAGTCACATCCTTTTTTATACCAATTGTCTTAACTTTATTCACAACAGTTACTGTTTTTCGTGTTGGATGACACTAATTGTTTTCAACTGTACCATCTGTGAAAAAGTACTAAGGGGGATGTAAAGCTCATGAAACCATTTGTATGATGTATAGAGTAAAAAAAAAAAATCTGTTTATACAACCACATTAATAAGTTTTCCTCCTTTCATTGTCAAAAGGACTGCTATGAGAAACAACGAATGCATTAATAGAATCCAAATACATTTTTTGATGTTCGAAATCTGTTGGGAAATAGCTGACATTTGATTTTTGTGCACCTGGATTCCTTCTCTCAAACAAAAATATCTTAGACCTTTTCCCCTGTTTATGGATAAACCAGTTTGTATCCTCCACACTGATATACCTGAAAGTTTACCCATAAGATTTTGTGTACCTAACTCGTGGTCATACCCAGGACCCACAGACTGCAATGCCTAACCCATCAGATTAATCATCTGATTATTATATATTAGTAACTGTTACTCAGTTTTAAAATAAAAGATGATTAATTACCATTTTGATTACAATATTAGATTATTTCATTAGCATTTTAGATTAAAAGTACCATACGTATACAGTTTTAGTAGGTGCATTTGTCAGAGATTTCAATAATGACATGTCACCAACCAGATACGAGCTAATATTTACCTTGTGGCGGTGGCAGATTTTGTCAGCCGTTTTAAAAAGATGGAGACAAATTAATAATATGTTGTTATCTTCAGCCCTTCAGGAGATTCAAGTTCAGTTTCCTATTAAAACAGCTGCTTCTTTCTTCCACTTTTCACTCCTCCGCTGCTTTTTTTAAGTATTTGCACTACAGTTCCACTATGTTTTGCAGTTCTTCTGGTTGGGGTCAGGTAATGGGTTTTGTTTGGGGGCACCGTTTGTTTTATCTCTTTGGGGAGAAACCGGCTATGGCCTCACCTGAACGATGGGCCTTAATGGAAACCCGTTATGTTGTAATTATACTCTTTATTTGTTTATTCAATTACATTACGTGGGTATTTATACTTATTTCAGAGTTTGGCCTTCTTTTTTCCAACAGTTTTGAATCTTTCATCGTTGGTTTTTCTGATTTGATGTAATTTGTTGTATAGTTGGCTTGCTTGGTGATGTATTTCCTACTCGATGGTTAGCATTCCAGTTATTTCATGGAGTTGCTTATAGGTGTACTTATTTGGGTTCTTAGCCTTCTGTTTTGTAATCTTTGGAGACCTTGGATGTTTGATTTTGCTGTCATTCCCGAGACTAGGCATCCATATAAGATGAATGATCGGATAATTGATTTATAGATTCTCAATTTTGTTTCCGGTGTGAGACCTTTTGCACTCCGTATTGGATAGAGATTTAAAATAACAGCTAATCCTTTTTTTGTGTCTGTCTTTTAAGTGTTTATTAAATAGTAACTTGAGGTCCAGTGTGATTCCCAAATATCGGTGCGTAATTGTCCAAGGAATCTTTTGATTCATTATACTTTGGGGAGACGGTCAAATTCCGTTTTTTGTAAAATAAATTGCGGTACTTTTGGTAGAGTTGATTGTTATTTTGTTCTTTGAACACCATGATTCCAATGCATTTAATCCATTTTGTAGCCTTTTTATATTTGCTTCATGATTGTGGCCTGAAGTAAACATTACTAAGTCGTCTGTGCATAGTGCTATTTGGATGTTTGGTGGAGTTGGCAAGTCATGCAAATGTATGTTGAATAAGGTAAGGGATAATACTGCTCCCTGTGGGATTTCTTCTGCCATGTTTGGTTTCGGTGATTGGTATCCGTCAATTGCCACATAGAATTGTCTATTTTCTAATGTGTTTCCTATTAGTTTTGTATAAACGCGAGGAATTTTTAGTGCTAGTGTCCATTTTTTACTATTAGGGTACCATTCAAAAAATTTTCATAAGTTTTTTCGATATTTATAAATGCTGCCACAACTGGTTTTCCTTTATTAAAGGCTTCTACTATTTCCTCTACTAATCGTAGTAATAGTGTTGTCTCAGATGTTCTAGATTGAAATCCATGATGTTCTATTCTTATGGTTTTGATCTGTTGTAGATTTGCAGTTATTCTTTTATGTATTATTCTTTCGGTGACTTTAGCTGCGGCACTTATTAAGCTTATTGGTCTGTAGTTCATGGTTTTGTGTGATCTTTCCCCACTTTAGGAATGAGTACTATCCTTGTTGCCGTCCATTTGGTCAGGTACTACCCAGTCTTCATAATTGCATTTGTTATTCTTGTTAATATCGGGAGGACGGCGGTTCGAATCCCCGTCCGGGCATCCAGATTTGGGTTTTCCATGGTTTCCCCAAATCACTCCAGGCAAATTCCGGGATGCTTCCTTCAAAAGGCCATGGCCGAATTCCTTCCCATTCCTTGCCTCCATCCTTTCCCGTCTCTAAAGACCTCGCTGTTGAGAGACGTAAAGCAGTTAAAAAAGAATAATCTTGTTAATAGGACGATTCCTTTCCTAGGCAAATGTTTAGGGTGTTCATTTCTGGTGCTGTCAGGGCAGGGGGCCTTGTTGTTTGCCAATTTCCTGATGACCTGCTGTACCTCCTTCGGTGTTGTCAGCTCTGGTAGATGATTATTTGGTTCAATTCTTACTGCTATAGCTTTTTGGCTAATATGTTATTCTTATCTTATCCGTGTTTCGTCGAGTTCTTTCGTTATTGTATTCTGCTGTGTGAAGGTTTCAGCCAAAACTTCCGCCTTCTCTACTGGTGTAAATACTGGTCCTGCTGGTCCGTCTGTTGCTATTTTTGGTGGTCTCCTGGTCCTTATTGCTCTTATAAATGTACAGGCTTCTCTGTTAGTATGGATGAGGTTTGACATTTTTTCCTCCCAATTTTCGATTCTTCTTTCTCTCAGTCTTTTCTCCAGTTCTTTTGCATAGTGGCGATATTCCTTGCAATCTTTCGAATCTCTCTATTTTTGTCATAGTTTTCTATGTTTGTTTTTTAGGTAGCGTATATCTTCCAATATCGGTGGTAGGTCGTTACTATTTGCTTCTTCGTAGTATGTTGTTGTTGATTTGTTGTTTGCCATAACAATTACTTTTTCTATATGATTTACAGCCTGATCGATTTGGTCCTTAGTGGAGACTGGATGTGTTGTTCGTATTTCGTTATGGATTAATCTAGTATAATAGTTCCAATCCAACTCGGTTGCTTTATGCTTCGATGATTCTAGTGATACCCAGTTCGTAAATTTTATTTTAACTTGTAGTTGATCCGATGATAACTCCTCGATAGTTTCCAGTTGAGTTTCTTGTGTAATGTTTTTGTTGATTGCTATGTCTAATACGTCCGAGTAACCTCTATTGTTGGTCGGTATGTATGTAAGATCTGACAGTCCTATTATTCCGACACATCTTTCTGTTGTTATTTCAAGTAGTTGCTGTCCTCTTGCATTTTGAAATCTTGAGTTCCATTCATGTCTGAAGTTTTGCATTAAGTTGCCTCCCATTAGCACCTTGTTGTTTGATGGGAGGATTGCATCAATGTCTTGGACTACTAGGTTCCACCTCGGTGCCTAGTAGGTGGCGACCAGTGCCACTTTACCTTCCCGTGTATGGATTCTGATTGCAGTTGCTTCAGTTGTCATCAGTGGTGGTAGTTGTATGTCTCGGTGAGTTATGGTTTTACGGATCACGATCCTTCTTTTCTTAGTGGGCGGTCAGTTCTGTATATCTCCATACCCTCAATTTTAATGTCGTCTTTTGTTTTGAAGTGTGTTTCCGTTTTAAGTAATACGTCAACGTTATATTTTCTTATGAACTGTCTCAATTCTTCGGTTTTGCCTTTTAGTCCATTCGCGTTCCAAATGATCATGTTATTGTCTTGTAGTTTTTGTATTCTCCTGGGGTCCATAATTCTAATAGTGTTAGTACTCCTTCTGCTATTGCCATTATTTTTCCAAATGTGCCTTTACCTTCTTTTACCCTTTTCAAGACATTTTTTAGTTTGTCTAATATCTTCCTTATAGTTTCTGCGCAGTCTGATGTCTTTGAATTTTCTTCAGAGTCGCTTTTTTTTTCTCTTTGCTTTGGATTCTTCCCACTCGCCTTGATCCTTGTGTCGCTTCAGCGTAATTTCGTCCCCTGCGGTATATCTGCGGATTGTTCTCGTCCTCGTTTTGCAATTCGTTTGGTTTGGTTGTTGTTTTGTCTGGTTTTCTCCGCAAATCTTCGTTTTTCGTGCTTTCTTTTGAAGTTTGGGTGTGTTTGGGTGTGTCTGGGTGGTCTGGTAGCTGTTTGGAAGGCCGGGCATTCCCTCCATGAGGCGACGTGTTCTCCTTCGCAATTAGCACATTTCGATTTCGCTGTGTCTGGTATGTTCCAGTCATTTGTATTATGAAATTGGGCGCACTTGACACATCTATATGGCAGTGTGCATTAGTTTGCTGTGTGACCTATACGCTGGCATCTTGTACACAGTGGCGTAGCTATCGGAGGGCTAGGTGGTGCCGTGCACTGGGGCCCCCAAGTTCAGGGGGCCCACAAGCTCAAAAAGTCGCCCATCTGGCTTGAGGGCTCCAATACATTTATTTGTATTGCACCGAGGCCCTTGTTAACCTAGCTACGCTACTGCTTGTACACTGTGGTGGACCAAATGGATTCCTCTATCTTTCTATCAGCACTCTTGTGTACAGTATTGCTCGTTCATTGTAGATACGTGAGTCGGTATTTGCATCCAATGTTACTTGGAATACTCAAAAACGCTAATAACATTAGGTATTAGCGTTTTTGAGTTTAAATCTCTCTTTTTTTTTATTTTAAAAAACAACCTTTTTCTTTTAAGTCTGTTTCAGTTTCTTCTGTTGTCACTGTTGGTTGTAAGCCTTTTATTACCACCATCAGAGGTCTATCTTTGGGTAGTTGGTACGTGTATGAACGTATCCCGTTATCCTTGAAAAATCTGTTTATAAACTCGTAATCTTGGCTTTTCTCTGCATGATATTTCAATGAATCTCCTTTATTAACTACTTTCAGGTTTCCTTTTAAGTTCTGTTTAATTACTTTATTCATTTAGATAAAATCTTTGACTGTTCCAATCACTATTGGTGGTAATACTTCTTTCTGCTGTGTTTGGGGAGTACTGTTAGTTTTTCCTTCTTCGTTTTCTTTTTTCTGTTCTTCTGGTCCCTCTAAAGCGCTAAAGCGGTATTTAGTTGTAATTTCTGGATTGTATCTGGCCTGCTTTACTTCCTTCTGGAATTCTTACACATTTTCTTTTGCCCTTCACTTCCACTAGAGTTTTCACAGGTATCTTGTTCATAGAGACTTGTATAATTGCTGTTCTCTGTTCGAAATGTTTCGCCGTCATCGTCACTTATATTTTACGTTTCGGTTCCAGATGTTTCCATATCCTAATTTCCTTCACTTAATCTTTACCAGTCCATTTCCCTATTGTTTTCCATTTTGTATCCATTACCGTCAGCCGTTGTCCATGCCGTATAGCCAGCTGTTTCCTTGTACAGTATGCCGGGTCGTTTCCTGTTTCCACTGTGCCTTCTCTTTCCTGTTCGAAACGAAATCAGTCCAGTAGTATATAGTTCCAGTCGTCACCACTTAATTTCCCGCAGGTAGTGCTCGCGCTTCGAAGGTCTATGCGTAAATCCGTCCATCCGCTGCTATCCAGCTTTGTGGAATTAGCAACTTTTTTGAGAGGGCTGGAGGGGGGGGGGGGAAAGGCAATCAACCTGTTATCACATTTAAAAATTTCTCACGATTGGGTGCATACTCTCGTGGTCCCTACCCCCTATTTATGGCGACTATTGACAGTATTTGAAGCAAGTCGATGTCACTTCTCATTAGCAGTTTTCCTCTTAAAAAAGACACAAGAAAGGGCAACAGACAGAAGGCTGATCCCTGAGTATCCTGCAATTGTATTAAAACTTATAACATTCAAAATTAAATGATGATGCATGGAATTATACTGATTATCTTGCAACGTTCTGTGTGAATCTAGCAGTGGACTAGAAAATATCGGAACGGTTGCGCTTGTGCATTTTTCGTGGTTATTGCCCTTAAAATAAACAACACTAATGTTTAGAAATTCAGTTTTACTTATTTTTAATTCCGACAGTTACCTTACTGAAGACTACATGTTGCCCAATATTGGTGTATATTACGTATCGAATAATTAATTTTAATTGCGTCTACGTGGTGTCGATGTTTGAGAATTTCTTGAAGAAGAAACGGATCAGTTTGAATTGTCAGGACACTGGTGTGTTATCGTAAAGTCACTCCTAGAAATTGTTTAGTTGATACTTAAACTAAAAATTTCACTTTAACTCAGTTCGAAGCAATTTTGACTAAAAAAAATTCAGTCGAGATATATTTCTGATCCCTGGCTTCTATTCCATTCGGAAATTATTCGCGCTCTTTTGGAGACCTGAAATCCTACAAATATCGGTACTGATTAAATATTTGATAAACCTGTAATTTTTATCCGTGTGCTCATCCTTAACCCAAAAATTTTTTAATTACAAGTATTAGGGAAGATGCTATTGTGTTGACTTCATCAAAATTAAAGAAAGTTATATTAAAGACAAAGTTTAACAGTTAAAGCGTGGAAGTTATTGGATTGATTTAGTTTCCGATATTTCGCTAAACTTATTTAAAGGAATCTGAACGTATCTTATATCACTGACTCATTCAGATTGTTAATATTATCTTCACTGGCAATTTTGACACTCTTGCCTTACATAAATATAAGTTTCGTCATTAATTCATCTGTCTGTGCCTTAAATTTTGCAAAACAATTAAGTTTATTATTGATTTTCCTGTGTGTATTTCTGCTGATAGTGTCCTGGTAGGTTAATCAGACGTTTATTGGGTAGACAATTTTCGCAAACATGCTTTATTTGAAAATTCAATGTATTTAGATAGAGATTATTGACTTCGACGATATTTTTCTTGGTAGCTAGTGAGTGGCTTAGCTCCTTCTTTGTTTCCTAACCGGTGAACTTGCACTCAAAGCCGAAATATTCCTTGCATGTACCGGGGAAAATAGGGAAGTGTGCAGACCATTATTGTAAGGTGGGGCCCTCATACTGGAGGTGGTGGCGTTCGAGAGGAATTTGGTTCGATCCCCGTTATGTTTATCCAGATTTCAGTTTTCATGGTTTTCCGAATTCATTTTTTTCCTTATGACTTTATGCCTCGTCGAGGTCATTAGAGGCAAAGTGGGATTGGGGACAAGGCACGAGAAGGAATTCGGCCATGTCCTTTTGAAGGAGGCATCCCAGCATTCGCTGGAGTGATTTGGGGAATCCATGGAAAACCCAAATCTGGATGCTCGGAAGGGGATTCGAACCGGCGTCCTCCCGAATGCGAGGCTAGAGCGTTAACCACTAACACACCACGCTCGGTCCCCGAATTAACTCCTGGCCCATGCCGAGATAATCCCTTTAATAATTCATCGCCAATTTCCTTTCCGCTAATTGCTTCCAATCCTCTCCCGGCTATAATGAGACGCAAAACTTGACATGCTTTATGCTATATTGCGATATATACATTTCATTTTTAAAATTTTTTCCTGTGTTATGAAAATTTGATACCATTCGAAATCATTATATTATTTAAATTCGTACTTTAAATCGAGCAGGCATGAAGATCAGTTTTAATACAACTAAATTATTTGAAAAGGATGCATCTATGATTGTCCTATCATATGGTTTTGTGCCGGTACTAACAGTTCTGCAAACTGACAACGTCAGTTCAAATTAAAGTTTTTAGGCTTAGTAAATTTTGATTGAAAACAGTAGCGTTCTCTTGCTAGATGAGGTTAATATGTAACGTTATGTGAGATGGATTTGTCTAACGGAAATCACTGATAGCAGGAGCAAACGAATGATGAAGAAAATTTATTTTAATTATTCGTGTTCAAATTCTTGGTAATTTTAGTAATGTCCCATTTTCTTGATCCTGGCATATCGATTTCAGAAATCTCCTCCCCATTTTATCGTTCCACTTGAATAATTTCAGGTTTCGAATAATGCAGAGTTCTTCGAAGTTCTTTTTTTAACTTTAATTGATTAAAAGTTTTATTTTTTTAAATAAAAAAAAAACCTTCTTTACCTTCGTTCTAATATAATTGTCAGACCTTCTTATAATTTTTCTTCCCAAATAGTAAGTTTATCTTTCTTCTGTTTCCACACTTATTACTTCTGCGATATTAAGTGATTTACTTGAATCATTGGTCGTTACCATAAATTTATTTTACGTTTTTAACTGCTTCATCTGTAAACAATTTCATATTTGTTTTACTGTAGCTATTTGATTAACAGATAAATTTTGAAACTTGGATCTGTAGAAGCATTAGTGAAAATTAGATGCACAAATAAATTACGAAATAAATACGTTTTGGAAACGTTTTTCCGACGTTTCAAATGTCTGACTAGCCTGTCCAACTTCATGACCTTGGCAATAAGGGAGCGTGCACAAACTACGTGGTTCGGACCAAGGGGGGGGGGGGGTTGGCTGGAAGGCTACGCTGGGTTACGTAGGGGGAGGGGGGGGGTTCTGAGCCAGGCCACGTAACTTTCCTTTTACAACATTTTTCACAGTTAAAATGAGGAACAGAACACACAGCAGCATGTGAATATTTATTTCCTTCGTTAATTATCTCCTTATGTAATTTACAATCGTCTGACAACAGAAAACAGTACAAAATATCTTCTGGAATCAAAAGAGAAAAAAAGCTACGTGGGGAGGGGGGGGGGGTAGAGAAAAATGCAACGTAGGGCTACGTGGGGGGAGGGGGATTCACAGGGGGCCAAAATGGAGCTACGTGGTTTATGCACGCTCCCTAAAGGTAGTGCTAGCGGTGAACCACTTCGACGAAAACTGGGTGACTATCACTCTTTATATACAGAAAATCCTGCACTACCAACTAGCCGGGGCCTGTACTACCGCCTATCAAGTAATAGGCTTAAATTACTGGCACCGTGCTTTGTGGCCTCGCATTCGGGAGGACGCGGGTTCGATTCCCCGTCCGAGCATCTAGAATTGGGTTTTCCATGGTTTCCTCAAATCACTCCAGAGAAATTCCGGGATGCTTCCTTTAAAAGGCCATGGGCGAATTCCTTCCCATACCTTGCCAGTCCTTTCCTGCCTCTAATGATCTCGATGTTGACGAGGCGTAAAAACCGTAAGAGAGGAAAAAAAAGCGCTTCCGCTGACAACAGTAAAAAGCCTATACGACAAGTTTCAGCATCATAATGTTATTGAAAGAGAGATGGGAAGAATCCCCAGAGCAGACAATCTGCTTTCTGCCTTGCATCACATGTAAGCTGTCTGATGCGATGATTTCTTGTTTAAATGCGGCTGGTCGCCGACTGAGTGTGAATCGTTACCTCACGGGAAATTTAACAGACTTCATCCATGAGTGACATACCAACAGAATATTTGACAAGTATTAATTTTTGACAATCGAGTCTCTCTCATGAAAACTGGTTTGCAATTCGAATGTAATCAATGTATTTTGTAAAAGATGTGATGTACTTTTCTGTGATCATACGATAAATAAAAATAAAGCAGAAATAAGTTTCCGGAGACATTTCGGAAATTTTTAATTGCGATTTAGAATAATTGGCATTCCCAACAGGCGAGGGATCAAGTTTGTGAAAGAAATTAACAGAAAGTAGAGATGAAACGGAAGGTCACTTTTTGTAATTAAAGTGGAAAACTAGAAAATAAATATTAAAATATACCGTACAGATAACAGGATGTGGTTTCAGTTGTTACCTTGTGATAGAGATTAATCGCAGGATATTAATAGTTAAAACATGAGACTCGGCAAGTCCAGGGAGACAGGTGACGAAAATAGTGTTATAAATTATGCTCCATCCACCACCCAAAATTTGTAGCATACATATAGATGATTCTTTTAGTACTGGTGCTCGGAATTCTCTAAAACTTTTTTTTTTTTTAAATGAAAGTTTATTTTCTTATGGCTTTATGCCTCGTTGACGTCGAGGTCATTAGGGGTGGAAAAGTACTGGTGGCAAGGAATCGGAAGAAATTCGGCCGTGGTCTTTTGAAGGAACCATTGTGGCTTCGCTTAGAGTGATTTCGGAAAACCATGGGAAACCGTAACCTGGTTGGGCACCGTTCACCCGCCACGTTCGGTTTGAAGGTTTTAACATTGTCAAATTGGTATCTAGCATCTACAAAATATATCTTCATTTTTAGTTTTAATATTAGCCCCCAATTGGTTTCTTTAATCCTGGTTTCATTAACTGAAATTTATTTTTACGAAATGTTTCTAATTTTCATTGTGTACTTGTTTATTCTGAAATGTAGTTTCCGTATTCGTCATCTTGAGATTTCTTCGATATCCCTTTTTCCTGGTTATCTTTAAGTTCCTTCTCCTAGAGGTGTTAGATATTCTAAACGACTCCTACTTTTAATTACCGTTTTATTTTACCAAAAATTATGTATTTAAACTGTCTTTAGTTTAGAGAGATACTAGTCTGAGATTGTTTAACACTATAGCACATTTTTTTCGCATAGCCTCTACAATTCAGAAACAAGACGAGGAAAGGCTAAGATTGACAGAAACGAGAACAGCTGTGATACAGGAAAAGAAAATACTAGCAGAAACGATTGAGCAAAACTTACGAAAATACAGAAACAAACTGCAACAGTAAATGGAGCCGGCCTCGGTAGCGTAGCAACTAGAGTACTTGCTCCTTGTGCCGAAAGTTGCCGGTTCGAGTCTGGCCGCGGACATGGGTGTTTGTGTTGAATCTTTGAATGTCATGTCCTCCTTGTGGTGTGTATAACTGGTTGCAAAAATGCATACTAAGTTACACGTAATCACTGCTGAATTGACTGTATGGCCTCAAATGCCGAAGAAAAAAAAAAAAAATAGATGGAACTTCAGACTTGATACGATATTGGGATAGCCGTGGCAAACTGCAGGAGACCGCAAGTGGCTGCTAGTACAATAATTGACGTTATATTACTTAGTACTATAACGTCAATGATTGTCTTGTAGTATGTCGTATAGAAATTTTCATCGACAAGCGTAACATATTAATATACATCTCGTTTATTCCGTTGTCCTTTTTTGTGTGTGTATGCGGGCGGGGATTTTTCTTCGAAGCTGAACATTCCCCGTGAGTGTTTTAAGGCACACCAGCTTGACTCATTGTTCTGACTAACTGTGCTGACACAATACCGTGGTTTCCTACAGCAAGCATACCTAACAGGTTTCTGGTTTATAATTATTTTATCTACAATTCCCTCTTATTATAATTACTGTGGAGCTTATCCACCGGCTGCAGCTATCCTGTACACCTACTTTTCATTGTTTCAGGTAAGCTATTCAGCACCACTACAGTAAATGACTCCTTTACCCACATATCAAGGATTTTTTTTGCTTATGGCATTACGCCTGGTCCACGTCGAGGTCATTAGAGGCGGGAAAAGACTGGAGGCAACGAACGGGAAGGAATTCAGCAATGACGTTTTGAAGGAACCATCCCAGCATTCGCCTGGAGTGATTTGGGTAAACCATGGAAATCAGGATGGCTAGATGGGGACTCGAACTCGCGTCCTTTCGAATGCGAGGCCAAAGCGTTACCGTTCACCCACCATGCTCGTTAAATGAAAGCCCTCCCTCACTAAAAACATCGAAATCGAGCTGTTTTACAGTAATTGGGATCTCTTCCCTTCCACATACTATTCCTAATCCTAAGCCCAATAAATTATCCCTAGCGTTATCGCTAGTTTATGTCTCATACACACTCGGAACACTCTTAATCCGTCTCCTATCTCGTACTGATTCCCATCCCATTTCCTATATGTGTATCATACTGTTTTCTGACAGTTTTTATGGTAATTTCTGCAAAAGAAATAAATCTAGCTGCTGTCCTTTGGACCCTTTCCATTTTCTGTGTTTCATAACCACAATGTGGTCTCATTCTGTCACACCATACTCAATCAATGGCCTGACCAAGGTTATTATCCCAGATCCTATATTTTCCTCTTACGTCCTCTTATAGCCATATACAAAAGATGAAACAATTTGAAACCTCTTACTACCTCCTCCCCAATGTGTCCTGCCCAGTTAGTTTAGTATCAAATAATATGCGTTGTGAACCAAGCCTTTGGGTGAGTGGTAACACTCGAGCCTTACATTCAGAAGAAAGTAGGTTCGAATTCCCTCCGGTTATCCAGATTTTGGTTTTCCATGTGAATCCTGGAATGGTTTCTTCAAAATACCATGGCCGAATTCTTTACCGTTCATTCCTCCCCTCCCCAAAATCCTCCCTCAGCGTCCTCGAGCCGTAAAAAGGGAGGGGGCGGGGGAAGAACAAGATGCGTTGTAATATCATGCAAAACTTTTATTTTTCTATGTATAGTATCTTTACAAGTTGTTTCTTTTTTACATTGATCTTCATTCCGTATTAAAATACACAAGTGAGACATCACCCTGTAGTTTTTTACTACGCTCTCACGTTTTAGTCCAGTTATCCAATACTGTCATCTGTAAACATGCCAACTTCTCACTGTAAACTAACAATAAAATAATTCGTTAGACTAATGAACAGCAGTGATCCCAGTACACTACCCTGTGACGCTTCCCGGTCCATCTCTCTTGATACAGCGTTTCTTGCCAAAAAGTTTTTTCTTTCTTTCTTTCTTTCTTTCTTTCTTCCTTCCTTCCTTCCTTCCTCTTAAGAATTTCACTGCCTAGCAAGAGAAGTATCTAGGCATTGTGGTGATTTTTTACCTTATACACCACCATTCTGTGGTTCAATCTGTCCGATGCCTTTAAACTTCGAATGTTACTATCAAAGCCATCGAATGTGATTCAATACTAAAGTTTTTAGTAGAACGTTATTGTATTTACCATTCAGCGTGGTTAACTTTGTTTCTTTTGGTAAAAGAGGTTCTGAGCATCAGCATATTTTTTTAAACTGCCTCTCCGCTGTTTGTATATCTGTCATTAGTTTTCACAATATTTCACGGATAGTCATGATGATAGTGTACTTGGACATCAAAATTTCAAAATGTTGTTGAAGTGGATCGGTAACGTTCATGGAGCAGTAACGTGACAAGCAAATATATAGTAGCAACGGCGATTAGTTCAGTAAGAAAAAGAAGAAAAACTGCATCCATATACTGTAAGTTGAATGAAAGGGAGAGAAAAAGATAGACGAGTCAATTCTAGCGAAATTTGTCCATGATTTTTTTTAGTTTTTAAATTACAGTTAATATTAACAACAAAATTATTTTCGGATGTTCTAACCAATGTGTTAGGATGAAACACTTTGCACACGGCGATTAGTTACTAACTGGATTTTATTGTTCCAAGGGACCATATCAATCACCCTACGTTTGTTAACTTTATTTATTTTTTTCAAGCTAGTTCACTTCGGTTATATATACTTAATCAACAAATCGTATTACTAACCTCGGCAATAAACGTACAAACACTGCATAACATTAACCGTATGCGGTCGTTATCAAACGAAGGATCTGGTGACATACCTGAGCAATGAGAGTTCAGTAGTAATGTTGTATACATTCCTAAGAGGTTGGCTGTCATGTGCAACCGCAATAACTTCTATGTACTCAGTTACCTTATTGAATTATGATCAATTTGTGCTCAAAATCAGTAAAACACTAAAAATTCCGTCTCCAAAGATGTCTCCCACCGTCGTAGAGGAATGACAAAAAGGAATCTATCATTAACATGGCTGCTGCAACCAAATTTCTATCCATTAAAGATTATCTGCTGCAGATATACATAATCCCACGTGCTCGGTTATCTCATGAATGCGTGAAATTGAGAAAGAAAACAGAACTTGTGCCTACCCCTTTGGTACTGAAAGTGGCATAGTTAAACAAGATAACTTTTTCCACTTTGAGGATACAGACACGTAATTGTGTTTCTACGAATTCCGCCGTTTCTTAATCGGAAGTTGCGAATTCCTAGCTTTACGAACTCTGGTCATCATGTGGCCTTGTAAGAGGCGCCTGGTGCGTATTTCCTGAGCCCAGTCATCGTTTGCGTTTGACGTAACTGGCAGCTGGGAGTGGTGGGGATACCAGGGCCTTGGGCCGGGGGGGGGGGGGGGGGAGAGAGAGAGCCTCAGCGTGACGTCAGCGTGACACATCAGCGGCGCAGCGCCAGTTGTCGGGAGATCAGCAATGAAGAAGGACGCACCGTGCCTCGTGCTTAGGTTCCTGCCCTTGCATTCCTGGGGTATGTAAAGTCTCGAGCTTTGTGGCATGCAGTAGTTTCATCTCAATTATTTGTGGCTATAGGGAATGGAACACACTAGAGCGTACAGCTGTCCGGAAATATCTTTATTTCATTGCTAGTAAATTTACTGGTTGCTCAAGTTAGTTTCTTCCTGAAGACCTTAAATTTAATACTTTCGTTAAGTGACTTTGATGAGAATCCAATTGATACTGGGTAGGGATAATCTTATAAGAGCAAAAGATGCCCTTTTAGATTTTATCTTTTAACATTGCCTGAAGACCTTAAATTTAATACTTTCGTTAAGTGACTTTGATGAGAATCCGATTGATACTGGGTAGGGATAATCTTATAAGAGCAAAAGATGCCCTTTTAGATTTTATCTTTTAACATTGCCTGAAGACCTTAAATTTAATACTTTCGTTAAGTGACTTTGATGAGAATCCGATTGATACTGGGTAGGGATAATCTTATAAGAGCAAAAGATGCCCTTTTAGATTTTATCTTTTAACATTGTTTGGGGAGGGGGGGGGGCAGAATACATATGCGTCCTGGTGACAGTTGCACATACATTTACCTTGTTTTTGACAACTTTGCAATAGTTTAGCCCCCAAACATCGTGTTACTTTAATTACATGTGATTGTATAACCTTGTGTGTAAAATCTAATCATTCCCTTGATTAATATGTAGAATTTATGTATAGAGTTTATCTACTCATCAGTGCTTTTGAAATCTTTCTCCTATACGTGATTTATTGTTACGTGATAAATTTTTATTTTTTTTTTTCTTTGAAGGAAAATGCTTAATTCAGACTAGCGATATTTGTTTAAACCCGTAAAGTTTGTTTGGCATGTTTTACGTGGCGTGTTGTATCCGCGCCTGCATGACTCATTCTGGTGATTCACGGAGCGAGGACCTTGTCACTGACTCACACTGTGCTTCCATCCCGGGCAAAAAAGTCTTATATTTTTCGTTTCTGTAAGAGTGCAATACTTCGAGAATCTGTTAATTACGTTGCTATGCGTTTGTCACCATTATTTAAAACGAGCCGGTTATCAAATTTTGATTGTCTTGAGTGATAAACGTGAAACGGAATATATTAAAGGTCAAATCCACTGTACAGATTACTTACTGTATTTTGCAATTTATGGTGAGCTGGAAATTCCTTCAGCATTTTAGTTTACACGTCTATTAATCTTACCAAATGCTGTGTAATCACGGTATGACACTAAAGAATATCGATATGCGTTATATCAGACATTCACTTGGAGAAAATTGATATTTGAAGTGAATAACAATTTGAAATTTGCTTCTATAGGGCAAAAGTTCGCCGCTAATCTGGCCATTATTACAGAAGTTATACTCCTCTGAGATTGATGTTGGCAGTCGCACGTTAGTAACAACGAAAGTTAGAAAAGCCGGTGTTTGTCAGTAAGTTAAATGTAATGAAGGGGAATTTAAATTTTGTTTAAAGATTAGTTACTTTCGTTCTCAACAAATGGAATGTTTTTATAGAATGAATTTGGTACTCAAAATCCTTTGGTTGGACATATGTTAGGTAACAGATATTTTAAAAAAGTTGAAATATTTCGGTTTAATTTGATGTACACTATTACACCAAGTGACGGGATTTTAGAAGGGACTGCCACAAATGCGGAAACACCACTGTTACTGAGATGTTTATCGGCATGTAACTAGTCTCGTTCAAATGTTCAGTTGTTTGGATGTGGTATTAAAAGTGCTTTTAGAATATTAGGTTGCTGAACCCAAACTGCCAGATTAAAAGATATGATTTATCCATATTTCTGGAGGTTAGTGCAGTTTTTAAATGTATGATTTAGGTCCAGTACCCGTGAAAGTTGAATAGTTAAAATATGTATTCGTGTTTTCTGTATTTACGTTTTCATATACTTGTTTTATATTGCACAGGAAGTGTTTGCCAGGTTATGAGAAAAAGAATGATTTTATTTGAATATGAAGAAGCTGTTAAGATTCTGAGGCGCCAGCTAGTCATCTATGCAGACAATCATCAAAACGCTTTTTCATGGCTTTTAGTGGAAGTATAAATTTTCTGCTGGTTTGAATGCCGCCTACAATTTCCCTGCGAGCGTTGACGTCTCCAGTCAGGCTAGAAATTGACATTTTAAGAAATTTCCCAGTGTAATTGATTATCCAGCGATTGCCTGGAAACCTGGAAGAAGTTCCCAGCCAAATCAGAGGATTTTTTGTCTATTATCGTGTCATCATACGGTTTGAATTTGTCTGCCTATCCCGCTCTATTTTGAAATCTGTACCGACAATAATCCTTTCAGTTAATGCCAATTTCCTTATTCAAATTCCAAGTGCCTTGTACTTTCGGGGAGGAATTAATTTTTGACTATTCGTTTGAATCGCAGCTTACTGTCGCAAGCTTACTTAAAAACATTAAATTCATCGATATATTTTTCTAAAATAAGTTATTCAGTCCGCAGATGTCGTTGCCTGATTAACGTAGAAGGAAAGATGAATCTGAAATTATCCCTCTAGCTGCCAGCTACGGTATATCAATGTGAGACGCTAATGAAAAGTGATTTTTTTTCAACGGCTTTTGACCATTGTAAATGTAACTGTATCTATTGGTTGTTCTCCATAACATTCGAGTAAGTTCTTCAAACCTAGTAGATGGCGTAAGAGTAGCAGTACGGTGCTCGCATATGGAGCGAAAGGAAATTATAGGTAATTATGATATTTAAAGACAATACACGGAATAAATAAGTCTACTGGAAACTAATGACATGGACGACGTAATAAGGATCTTCTGGAGATTACGATACTGCTACTCCTTTCCGCCTCCTCGGATAATTACGTCATAACACTGCGGCATTCACTCTCGAGACGTATTTTTTTTAGCAGTAATTAGGGTTTAGGACACAACAGTTAGAAACACTTTCCGAAGCGTCATGACGTCGCTAGGACTAAATTGTAAAGTAGTTCTAGCTGTGTTATGCTGGTTCAGCGTGTATTGCAGCCTAAATACTGCTTGTAAACAAGTTTTTGCGATTGACTATTGCAGTATTGTGAAGCCATTACCTCGCGCGGCGGAAAGTAGTTCGGTATCTCGATCTCAAGAAGTCCCTGTAAAGTGTTTTGCGTTGATGAGTCTGCTTCGTTGTAGCATCTGATAAGTCTAAATCTTCGTAATGCTGCAAACGATTATACTAATACCCTTGGTATTCTTTTTTTTTAAAAAAAATACACCTAGCTGGCCAATAAAACAATTATAAATTGCGTGGTACTGTTTTATGGTTCATTTGAAGTAAAACTTTACATTGCAGCTCAGCACGATTCTTCTTCTGTGCTAGAAGACATATAAAGACTAATTGAGAACTTCTCCCCCCTAACACGCACACACACACGCACGCACACACACACACGCACACACACACACGCACACACACACACGCACACACACACACACACACACACACACACACACACATTGGTCTCTTGACTGGTAGGATACAACCCTGCACCTCTATCTTGAGCTAATCTCAATATAGCCCTCACAACCTACTTCTCAAACATCTGCTTCACATATTGTAAGCTTTGCCTGAAATTCCTTTATTAATTTCTTTCCTCACACGTAATTTACAAAAGACGTTCATTTCGTACCACATCCTTACATTGAAATTTGAGCATGCTTCTATTGCACCACACTTCATATGCATCAATTTTTTTCCCGATATTCCTTGAGTCCAAGCTTTACTTGCTTAAGATATTGGTCTATACGTATTTTTAGAAACTTCTTTAAACTAAAAGATTTCGCTTTTTGAGGACCTGTTTGCTAATGCTTTTGTCTTTGACAATATTCTTGTTTCAGTATGAAAATTCAGTGGGTTAAATACACTTTAATACCCCTTAGGTCAGTGGTTCCCAAATGGTGGTCCGCGGAACCTGGCGTTCCGTCGGAGAATTGAATAAAATGCTCGTTGAAAAGTCATAACCGTCCCGTGAGAATGCTATCATGGTTCTGCTTCCATTTGTGACGACTTACCGATGCGAGACTGGTTTTTCAGCTTACGCTTATAAAAATGGGGATCCGCCAAAATATGTATGATCGGTTAGGGTTCCATGGCCAAAAAATAATTTGGAACCGCTGCCTTAGGTCTTAATGTAGTGGCTTCCCGCTGTCTTCAACTTTCCCCTCAAGTTGATCATTTCCGATCCATCCAGTTTTAACGGGCCGATTCCAACCCTCAGAGGGTAAAAGGATGCCTTGGACTACTCGCTCCTCACACCTACTTTCAGAAGACCGAGTCTTTTAATGATTCCTTACACTTGTAATCATTCAGTGGTCTTAGCCTCGTCGGTGCGAAAGGTGTGCACCACATATTAAAGAGGTTAATATTCTTCCATCACCTTCATTTGATTATTACAATTTTAGCAATAGTAAAATAAGAACGAGGTAAGAATGAATTGTAATATTCATTTGAAATTTGTTACACACGTTCCTCAGTTTATACCTTTTGAGAAAGTGTACACGAAAGCGAAATGAAACGTACCATAGACGTGGTGTCACACGAAAGTTAAGAGACGATGCAATTAAACAGTAGAGACCGCCATTTCCATTAAAGTTGTTCACGCCAAAGATAGTATCTACACTATTGTAATGGATGTAAAACGCTGTCACGTTTTCGTGATAAGACCAGCTTAAAGAAACGTGTAAATTGTTACAGCAAAGAAGCGAAGAATATAGTTTTCATTAATAAATTAATGTCGCCTGACATTTTTGGCGGCAATGTGCTGGCATGGTGGTTAGGTTGTAATGCAGCCTGGGACAGAGTGAAAACACACTTTGCAACAACAGTATTAGATGTGAGGAATTAGTTTAGATTCATAGCTGTAGATTGCAGAAACTATCTTTGGCAAGAACAATTTTACTGCAAATGGCGGTTATTTTACTATTGAAATGCTTCGTTTCGTAACTTCCGTGAGGCCCCGCGTCAAAGCTATCTTTATTTCGCTTTCATGTACACTTTTTCTCAAAAAGTATGACCACAGGAACGTGTCACAAATTTCAAGTGAATAGCACAAGTCATCCTTACCTCGTTCTTGTTTTACAGTAAAAAAAAAAAAACACGTTAATATTTCCTATTACCGACCTTTCGTTAGGGACCATTGCACAGTTTATGGAGACGGAATATTTGTATAAGCTGCGATGTTGCCTCAATGCTAACTGAAGATTTTAGACATTAATTTCCTAAGTTTCGGCCAATTTTGTGTGTATTTCTTTTTACCTGACAATTACGGGAAAGGACCGATAGATGTCGTTAGTAGTCACATGTTGAATCAAACGTGGTGGAATTATTCCTTATCGTTTCACCTAATGATGCTAAAAAAGTTTGTTCTATAATATAGATGTGGAATCATATCGGGGAATTCGACACACGTAAGAGAATGGCACAAGAAAATGACAAGTAAAGTTTGTATAAAGTGGTATTAATGAACAATTGTTAGCTACAACGAAATCTTCTCGGGTGTCCCGCCGGATGGTGGTGTAAAAACACGACGTTTCGACAGCTGACATCACCATCCGGCGGGACACCCGAGAAGATTTTGTTGCATCGATACGCCGGGAAAGTCTCAACTCTCTAAATTGTTAGCTAATTTGCAAGCCTACGAAAAGCTGATATGATTGAAAAGAAAGGCGCAGAAATAATTACTTAGTGCTGCAAAATAAAAATAAAAAATAGCTGGCAAACAGACTGACCAAAGCAATATTTTTGTTCCAACTTGCTGATAGCATGTGCTGTTTTATAGTTTGGCAAATATTTTGTTTGTGTGGTTCAGGTGGGCACAAAGACTTCGAGCGCCGGCACCCTGGACTTTGCGAGAGCAAGCTGTCTCCTGCGGGGACGCCCTCTCCGAGCGGCGAGCGTGCGTTGTGCGACGCGCCCGCCTCGCGCGTGCTGCCCTTCCTAGTCCTCGGCAACGCTCGCGACGCCGGCGACGTGGCTGCGTTGCGACGCCTGGGCGTCACCCGCGTCCTCAGCGTGACCACGGCGCCCACCCCCGCCGCCGCAGACATCGCGTACAAGCAGCTGCCTGCCGCAGACACGGCCCACCAGAACATCAAACAGTACTTCGAAGAGGCCTTCGATTTCATCGGTACATCTCTTAGCTAAACCATGTGTGCTAGGGAAGCTGTAGGGCAGACTGCAGTAACAAACCTATGCTGTATTCTTGATAGCAGT
>JARYHS010011535.1:0-39879 GCA_031002005.1 Vandiemenella viatica
AGCACGCTAAAACAAAGCCAATTTTGTCCTCCAGTTCACTTTCTCCATCTTTACTTCATATCTTTGAAGGCCATGAAAACCGCTAGAGTGACTAAATTCGTGTGGTCTTATGACTGGGTGACTGAGTTTCAAGTTGTCACGTGATCTGCTCTGCTGCTGTGGCTTGACCTGTATCCTCAACAGCTGTTCATAATTGCGAAAATGTTGCCGCTGCAGGACGTTGTACACGAACTGATCTAGTCCCACATATGTTCGACTGGAGTCATGTTCGGCTATCTGTGTGGCCAAATTATTAGCTGAAATTGTTCCTTAAACCAATCGTGAATGATTTTGGTTCGGTGGCATGGCGCACTGTCGTCCTGAAAAAGTCCATCGTTGCTTGCGAACCTGAATGGCTACAAAATATCTCCAAGGAGCTGAACATAAACATGGTCGATTCAAGTTGACCAGAGGACCTAGTGCATGGTATGTAAATACAGCCATCACCAACTTTTGGCACTTTGATGCATTTAGCTTTGAAGGATCTGACCTGAAGATAAAACACGAAAATACAAATGAAACTCCTTATGTAACCAAATAAAAGCAGATCTTCAAAGTTTATCGCAAATGATACAAAGTACGGTAATTGGATACTTCAGGCGTCGCGTCGTCCAAGTCTGGTTCAAGAGGGTTTAGCACCATTAGAGAAACCTCACTGTAAGTTCTTCGTGGGATAGTGCCGTTATTTACTTTTTTTTCTCCCCTCTCTCTCACATACAACATTCTCGAAGTTTTTTTTTTTTTTTTGTAACTGCTTTACGTCTCTTTTTAACATCGAGGTCTTTAGAGACGGGAAAGGATGGGGGGGCAAGGAATGGGAAGGAATTCGGCCATGGCCTTTTGAAGGAAGCATCCCGGCATTTGCCTGGAGTGATTTGGGGAAACCATGGAAAACCCAAATCTGGATGCCCGGACGGGGATTCGAACCGCCGTCCTCCCGAATGCGAGGCGAGAACGCTAACCGTTACACCGCCCCGCTCGGTATTCTCGAAGTAAAAACCGAACAAAGAAGGGATTAAAGGCCGATACGATGGACTGCTCAGGTTAAACTATCAAACCGACCATAGATATTTCAGTTTCGCAAGCTTCTCTGCGGTATAGGTTCCCAAATTGGGGGGCGCCGCTCTGGGGGGAGGGGGGGAGGCGAAGACTTGTCAAGTGGGTGGAGGAGGATGGGGTGCGAGGCAGCTTCGCCGCCCTTGTGGACTAGCACTACACAGTCAGAAGTACCATGTCTCCTTCACCACCTCTTAAAGTTGAAAACCTTTGTTGTATCATCACTTGCTTAGTGAGTTTCATCTGAGAAGTCATTGTTACTGAGAAGTAGGTACTTACGTTTTTAATAATGAAATTGTAGCTTGGGTGGGAGGCGTGGTAATTTTTCTTTTGGGGGAAGGGGGGTTTAGTAAGGAAAACTTTGGGAACCGCTAGATTAGGGAATTCCTCAATGCAGACCAAGACTTTTTACTTTCCCATTTCATTTTATATCCTTTATGCTAGTTCTAAACATTGGAGAAGGCGGTTCAGAACATTGGGAAATGAAGAACGAAAGCAACGTTATTTGCTAATGACCTGCTAAATTGCGAAGAATATGAAAGAGAAGTGCAGGATCAGCTGGATGTCTGGTAGGGTGCAGTTGCATGGAGATGGAGACAAATGTAAGAGGAAGATATGCAGATAGATTTTTAAGAAAATAAGGAAGCTATTTATAAAACTTACTTTGTGCCAATTTGACATATGGATTGGAAAAATGGGCGATGAAGGAGAGGGTTAAGGTAGGAGAAACGAGAAGGGACATAAAAAGAAATGAGAAAATCAGGGAGATAGTCAAGGAGGAGCCGTTACAACAAAGAAGGTTACAGTAGTATGGCCATGCGAAGAGAATGGGAGAGGAGATTACCAAGGAAGATGCTGCCAAGGAAGAGGCCCAGAGGAAGACCGAAGGACAGATGGATGAAACATGTTAAAAAATGTGTTGAAGAAAGAAGAGGAAATTGGCTGACAGAAGAAGAAGAGAGATGTTGGATGGACAAGAAGTATTGGAGATCTTTTGTTCCTAGCAGAAGCTGCTTAAGATGATGATGATGATTCTGGTTGTAATATTTTATGCGCATTGCTGTCGTAAAAATAGAAAATGTTGTAAGTGGCTGGGTTGATGGTTTAAGTGTCCCGGGATGAGGCAGGTGCGTGTGGCGAGAAGCGAAAGTCATTAAGTCGCACACGGCGGGGCGGTAATTAGACTGGGAGTAGCGGGCAGTTACATCAATTATTACCTGCGGCTGCCTGCCCTGTCCGGTACAGTTGCGAGAGGTGGCTGGCGCTCCTAATTGTTAACCGCTGCGCTGCGCATCGCCGGCGTGGGACCAGCATTATCGCCCTTGGACACTCGCCAGTTGTGTCTCTTCTAATTACGGACTCTGCCCTGCGATATACAAACTGTTTACTAAATTATATTTCAAGGGAATGTTATGACCTCTTCAATATTTCTGCATTTAAATTATTCCTTCCTAATAAACAACTGTCTTAATACTTGTTTGAAAGGTTTCGAACCTACAGTCACTTATTTACGCTTTTGTACCCTCAAATTTTCAGTAACTCATATCTTTGAGTAGCACATATGCTCTTCAAATTAGCTGGGTTCAATGGAATTCCTGTTATCATATCATCCATAAAAATGTTTGACATACGTTTTCGATTTTGTGATCTGTATCTACATTCGGTATGGAGATTTTATTGTGCCTTCGAAACATGCAAATTAAGAACTACCAACTCCATATGCTTCCTCTTCCTCTCCTGTTGTTTATTTCCGTTAAGCTTTTGCAGTTGTATCTAAGTATTTAAATTCTATTTAAGTTATATAGACAAATATTTACAACTTTCGTGGACATAATTTTTGTTAAATAAAAAAGATTTAATTATTTGGAATGATTTTGTGTGGAAGCAAATAAAGCTGTAGTGTGATAGAGACAAAAGGGATGTATTTTTTTAATTCTTAAAATGTTTGTTACTTTTTTTTATGCCAGCTGAACATGGTGATGTATCGGTCCTGTTATTGAAACTGCATTCGGAAAAGCCGGGCTTTTAAATTTACTTTTACAAAACGTAGGAATGTGGCGTTGCAAATGACATGCTTTCTTTCCACATTTTTTCAAGTAGCAGTTAATGCCTTGCCTTAGAAGTGATTAAATACGAAGTTTGCGAAGAGAATGCCGTGGTTCTAATGACCTGCGTTTTTTTTTTTCATTTTTTTTTATTTCATTTTAGTCAAAAAAATTTAATTACTAGAATGGCCTCCTGAGTGGCAACGGGGATAGTTGTCTTGTGATGTTTAATGAGGTCCTCGAGGAATGCGTCGCACATGTATACATGATGAAATTTTGCTGTTAGGTTGCATCGCGTCAGTTCTGTCAGTGAGAAGCCGCTATCAGCTTATACTCGCCGCCTGTTTAGCAACACGGGGTGAACTGTTGATCTCAACACACTGTCTTCTGTTACTAATTATTTTGATTATTCGCTGGGGAACTTCGTTATGTTTCAGATACGCTAGCTCTCTAATACGTTTTGTCAGAGAATGTGTGGCACGACTTTTCTGAGGTAACACATTCTTACATTGTGAAAGGAATTGTGCTGGAGTTAAAACGATAACGTCACATTATTATTCGGTTCACATCCTGGCCAGGTTGTAGTAATACAGATTTATTGTTCATTTTTTGAGCCAGATTTCATTAATGAATTAAAAAATGACCACGCGAAATGACTTGTATAGTTTAAAGTAATATTCACGGGATCGTCTATATAAATCCATGGCGCAATGCTATCAACTTTTTGTTTGTACCACCATTGCGTTGATCTTCACACTTTTTCTACGGGTATATTAAATAGGACGGTTTCCTCTTCGTTTGTTTGCTTTACTCTTAAAAATGCATAATGCCTGTCAGTGATTTCGGATATGAGTTATGTGACGCTCGTTGGTCGCTGCATAGTTCTCGTTGAGAAACTGATTTGGTAATACTAAAGTGTACAATACCGCATAGTGGTGCGTGAAGTGAGGACATCATGAAGTTTACGTGACGTCATACCAGGGGCGGATCCAGGGGAAAAGGGGGGGGGGCTAGGGGGCTCAAGTATCTAGGTCCACCCCCGACATCGTAATTTTCGGGACTTTTTTTAAAGCTCTCCTGATCTTTCAAAGGGGCAGCAATCCGAGAAGACTATAAAGAAGACTGTCCTGGCCCTACTCAAGGCCCCCTTCCCAAAAATAAAACAAAATCCGCTGAAGCCCCCTCCCAAACCAAAATCCTGAATCCGCCCCTGCGTCATACTATACGTGTATCCAAAAACTGTTACATTATAAATATTATTGGTCGATCGATCATATAAACGTATCCCCTTTTCGATTATGTTTTTCGTTGGATATTACTTCTTTTTATACTTAATACGAAGAATATCACGTCATGGTGGCATGCGCCGACCAGTACTGTCACGGGTGTTGTTTACTTTACTTGATCCACTGGTGTGTAGACTTTTGTTTCCTCTGTAGGAAACGTTAGAGACGGAGATGGTATAGCTCTTATAGAAGCGTTATCGAAAGACGTCTAAGCCTCACTTTATTATCTTCTTTTTTTTTTGTATTGCTTTCAAATTCATTTCTCACTCCATAGCTTGCTGATGAAGACTGAAAATTCCGAATTTCTACAACATACTATTCCATACAAATGTGCTTGCATTTTATTTTTTGTTTTCATAGTCTCTGTTTAGACACAATGTTGAAGCTTGAAATATCATTTCCATATTTGCTACTGTGCTTTCGATTAACGCTTCAGCACATCGGCGTGAAGCTGTTGAAAATTTTTTATCCTGCGGGAGAAGTATTTCTCCTGATGGTTGAGCGGTAACGGCTAGATCTGGCTTTCTGGAGGACGCATGTTCGAATGTTCTTCATGGTTCCTCGAAATCACTCCTGGCGAATGCTGGAATGGTTTCTTCAAAAGGATGTGATTTCTTTTTTCTTTTACACATAATCCTCTTTTGGCTCTAATGACCTGGTCGTCGAGAGCCGCAGAGTGCTAAAACAAATGTGGTATGTGATCACATTATTTTGTTATTGTTGCTTTCTACAGTTATAGTAGGGCGACCTACTTGTTTAGCAAAGGAAAACTTAAAAAAACTAGATGTAACAAGTACCAATTTTTATTTTATTTTTATTTTTTATGTACAGCCATGCATCCCCGTGTCCTGGTAATGTGAGTACAGTAAAAGTAAATTTGTGTATTCATAATGACCTGACGACACGGTTTCTTATCTGCTTTATCGCAGCCGCCAAACCTACCCCGGCAATCTTACCGAATATAGGGGAACTGCAGTTTAACGTGCAATCTGAACCGTGAAAGCGTTCTGACGGACTTCGCATATTTGATCGAACGTGATGCCCTCGCATTCTGGAGGACGCGGTTTCGAATACCCATCCGACCATCCCAGTTTGTTTTCCTCAGTTACTCCAGGCAAATGCCGGGATGGTATCTTCAAAAGGCCTTGGCATCACTGAGCCACCGGGAGACCCCGTGAGTGCGGTGTGCGTATTGCGTGCGGTGGACCTCGTCATTAGCAGGCGATAGCCATCTGCCCGTAATTACGACACGCGTGCGGTGAGGCGTCACGCACCACGAGGCGGGCAGTAATTGGGCGCGCCCAGCGCTCGTCATTAGCGCTTTGTCTTCACTAACAGCTCTGCACGGTGCTTCTCATGCCTTATCGAAGGCACTCTGGCCGTCGCGATTTCGCTAGCACTCTACACAGTTTTCGTTGAAAGTTAATTTCGGGGATTTTTCGTCGTTTCTTCGTTGAACAAAGAGAGTAAATAATCATACATCAGTGATTTTAGGATGGCAGTTAATACTCTGATATTAACATATGTTAAGTTTTATTTTTATTTTTATTCTTTGTCCATGTTGGGTGAGTGGTAAAGCTCTGGCCTCACATTTAAGAGGACGAGGGTTAGAATCCCCTTTCGAGCATCAGGATATGTTTTTTTTTATGGTTTCCCCAAATCACTTCAGGAGAATGCCGGGATTCTTCAAAAGACCATGTCCGAATTCCTTCCCGTGCCTGCTCCACACTCCTTTCTAATGAACTCGTCAAGCCATAAACAAACAAAATTGACGCCGAAGTCATTAGAGGCGGGAAAGCAGGTGTCCATGAAGGACGTGAGGTGTTTTTTTCCGGAATTCCGGACCCCGCCCCCCCCCCTCTGGTGAGACCTCCCCCCTCTTAAATGACGTGAGATTTTGACGGAGACCCTTCCCCCCAACCAATCGACCTCGCAACTTTTTTTCTGTCTTGTACCCCCCCCCCCCCAAATCAACTTTCGCCTCATTTGTAGACCTCCCCCCCCCTATTTCACCTCACGTCATTAATGGACGCCCCATAGTACTGAGGCCCAGGAACTGGAAGGAATTCGGCGCCGAAACGTTGGTACTGAACCATCAATTAAAGCAGTGCGATCCCCGAAAAAAGTAGGTGGAATATTTAATAGACATTACACATGTTTCACGAGCACATTACTGTGAGCGTTTTAAAGTCAGCAGAAGCAACACTTAGGGCCGAATTCCTTCCCATTCCTTGTATTCAGTCCTCTCCCGCCTCTTATGACATCGACGTCGAAGATGCGTTAAACCCTAATAAAATAAAAATATTTTTTTTTTGTCTATTCAGTCCTCTTACAAGTCGTAGGAGTTTTTAATAGCAGTTTCTGAACACACTGTACATATCAGTAGTAGTCCATTAGATTACAATATCACTGTTAATGCTATAAGTCATCCAGTGAGATGACAGGTGGGCCAACACTGCCTCCCTCCTTCTCTCTCTCTCTCTCTCTCTCTCTCTCTCTCTCTCTCTCTCTCTCTCTCTGTCTCGTGTGTGTTGCTGCTGTGGTATTGCTGGTTAGAGGGGGAGGCTTGGCTAATTAGAAGCGGTCGGGCTTCTAATTAAACCGGAGTCACTCGATGAGATGAGCGCGCACGCAGCTATCGATCCGATAAGTTTTTAATTAACGCGACTATTGTAATCGAAGAGCGAGTTAAATTCCATCGTATCGGTTGTAGTAGGTCAATGTAGTGGGCTGCACATTGATTGCTGCGGACTTCCTATTTCGATAATAATTCCTATTTATCCCATTTTATTTCCTTTGTTTTGGATTTTGTATTGAAGAGATTATTATGCCATCCCGTTAAGATGTATTTCAAATTTAATTTATTTTATCGCCTCGATGTCACCCTAAGGGGAGAACTGATAATTATAATTAATTGGCGGATTGCCTTATGAAATCAAATATTTCTAAATTTAGCTAGGTTGTTTTGTGTTATAAGTGCCTAGATGATTGATAGGTGTCAGTCTGGTGCTTTGTTGTGATACAATGCCCTATTATTATTATTGGCGAATTCTCCAAATAAATGGAAGACGGTAAGCAAATGACCGAATAAAGTTTTCTTCGCGTTCTTCTTATTGTTCCATTAGGCTTTCATTCTTTCCGAGAAAGCTTGTTTGCGTTCTTCCGACCACTTTGGTTTGTATTGTTTTTGTTTTGGTTGCTCAGTTATAACTTTTCATTTGTCTACTTTGTGTCTGAAGGTGTCTCTTTCTAAGATGTCTGTTGCTCCTATTACTCTGCGATTCACTAAAAGTGGGTGCTGGAGGGTGCATTGCACCTACCCGAAAGGCTAATAGTTTGGAAGAGATATATCGATACTGCAGGAGGCGCCCATGAGCTATTGTGAGGAACCATCCCAGCATTCGCCTGGAGTGATCCGGTAAATCCATGGAAAACGCAGATCAGGATGGGCGGAGTGCTTTATCGAAAACTGCTCCTGTCGGATTTTAAGTTTAATCGCCCGGTAAATCCTTTCTATTCCATTCCCTAATCGCTCGTGGAAAAAATGAATACAGTAATGAATCGGTTCTGGCTCTGATTTCTCTTCTCTTATCTTATGAATTTTGCTGGTAGTAATATTTGTTCTCTGTCATTCCGAAATAGGCCAGTCGTTAATTTTTCAATTAGCTTCTGTCTAGAGCAATGCCTTCGGTGTTCCAGGTCTTCCAAACCTAACTCCTTCAACATCGCACTTACGCTTTCCCTTGGGAAGACGAACTGGGCTGGTTTCCTGTTGTATTCTTCAGTATTTGTTCGTATGTGCTATTGTAGGTGTGGATTATTGTGATTGTGTGTTCAGTTATGAGTGTTGTTTGTGATGTGTGAAATGAGACGCCAGCGGCAGTCAGGCTCAACGTTCCCATCAGACGGAAGAATCATCTTCAACAGTGTCGTATTCCCTCACTCAATACGCACTGTGGAGGTATATGGGATTTAAACTAGGACTTTGGTGCACAATCTGGTGGTTAGGAATTGTGTACCACCGCCATTTCTCCTACGCAGCCGGCCCAGTCCTGATCATCAAAATTTCTCTTACCTCCAGGACTGCAACCAGCAGACCCCGGGCAACATTATACTGCCGCTACAAAATGAACCAACGGGGTGGCTCTTGTTTATCTATTGACCATAATTAGCTACGTGCCTGACATCTCTTAGATTCTTTACTTATTCCTAATGCAGGTACCCACTGTGCAGTCTTGTGTTTTTCTCTCCTTGGGGAACGTGCATTAACCACGTAGCTCCATTTTGGTCTCCTGTTAACCCTCCCCCCCCCCCCACGTAGCCCAACGTGGCATTTGTCACTACCCCCCCCCCCCCCCACGTAGCACGTAGCCTAATATATTCACAAGCTGTTGTGTGTTCTGTATCTCATTAATATGAATGAAAAGCTACATGGCCTGGCTCGGAACCCCCCCCCCCTCTCCCCCACATAGCCCATTGTAGCTATCCAGCCAATTCCTTCTCCCCCCCCCTAGACCAAGCCACGTAATTTATGCACACTCCCTTGCGTGCATGGAACAAGTTGGAACTGATCAATCCTTCTTTATTTCAAAAGCTCTACTGTTACTAGTTGACTGTTCTGAAGAAATGACAGTAGCTGCTATGTATTTATTTATCGGTCCGTCCCTGGCGAGGATACACTAGTACTGTATCGATTGAATTCATGTTGTGTTGAATGGTTGTGCGAGCTTTGTTTCGAGGTGTCAGGTCTGCGCTGTCCACATCGATTTTGGCACGCCGTCCCTCGTCAGAGGCGCTGCTGCTGTTATTTTTGCCTCTTCCAAGTGGCTATTGAGGCTGCCACGCGGAAATAACCTGACCTGCCTTGCGTTGTGATAAGCACACTGAAGAGGGTGCTTCTACATCCACAAGCCAACTGAAGTGCGCTGCACCAGGCCCAACCCTTCCATTACTGCACAGCCTCTCATCACTTCTTGGCTTATCTGTTCGGTGTTGTTAAGCATATAGTTGCATTTCATATTCGTTGGAATGTTATGAGGCATGTGAGTCTCGGAATTTTATTTCGCTGTCTTCCAAGATGACGTAGGTCATACGATGTAGATACTGTAGTAAACCGTTACCTCCATTATTTAGTCTTTGATGTGCGTACTGCAAATGATATATTCTAGCATTAAAATAAAGTATACAGTAATCTTATTTCTGTGATTGCTTTTCCTTAATAAGCACAATATTTTCCACCTTCTAACAACCGAACCTCTGTGGCTTTTCAGATTGTTACTGTTCTGTGTTGTGACGTGCAGATGTTTTCCAAGGGAGAGTTTGGACTTCAACTACAAGTTTCTCATGCTGTAATCTCGCACCAGTGAATTTAAGTTCGCATTACATGGCCAGTTTTTGTTGAAATCTATAGCAGTATCCAACACCATCAGAATTGACCTAGCTTCACGTAATGGCTGGGCCATTGCAATCTGTTAATTCTGCTTTCCCCGCTGGGAAAAAAATGTTGTTCAGAAATTAGTTTGGAACCGGAATCCAGCACCAATCTAATTTCATCTATTGTATCAATAGAAACGTTACTTTTTTTGGTACTTGTGACTACTTACACCTTACAGGTTCACTAATATTTCTGATAAGCATGATGAAAGCCAAGGTTTTTTTTTTGGAAAATGATTCGGGGTAGAACTACACCGTAGACGAAATATCACAGCGTTTACGATGAGGATAATTGCTTGAAACGAACTATCTGGTGGCTCACTTGATTAAGGCTCGTGATTTGGATATGGAAAGTCCCCAATTCGAAAACTTGTCGTGTCTAGGGTTTTTACAGGCTTAAAACTTATCATCACCTCTGGCGAAGCTTTGATTTTTTAATGTGAAGATGCCGAGAGCCTCCGTGGATCTGATCCTATGTTAACCTGTTAGGATAGGCAACTATTATAGAGTGGCATTGCGCAGCCAGTAGCAAACAGTCGCTAGCTCTTTGAGATCAAACGAAATTGTTATTATTATTGCTTGAAATCATTAGGAACTGTTTGATATCCAGTTCAAAATTTCCTGATATTGATTTTCTGGTATTGGTGTTGAAAGTCAGGCATTTAAATATTTCGGGGGGGGGGGGGGACCTTAGGAACATTTAAATCCGGTCCCGTCAGGAATATTCACGGACACTGGCAAAGCTTGTTTGGTTTATGTGAAGTACGCTGTGAACACGAATGTAGTTTGCCTGTCCTATTTGCAAAGTGACATTGTGAAATCTGTTGCGCGAGTTATCCACTATTTCGTTTTTTCTTTATTTATATATATATATATATATATATATATATATATATATATATATATTTACGCCAGGAATTCAGATTTAATTCTGTAGCAAGTATGTGGAATGTTCTTTTTTTGATTGATATAGTTTTTGTGATGTGACGCTTCATTAGTCTCCCCATTTTTTTCTATGACCCCCAGTGCATAGACTTTGTAGCATATGTGTGTGTAGAGTGTGGAATGAGTGTCGCCTCGTTAATATTCATTACGCTCGAGCAGTGCACCCAACTTACTGCTGGCAAGAGTCGCGTAAGCGTTTTATGTGGCCTTGTTGGCAGTTTGCCATACTGCGCTCCACAAATGAGATGGAAGCGGATAGGACCCTGTGTGCGGTGAGGCGTGATTGCGTTTTCTAACACTCGTGCTCGGCGTCGTATGTCGTACACGCGTCCCGTGTCGCAACCCTCGGCAGTAGGCTGGCGTGACCTCGCAGGATCGAGCTGTCGCCGTGCATTCTAATCACCAGCTGTCCCAAGTCGCTGCCTACACGAGGAGAGGTAAAGACCTCCGGCCATTCAGGTTCGACAAAATGGCAAAAAAAACACTCACTACAGACTGTGGTAATGCCATTTCTGTCAACACTCCTTAGCTTTTGAAAAATCGTAGTGAAACGTCATGGCGCAGTATCACTTTTGGACAAGGGAGATACAAAGGTTGCAGAAGAATGAGAGATTTTCATAACTTTATATTGGGTACGGAAGCTAAAAGTTTTTGAGAAAAGCGGGAAACGTACTTTTCGGCCGAGACTTATATTTCAGTCTCTTGTGACGTGGTCCGTGGTTGTTGGTAGCGAGTAGCGTTTGGCGGCCCGAAGGTCTCGATTTCGTGTCTGTCTATCTTGAACATTATTTTCAGTGAAATATACTTCTTCGTAAGCATACATTTGAGGAAATGTATATGATTTCAAATATAATTGTGTCAGGAACCATGGGAATCCGGTAGGTATGTTTACCTGACCGATGGCGAAGGTATGTGACCTTTATTCCTTCCATTTTTTTATTTTTGCCGTCTTGAAAGTCATTTTAAAGCGTATCGATTTCCGCCCCAATGTTGTCTTACGCACGGTATGCAGCCAAATTAATTCTTTTGCGAAAAGTGTTCCTCAATGTGAATGAAAACTATCGGTAGCCCGAAATGTTCCTGCACTCAGGTGTGTTTCATTCAATTCGTTTGGTGCATAATTTTTTTTTTTGCTCTACGTGTTTTTTAATTTCAAATTTCATCTTGCGCATTTTGAAGGAAGAGAGAGAGAGAGAGAGGAGTAGGGGATGTTATCGTACTCGTTTCAATTTTAATAAGTTTAGGAAGATACTCGTATGTTGGTCCAACGGAATAAATTTACGTCAAATTTACAGAATATATTAATCACTAGCGGATTTCCACTTCCTGATACAAGTATGTTTAATACAGGGCTTGTCAAAATGATTGCAGTGATTTCACAAAATTACTACAGATTAACTATTTAACATATACTTACAATATTACACAGATATGTAAACAAACTGTGAAAGTTTTTTTGAGTGTCTACAGGTGATCTATGCATACTTGCACCTTTAGTGACTCTGCTCACATCAAGTCTTTAATCAAGTTCTTCCCATACCCGATGCAGCATGTCTCTGTCAATGAGAGCAAATGCATTGGTGATTGCGAACCCGCAGGTGTGGCAGATCAACTGGTACTGGTGGCACGAACACTGTGTCTTTTACGAAACCCCAAACAAAGAAGTCGCAGGGGGTTAGGTCAGAGGAACGAGGAGGCCATGACATCAGCTGACGCTCAGTATCCCCCGGCATGACCAATCCATCTGTTTGGAATCCTGGTGTTTAGGAAATTACGGTCAACTAGAGAAAAATGGGGTGGAACACCGTCCTGCTTTAAAATGTATTCTTCACTGCCAGCTTCCAGAAGTGGCATGAGCCAATTCTGCAACATTTGCAGATAGATTTTCCATGTGATCGTCACCTCATTATAGAAAAAGGCCCATAAAGTTTCTTTCGTGAGATCGCGCAAAACACGTTCACTTTGGGAGATTCACGAACGTGCTGCACGTAAGCATGGGGGTTTTCGGTCCCCCAAATGCGCATATTGTGCCTGTTCACTTTTCCACTCACATGAAAAGTGGCCTCATCACTAAACACAAGTTTTTCTGCGAATGTTTCGTCTCGTTCTAGACATTGGGCACATAATTGCAAACATCGCACTTCATCGTTGTGCGACAGTGCTTGTAGCAACTGTAACCTGTAAGGCTTCATACACAGTCGCTTCCGTAGGATTCTCCAAACGGTCTTCTGTGGAATACCTAATTCCCTGCTCGCTCGAGGAGTAGACTTCTGTGGGCCACGAACGTAAATGGCGCGCACACTTTCAACGGTTTCTTCAGACACAGGAGGGTGACCCGTTGTTTTACCTCCACAAAGGCATACTGTGGCTTTAAACTGTCGATACCAACGCCGAATAGTGTTAGCATGCGGGGGATCCTTCCCGAACTTAGTTCTAAAGTGTCGCTGAACAGTTACCACAGACTGAGTCGAATATAATTCGAGAACAACGCACACTTTCTCGCTTTCAGCCATCTTGCTCTCTGGTGCTATAGCGGCCACCGCTGGAAGCTTGAATTTAGTGCAATCGAAACTTGGAGAGCCACTTGTCTTATGACAGCAAACCCCATCATCGTACCTGTAATGGGACAGCCAAAAGAAAAATCGTGAAATCGCTGTAATAATTTTGACTAGCCCTGTATGAATTACCCCAAATTTGTGTTTATTTATTTATTTAAAAAAAAAAAGACTACTTGCGAACAGGGGACCTTTGAACCTCTGTCCACGACTCGCTATCATCAGACTAGGAACCGCTTTGCAAAAGGCTGAACGTTATGGGATTTAATCCTCTGTCGAAAATCATGTTACCTGCTATTTATTTTTTTTAAAGCCATTCATTAGCTGTCGACCCTACATATCTGAGGAAATACTATTTTTTATTGTCTATTCCGTAACTGATACGACGCCATGGCCTATGTCCACAATTTTTTGAAAACTGAAGGGCGTTGACCTAAATTACATTAGAAAGCTGTTTTTAAGCTGATTGAAATTGGTTGACCGTATGTCGTGACTTCTTTTGATGACCATAGTACATTAACGAAGCCTCTTCCCCGGCAGCTTATTGTTAAATTATTCGTAGTTTTTTTTTAACTCGAAAATCGGAAATAATATTGAATGGACTATTGTTTTACTTCGGAAAGCATATTTGACCATTCGCTAGTGTATTATGTGGGAGGAGTGACGCATGCAGATCCAAAAACTGATGCTGGCGCATAGGTCCAATCATAATCCTGATCTGCTCCACTGTCCTTGGCTCAAGGACACGCGTTCCAGAGGCAGGCGAAGAGCACCTACAGAACTATAACTGTTATTACTCGCTGACCAGTGAGGCGTGACGAATATTCCAGTGTTTCTGAGACAAGGAAGGCTAAGTTGACCATTCCCGTGACGCGGACAGTCTATAGAACGAACTTGGAATCTTCAAAAAACCTTCACAAACTTCTCACTAACAACGGTCCTCCTAGAAGTGAACTCAGTGAAACCTTACCTGGAGAGCCCAAAGTGAGAATAAAGTACAGGTAATTTCTCTTCCGTCAATGGTCTCTACCTCTGAAACCTTCAAAAGATCAAAAGGAATATATATATATAAAAAATTAGAGATAAACTATCACCACTTAAAGTTCAAGGAACAATTTCTTTTTAGATTTATACTCACCGACCACATAATCATAAATTTCATTCGGAAGATTCCAACACGTTTCTGCTAAGATCACAAAAAACATCTTAAAATTTCTTTAATATTTGCCTAATTGTCCCAAAAAATCGCCTTTCAATCACATGCTACGTTGTGCAATGATGATTATCATGCGTATTTTCCATTTGAAAACATCTGTAATGGTTTATAAACTTTATAACAATCACTTGTCTACCAGTTATGCCCTGATGGCTTACCATGCGTCTTTCATGAATCAAAATTCCTAACCTTCACTGCATATTTTGCACCATGGCGAAATTGCACACTTTCTTCTAAAATACTTAATGGCCTACCAACTTCTCCTAAACTTTGGCTGGTTACACAATGACTTCCTGTAAACAGCTTACTATTTGTGCGATTTTACAACTCCGCGAAATCTTTCGACGCCCGTTTTCCAGAACAGAGGAATGACCTCTTCTGGTCACATTTCAGTATACTTGGCACATTACTTTGCCTCTACGAAAGAAACCTAACCTATAGCGCCATTAGGAAAGTCCTCACTTTCGAAGAAAAAACGGTGAAAGACCAGAACTTACTTCCAACAATTTCAAAAAATGATAAAATCAGATAATTTAGTCAAAAGTCACACGCACACATTCTCGTCGATGCCGATATATATGAAAATTTGTTCTATTAAGTGACAGCACTCCCACGACGATAACTGATGAAAAGTCCCCGCTTCTCCCGAAATGTCTCACTCTGGTGAAGTTCCCTGACGCATAGTTGTTTCACCGAGTACCATTGTTAAAAAAATTTAGGGGGCATCCATAAATTACGTGAGGTGTTTTTCCGGTTTTCCGGACCCACTCCCCTTTTCTGGCGAGACTTCGTGAGATCTGGTCCGACCCCCCCTCCCACTAGAAATCGCTCATGCTACTTTTTGAGACCTTTTTTTTTAGGTCTCACCCTTGCGAAGCCGGTTACACCCCCACTTTTCGACGATATATCCTCCTAAAATCGACTTTCGCGTGTTTTGTAGACTTTTTTTTAGCTCTACAAGCCAACAAAAATTTTCAAAACCTCACGTGACATTTCCGTTGAGTCCCCCCTCCCCCTGGCGAAATTTGGTGAGATTTCGCCGGACCCCCCCTCATTTCACTTCACGTAATTTATGGACGTTCCCTTACCCTAGTTGTGAATTCAGTCCATTTATTGAAACTTACTGAAAAAAAAACCTTGATAAAATCCCTTATTAGACTCATTCAAGCCGTAGAGGCGTGACAACAGGAGCAAAGAAGGAAGTATTAGGTGTCTTGTAGGGCGAGAGCGTGGTGATGGTGAAGGTCGAGGCCAGTGCGTTAGCCGCGGGGCCGGGGGTGCGAAATTGCTCGTCTGTGGTGGGGCGTGAGCTGCGGTCGATAGCGGCTGACTCCCAGGCGCGCCGGCGCCTGCACCAGCTCAGCGGCCGCTTGAAAAAGAATTATTTACACCAGAGAAACGTCTGTTCCGGCTCAGCACCGTGTCACTGATGTTGCTACTGCCAACGTTTCGACACCCATCATGGGGGCTTCCTCAGGGCTACCTCGGGCTGATTTATCCGCTTCTGACGGCTGATTATATCACCTGCACACTAGGCGGATAGTTTTCCTAGTGTGCGGGTGAACGACGAACTGGTACCCAGCCGTCAGCAGGGTATACATCTACACGAGGTAGTCCTGATAAATCCCCACGTTGGGTACCAAAACGTTCGCAGTAGCAGCATCATTGATACAGTTCTAAGCGCGCAGTGGAATTTTACAAAAATGGCGCCTTCTTAAAAGCATCAAATTTTATATTACGTCTATTTTTTCTTTACTGTTGAAATAATATTTAGATTTAACTCTTTCAGTGCTGAGTAGAATATATTTTGCAGCAGTAGATAAGAACATAATATGGGACTGGGTGTTGTTTCAAAACAGTTTATAGCACTTTTTACACTTACTGGAATGGGTTGAAGTGAATAGAAACAAAGATGGCGGTGTTTGTCATTTTTAGAAGCTGTCATTCGTAGTTGATATTAAAAGCATTATTGCTCAACATGATTGATAATAGACCTCTAATCTTATGACAGATTGGAAAAAAATTGTAAATGAATGACTATGAAATTAATACTGAACATCAAAACGAATTGTTTTAATAATTTAAATAAAATATTAGTATTTAACTGAATTTACGAACTTTTTTATTTGATTGGACGTGTGAGGGTGTTTTGTTTTGGACATTCTCATACGGACGGTGTTTACCGTACTAATGAAAAAACGCTGGTCATGATGCGACAGCAGACGCGCAGTTACGATGTTACCGCTGACTGTCGGCTGTGTCCTTATGCAGATGAGGGGACCGCTATGGAGGAGATAGAAGTCTTGTGTGACACTTCGTTCTTAGCTCATTGCTTCTTCCCGGCTGGGTGCTCTGCCAATTCAGAACCCAGACGTGGTCGTCTTCAAGCTCTCCGTGCTGCAATAATTCGGCAGTTCTCAGCCAATATTGCGATGACTTGGGAAGACCCACTTACTCTCACTGGCTCACATGTAACAAAAAACAAACATTTGTTACCATTCACTGGTATCATTTAGACACCTCATCGATTAGATACGGTTTCTTGTTATCAGAAAATAATATTTCGCAATAAACGAGTTTTTAAGTAACTTTCTAGGATTACACATGTCAAAAAGATCACCGCTAATGTTACCGCTCTAAATTGTCCAATGTCTTTGTCTCCAGCCATTCTTTGTCAGGTTTTCCTGGCAAACACCTGAGGTCAGCTTTAAAGATTTTACGGCAGGTTCATTCCTACCTCACAACTGAATGTCCTAGAAAAGTTTTACTGCCGCAAACGTAAATTTTCGGTTCTGGCGACCAGGCCTTCTTTGGCAGTGGCAGATATTTTGTCCAGACTGCACTCCCTCCGTCTAACATACGGGCGCCATCCCTTTCCCCTCCACGGAGGCACAGGATGCGAAGTAGCTTCGCCGCCCTGTGGAAAATACCCAGCACTTTTTTTTTTTCTTTTCTTTTTTTCTTTTCTTTTTTTTTTTGCTGTTATCAGTCTCTCGACTGGTTTGATACACTCCTCCAACCCTTCCTATCTTGTGCTAGCCTTTTCATCTCAACATACCTCTTACAATTCACCTCCTCAATTATCTGCTTCATATATTCTAATCTCTGTCTTCCTCTGCAGTTATTACCTTCGACTATTCCCTCCAGTAACAAATTAACCAATCCAACATGTCTTAAAATTTGACCTACCATCCTGTCTCTTCTTTCTGTAAGACTCTTCCACAAACTTCTTTCCTCGACCATCATTTCCAAAACTCGTTCGTTTCGTACTTTACGCCGTCGCAAGTACTATGTCTCCTTTGTAGCCTCTTAGAGATGACAACCTTTATTCTAACATAACATGCTTATTGAGTTTCCTCTGACATGTCATTGTTAGTACTAAAAAGTTGGCACTTACCTTATTAATAGTAAAATTGTTGCCTTGGGTGGGGGGGGGGGGGGGGGGGGGGCGAGAAGGCTTAGAAGAATTCTTTTGATGAGAGGAGGGCGTCGTACGAAGAACTTTGGAAACCCCCAATCTGTTTTTCTTCAGTAAATGATTCATCAGTCTCTTGTTCTTAATTTAAGTTGACGATGTTGCTGTATCATTGATAGTTTTTTGTAGCTTAAACTTTTTACTGTACTTAATTTAAACGCAAAATTCTGAAGGTTACGACATTTATCAACTCATTCTCCCGCTCTGATACTGCCGTGACAACATCACAAGTGAATAAAACATTTTTTATTTAAATCCCTGTAATCAACAATATATTTAATCCGAGTAATTCAAGATTTCTGTATAGCCACAGTACGAGCTGCTTAACCTTAGTGTGCCACTATAATTAATGTTTACTTCACATTTACGCTGGTGTTGGTTGAGATACAATGTGTACTTCATCACATTGCTTGAGACAGGACAAAAGATCTTACTCTCTTTGGCGGGGCACTTTATTTGGTGCTGTAAAACATTCAGTGTTTTAGGCAATGGGAACATTGTCCATACAATTTATGACGTAATGTTTTAGGCACAGGGAACACTGTGGAGACAATTTATAACTCGTTATTTTGGAAGGTGGTGGTAATACACCGCAGATTCGATGCGGCGAAGAAAATAGCAAATACTAGAAACCATCGTTGTAATTACAGTCTCGAGCATTTCATGTGGCTCTTGCTCGTACTACCCAAGGTTACAACGGCTGCTTTGTTCCACTATTATACCGTGCACTGAACAGACCGGAAGGTTGTTCTGCTGTATCTGTGTACCCAGAGTTCTGGCTGCGGTTGCGACAAGATCGAATAAGACCTTTATTTGTGCGTCGCGGATGTTGCTACTAAAATGTTAGGCTGGCCAACGACTTAACTCTCGTGATTTAAAACTTTCGCCTACGTGGTTTGGCATCACGTGGAGGAGTTGGTATCGATGGCAAGGTAGTCTTTGGGGCGAATTATTTTTATCTGAGAGTAGGGAGAAATGAAGTTAAAGTGACAGGAGGTACTTAACACATTACATCATAAAGTGAGTTCAGTGAGCAGCCGAACATTATACGCTATCATAAAAGGAGCGAACACAGGTTTAGTTGCTTCATTTAGATAAAGACAATTGTTTATTCTTTTAGAACGTAGCACGTTTAGGAGCCTTGATCTTGTGCGAGTTCAAATCCTGCCTCCATGGACACACCGTCCGCCCTAATTTTCGTTTACCTCAATCACGCAGCTGAATAGTGGTTGGGATTGTGTCAAATTAACACCATAGAAGTACACGAATCACCCGAAAAAGCATCAGCACAAGCTTTCTTCCTTACGCTAGATTATGCTTAATTAACGTTGCCTTCGGCAGGTGTGTGTGAGAGTGTGTTTTTTGGGTGGAAGGGGAGAATTGTCGATTTAGAATCTGTTTTTATTTTACATATTAGGCTGCGATGAGTTTAAGTTATTATTTTATTTTCCTCTATAAAAAGGTTTGGTAATCAGTTTATTGTCACGTTAGCACAGTCTAATTTGTTTACGATAGTCAAGACAATTTAACCGTAGCTTTACTGATGACGGATTTCTTGATAATAAATGTAACTAATTTCATGAGGGACACTTTTGACGAGCAATGCCACGTGTCTGTTTCTGGCGTGCGTGTTGATTTCCCGTGCTAGACGACACACGTGTTTCGATGTTTAGTTAGCGAACATCAAACACTACACCCTGCTCACAACAAAGCCGCTCTATTCTCCTGTGTTCAGAAACTACTCCGCTGTCGGCTATCCTTCAATAAATATTACTCTTAAAACAAAACACCAGAGATGCATAATATCGCAGTGGAAGGATTTATTTATTGGCCTATTGTATATTCTTGCACAAACGAACATTGAATTGGACAAAGTTAGCAGTATATTTAACTTAGCATTCCTGCTTCCAAAGAGGTTTTAAAAACCGTGATTTGTCTCACACGCGTTCATTCTGATGATAGAACACGTTTCCGAATCAGAAATTTTACATTTCACCTGTGTGATTTACGTTAACTGCGCAGCCAATGTACAGTATAATCCGATAAAATAGTCTGTTTAGAGTAGCTGTACCATGGATACTATTTATGACTGTAAAAATCGTTGCATTGTGGCATAGTGTTGCTCATTATCAACAAATTGTAGGCAACGTTCTAGTGATTTCCGTACTCGGCGACGGAAGAAGATATAATATTCCAGTGATAAAATGTGTTTATATGTTGTTCTCCTGTACGGTTTTGGTGGGCGCGTCTATTTTCCATGTGTAGGCGCACCGTCCGAGGTACTGGATTCCAGTCGGTCATGTAGAAGGTGCAATATACATTACGTGTTTACGAAGGTTTGTACCAACGTGGTCCGCCTTGCAGTTTGCTTTAGTATGCAACAGCTGCAGAGCAGAGGCCAGCCATTTGCATTGGATTTACATAGAGTGGGCGAGCCAGCTCCGAGTTAACGAAGTCTCGCTGCCCTTAGTGAATTGTCTGTTGAATTTTAGCAATATGTTTTCTGTCGACAAGGAAGGTGATATACCTCCATCCACACAGTATGACTTGAGTCACAACTTTCTTAATTATTCCACCGCGACTTCAGTGCGCTTAATAACGTTTTGCAGATAAGATGAACATTAAATTGAATTTCCGCGATATGGCTGTGAGCGTGGAGGCTTTGCATTGTTGGAACGGCGTAGTAGGGGAGCAGAATTCGATTCATTCTTCACTCAGCCAGATATTAGTTATTTCTCTACATCATTTCAGGAGCATGCTTGTGCACAGTACTCTTCCAACTATAATGACAGCGTCATTGTCGAATCGTATATCCCCAATTCGAAAAAATATGACATTGCTGAACTTGATCATCCCAAAACACATATCACTGTATTTTCGAAATGTCTGCCTACTGCATATTTTCTTGTGCTAGCGTAAGAATTCCTCAGTTGCGTCTTTCTTTCGCATCAAAAATTAGTTCTTTTGTGTTTCGAATAGAAGAAGTTGTACTTTTTCATCCCGTACTGATAGTAAGTAGATGTGGAACTTTGTCAGCAGTACTTAAATATCGAATAAATGTCTGTGAAATATGTCCTCCTCGAACCAAGTTCTTGCGAAGGCTTTGAGTTTACTCTGTTATTTAAACCTGAAATTTGTTAAAACACCAATTAATGTCATTGAGCTCTCGACTGAAAGAGAGGTATCTGTCAGTTGGTTCCTTGATCACCATAGAGGAATATGTTTCCCTTCCGTCCAGTCGTTCACAACCATCTGTTTTATCTTATTAATTTTTCGTTTTATGAGGCTCTTTTTCCCCTTAAAATTCATGTCATTTATTTCGACTACGACGAACTATAAATTGTGATCACTTTCTTCCGATGTTTCGATTGTGGTTTACCGAGTGTTCAGTAGACTTTTGACACCTGAAGAAGACCCGAAAGCGCAGTCAAAACAAAATGAAAGCATGATATTTTTCCTGAAACATCTGATAACTGTGAGCCTTATTTCACTATTTTTTCTTTCTTTTTTTGAGTTACTGCGCGTATGGTACTGTAGGTTACGGTTTTAATTCTAGTACTGTTATCTGCTGCTTGTAGTGATGTATGAATAGAAATCTAGCTAACTAGGGGACATCCATAAATTACGTGAGGTGTTTTTACGGATTTCCGGAAACCCCTCCCCTCTCTGGTGAGATTTCGTGAGATCTGGCTGGCCCCCCACCCCTATGGTGAGATATGGTCCGTGAGAACCCCCCCTCCCCCCCCTAGATATCGCCCTCGAAACTATTAGAGACCTTTTTTTTAGCTCTCACCCTTCAAAATCCGGTCACACCCGCACTTTTCGATGAAATACCCCCCTAAAATCGACTTTTTTAGACTTACGGTCCGGAAAAAATTTCCAAAACCTCACGTGAGATTTCCGTAGACCCCCCCCCTTGGTGAGATTTCGCCGGACCCCCCTCCCCTATTTCACCTCACGTAATTTATGGATGCCCCCCTACCGGTCTTGCTCGATAGGGATTGGCATTCCGGAGAACTCTTGTTCAAATTTCGGTGCTATCTTCTGTACATTGTTTTTTATAATTGTTAGGAAAGGGAAAATGAATCATCACTCACCAAAGTTGAGGGCAGCCCTCAACTTTGGTGAGTGATGAGTCATTTTCCCTTTCCTTACAATTATATTGCCTAAAGCAGTTTCCTTTTTCCTTAGTTTAAGTAGGCCTACATCGTTTTTTGTAGTTTCCCGAAACCAATTCCGTCATTCTGGACGCTTTGTTATTATAGTTCATTACGTAGTTCCTTCCGTTTTGCTTTTATTAGTACAGCACATCTAGGATATAGAAACATGAGCGTAAACAAGCTCATAGTGCTCTAAGTTATAGCGCCCAACACCACAGCAATGTTGAAACTATGGAAATAGCAGAGCTGATAGTGTTAAAAAAAATCGATTTTTAGCTATACTGAATGGGGCCAACTTATTTAACAGTTGCATCATACCGCTTTTTAGAAGAACGTGTAGCCCTCATTTAATATTTTTCCTCCCTGGAACCTTATTCAACCGTAGTCTGCAATGGCCTGTTTTAAACGCTGTTGTGAATAAAGCGAATTAGACCTTCAAGCACGCTGTTTGATGTTTACTTCAACACTTGTTACGGCTGCTGCTGTAGCATCTCTATCATTAGTCGTTATATAAGCACGTGACTCCACATTAACCTTACCTCGAGCATGATCTTTGGCCGGACTGTTGAAAGCAAGTCTCGCTCGTATTTTCTTTGCGTGTCGTGTCTGGAATGATTGATGGGCTCGCCTTCTGAATTCAGTGACTTCAAGACGAAGCTCACAGCTTGGCGTTATTGAAAAATCGATCTCTTGCCGAACGGATACACCGCGTAAGAAACTTCAATATCTTTTGCAAGCGCGTGTAACCGCTAGCTATCATGAGGGTAACGTGCGAATCGTCGGAGTATAGTGAAAATGTGATTTTACGCTGATTGGGGGTGGCCATATGTCCATCTTTTTCTGACGTTTTAGCATAAAAATTACTTGTTAAAAGATGAATTTTGTTGGTTGCAGTTACATGCTTCGGATGTGAGTGATTTTCAAGTCTGTTAGACTGAATTGTATCTGTGTACTTTAAACATGCAGTGTGTTCTCACATTTGTTTTCCTTGTTGCTTCTCCGTTCGTTGGTAAAAACTAGTGTGGGGTGCACGAAGCACGAACTGTTACGAGATTGTAGGAGCAGAATAAAGAAGCGAATAGAATAAACTGAATTTAGGTTGTAAAATTTCAGTATGTTAATAACTGAACCACGAGTGAATCAGGCCATCTAATCGAACGAAACCTTAACTGGTTTGCACAGGAAAAGTTGCAATTCCGGTCAGTTTGAGAAATTATATTTCTGTTATTGGATTGTTTGTATTTGATGTTGTATCACAGAGATTAATATCACTAGAAAAGTGAGCAGTTGAGACTAATCTTTTATTTGCCTCTGTGCTAAATTGACATCGTAATACCATTCGATCGCAATAATTCTGTGACACATTAGCTAGTGTAATGTTTAGTATAGGGCCTGCAGCTGATTTCTTGCTATTATTTCTTTTTATGACATCTTATAACTTATAGCAAAGTTGGTACAGATTGAGGTCCCTTAATTAAAACACCTGTCTTTTATAAATTTAGATGAATGCCTACATCGTTAAAGAAACCTGATTATTGACTGACTTATGGTATTTATAAAAAATAACAGCTCTCGATTTGTCGGTTAGTTAATTTTCATTGCTAAGCGGTAACTGATAAGACTCCACACTTCTGGTCGAATTGTCTTCTGTATTGCTGTATGATGCCAAAATACACTGATCTGCAAACATTCCCCTTCGCTGAGTCTCTTTTGCGTATAATTTTGCACATTATCCCTTAATTATAGGCTTTAGTCAGCAAGCGGAGTGGTTTCTTTTCTATCCCACTTCTCACAGACGGGTGATTGGTTTTCATTTTTTCCTAGCGTGCCATCGTTTCGGATTTATTTAATTTTTTTGTTGGTAACTACACGTGTCTAGAAAAAGAAAGTTCAAGACCTCGGTCTTTTGGCTCTGTTACAACCGAAGCCAGTGAAAAGCAAATAGAAGCGTTCTCGTCCTGTGCCTCTTTGAAGTGACTCAGCAACTAAGCGTGAAGCCCCCAAGAAAGAAACTGTGTAATTCCTCTTTAAGTCGGCGTTGGCCTCAGTCAACATTTACGGAAGTCCTTTCAGAACAAAGGAACACGACTTTTTGTTTCGTTAAACCATCACAGTCCTTTTAGTGTATTGTGATGCAGTCTCGTCGTCTGTTTGTTTGTTTTTGTAAATCGTTTTCTTAATATGGTTGGATTTAGGCTAACTTTTCAAACATTTTCCGATTTTTAAATTAATAAAAAGAATTAACCGAATCTGTTGGTAATTAGTTGTTCGGTCGATTGATTCGAGAGGACTAATGTTCTCATCGTTTTCCTGCCATCAACAGTTCTTTCCATTATTTACTGAGTACACTAAGTTTCCAATTGTTTCTTTTAATTATCCTTGTACATTTTCGTTTAAGTAAACCTCGGTGAAAATAAAAACAAAATCCTTATTACTCGTGAAATAACTGCATGCAATGTCTTATTCAGTTATAAACCTTATGTTCCTTGTATATCCTTCATTTCATAACAATTTTTTTTCAGAAAAACAGTAGATGAGCAACAGTTGTTTTTTGTAAATTGTGCTCACATTTTAAGAAACCCATTAGAAGGGGTTACAATTTCAAATATTAATTTTTGGAACATTTAATACGTCTGGCGTGTGGACTGTTCTCTAATTCGTTGAAGTCATTTAGTTAAAACGCAGTGCGGTTCAAGAAGAAAATAAGCAGTAAATATCTATGTAGTTGATATCGTGTTAGGTTTTATCCTAAGCCTTATAAATTTGAATCCGACGACATTTTAGCCAAAATCTTCTGATTACGCTATAAAAAGTTTGCTAATCGGTTTGTAAGACGATCCTATTTTACGTATCTTTTGCGCTCTCTAAAAATCTGAGTTGACAGTCAATAGCTGTGACCACAACTACACAGGTTGCTTCCAAATGTAGTGCCCGATTCGGTAATACGACGTAATTTCGAAGTTTCCATTATATGATGTAAACGCGTTTAGGTAACTAAAAAAATATTGTACTGAAAGTTTGAACAGATTTAAGTAGCCAAGAATGTGTACCTGTGAAAAACTTCTTGAATAACAGATTACATGAAAAGCTTAAAACAAGTATTATAGTTCTGGTTATCACAAGGGTTCAATATTAGGCACAATCATCCACAAATTTTTGCATTTTCGTTTACTTCCTTTCATGTAACTTTCATATAAGCTACTGAATATACGTTCAACAACAGCAACAAAAAAAAAGAAGATTAAATAAATTTACTATAAAATTTAAGTGGTAAAGGTAGTGCTTAACATTCCTAATTATTAATCGAAAAATGTTAATTGTTTCCACTACTAGAGCTCTTCCCCCAGGTGGTGTAACGTGTTAAAAGGTGGTGTTTGTTAAAAGGTGGTGAATTATTGAAAGGTGGTGTTTGTTGAAAGATTGTACAGTGACTTGGTGAAATAATATAACTTATTTCTGTGAAGAAACTATTTGCTTTGTTGGATGATGTTGCCGGATTGAAAACGTAGAAACTGATTTCTACCATCTATGAGACACAAAGTTGTTGCGTTAGTTATAATTAAGTCTCCATTTTCGCCGAACCAATCCGACATCAACTTCTTATTGGTTTCTAAGTGGAGTGGGTGCAAATATTTGTTAGGTGAAGTATACATGTTTCTTTTAACCCTACTATCAGTACAGATTCAATACTTCTGCTTTCCTCTCGATCCAGAACTAACAAGCTCAAGAAATGCTTCACGTCACTAGGAATGGAGGCATTTATGACCGTTGCACGCAATTAAGCAAGAAAATTCTCCATGCTTTCTCTATTTAAATAAGCTGCTGCTCACGTTAATTAGTAGATATCTTTGTTCGTGTCATTTTTTTAAGTTGCTTACTACCACCTGGTGCAGTGCGCTAGGTGACATCATGTGCTGGTTAGGTAAATTTTTCAGAACAGATTGGGCCGCAGATCGATGTGTTGGTAAACCCATCATTACTTTTACGCATGAAACGAATTGGAGTTTCAGAAAGATCCGGGTGTAGGTGTGATGCCGTTTTGAGTGTTCAAACGTTATTTTTTTTTTGTTTAAGCACGTACTTATAAAACCCGCCCGCAGATTATGTGCAGAAATGTATAAAAACAAGTCATACATAAAATTATTGTATACCGTCTTACACAGTCATTTTGTAAGGAGCCAGTGTTTACTTATTAATAAACGGTAGCTCATATCCTGTTAAGACTGCAGTGAAATATTATCCGGGTTATAAAGGAGAAAAAAAGATGAATCGTGATCCTCGCGTGTCCTGGACTGCAGTAAGGCCTTGGGGTACATACATTACTGTATACTGCACAGTAGTAATTTAGAACTAATGTGGCTCCGACTTGCCAGCGTTCCTAAACACCGCTACTGCTGTAAGTTTCATAGTTTGTATGTACTGTGTTGTGACAATGATACTTTCCTTTGAATTCTTATTCGCAATCCGAATCCGGCTGTCTCTAGCGGCGTGATGGTGTGGGCTTCCTGTGTGTTGCGCAAACACGTCTGGTGGACGTGCTGAATTATTAACCTAGCTAGAATAAAACACACTGTTTGACAGCTTAGTTGGAAAGTCATAGTGTTTATTTTTATTAAGTTTCCTAGCATGGTGCTGAATATCTAAAGACAGCTTTTGAACGGAAACTGGTCTCCTTGATTAGAATTGTCTTCAGGGTCTCCGGAATGGTTTCATTGAGTCCCCGAACAGTTTCGTGCCCAGGCTCAAATGAACAGGTGGTTGGAGGCTGAGTATTTAATAGTATCATTTGGTGGTTTTGAATAATTACAAATCATAAGTCTCAGTTTGCAAAATTCTATTCTAAACCTCATTTTTGAGACAACCGTACACATGTACATCACGCAATAAATTCTCTCATAATTTTGTTTATTGGGGAAAACGTTGTTTGGCATCATCTACAGACTCTTGGAAATATTTTGATTTGCCAGCGTGATCTAGTAAGGGAGGGGAGAAAGGAAAAATACGCAGTAAAACACAGAGCAGTGTCACTTCTCGGGCGTATGCACACTGTTATTGTGACGGTAGTTGTTATTGATTACCGTGGAGGCGCCTCCGTGGTGAGTGAGTGGATTGCGGGCGGCACCTGCCCGTTGTGGACCAGCTGTGCTGGACGTGTATCTGCGCTCCCTTTGTGCATCGGATTATCGGCTTGACAGCGCGGGCAGCTGGCGTGCTGTGACTCACCTCACCCCCCGCCCAGTACTCCTCCCACACACACACACACACACACACGCAACAAGTTAATAGCCATCTCACTTTGATATCTTCCCCAATTCTGTAGTTTCAGATTATTCAAAATAATTTTAAAGAGCAAGTTCTAGATTCAATAAGCAAACAAAGATATATACTTGATTTTAAATTTGCGCGTGGTTGTTCCATTAACCGTTTCACTTGTGCGCATATTCAACTATGAGAGTGTATAGATCACTGTTTGCACTTGCACCAACAAACGCCAAAAACTGCATTCCACTCTGTTGACGTTCTCATATGATCGGAAATGACCTCACCGAAACGTTTGGCCGAGCTATCGATCAAATATTATTATTATTCTTAGAAGACTTTCTAATTTCTATTAACGCTCTGGCCTCTCACTCGGGAGGACGCGGGTTCGAATCCCCGTCCAGGCATCCAGATTTGATTTCTCCAAATCACTCCAGGCGTAAGGATGGTTCCATTAAAATGGCCGAATTCCTTCCCGATCCTTGACCCCAGACCTTCCCAGCCTCTAATGACGAGGCGTAAAGCCATAAGCAAAAAGCTAATTACTTTTCTTTGGCAGTAGAATAGTCTTCAGTTAACGACAGATAATAACGCAAAACACCTCCATTCTTGAAACAGATCTTCAGTGCGCTTTAGAGGTCTGCAGAGCAAATAATCCTAGCAAGTAACGTGTTTCAGACACATGGTGGTGAAAAATCTGCTTACACACAGTAACCGAAACGTTGCCTTGATCTCAGTAGAAATTTAAATGTTAATGTTTTCCAGTGAGTAAAATTTTTGTCAGTTTGGGCTTTGTTTCTATGTTTTTATTCTTATTTATTGACTAATTAGTGATTAGATTTCTAATAATGTCTTTGTTTGGCATCTTTGTAACACCACAAACTTCTTGCACGAAATGTAGCGTCTTATTCTGGAAACAGATAGATGGATAAAAATTAGTTCTTCTGAACTTTTATAACCTTTTTAAGTGTCAGGCGGTTCAGGAAATGAGTTGTAGTAGCAGCCTGCAGTGACATATTCTTGTTTTCTGAAATCAGCTGTTGCGTAGTTCTCTGGTTTCGTCACAAAATAGTTGAAACGCGATTAAACTGGTAGTATTAAAATTTCAATTCGATATTGTCTTAACATCGTTTTACAACGAAAAACAATTTTCGGTAAAAGCTGGAAGATGTTGACTCTAGAAATTGCATATAATGTAAAAAGAATGAAGGTAAAGAGAGAAGAAACTAAATAGCTGTAATAACTACTGATGAAACAAGTAATGGTGTTTGGTCTAGAGTTATATTAGGTGATCGCATGTTAATAGCTGTCGTTATAAAGTTTACTGCCCCTAGAAAAAACAGCTTGTCTTTCGCTGTAATTCATACCTTCTGTTACGAAGTGCATAAGCTTTCCGCTAGTATAGGTATATCGGCGTATGTTGTTCACACCACAGACAGGAAACCATCCAAAGATTCATCTAGATAAGTATAGAAAACGGCAAAAAAAATTATCTTTGGTGCCGACGTAGTTTGAACTGGAGCCAGTCTTGTGATCTAGCGCGCCTCATTGCCGGAATATGATGAATTTGACGTAACGTAAGCGAATGCCTGCGTTGTTCGAAATGAGCTTCTTTTAAGTGCCAGAAGAAGCATATTTGACCCTTGTTGTAAGCAAAGGTCTGGACGTTATCGGCAGTGGGCTGTGGCTAATGGCCAAAGTTACCATCGCATTAGCAGAATTGCATTTTAATGGCTGTAAGATGTCAGCCGGAGCAGATATTAAAGCGGTTTATGGGATGATTCGACGTTGGCCGTTTGGAAATAAACCGTGACCGGTCGAGCGTAACAGACGCTTAATTGCGTGCTACGTGGTAGGCTGAACATTGAATCCTGTACAGCCGAACGCATACGTAGTGGAAACCATGGACAGGTACGTAGCGCAACACCACACCACACGGCATTGTATTCGAATCCGAGTGATTTTCATTGTGTTAGCGTCCTGTATAGTCAGAACGTAACTCGGTGCGACTGAAACTGTAGTAGTTGTGTCAAATGAAGACAGACGTATGACAAAAACGCATTTTTTTCTGGAATTTTGTTTCCTTACCAAGTGCTTTCGGAGATGAAGTGCACTTTGTAGATGAACGTTTGGTGTAAGATTATTCAGGTACTTGTTTTTGATTCTTTTTTTTTTTTTTTAAGTGAAAAATTCTTTCTGCGCGATGTACGATTTTTGGATGGGTAAAATCTTATGGGTTCGCGTCACTGACATGCTAATGTTAACAGCATGTCTGTAGCTGTAAGTAGGACGTGGTTCGCGTATGATATTCATAGGTTTAAGTTTTCACTGCTGTTGGCAGTGACTGCCATTTTTTTTAATAAAAATGAATTTCTCCGTAACAAATTTGAACGTGGTTCAGGGGAAGGTCGAGCAAACCGTGCAGCAAATACAGACACATGATTCGTATTGTGCGTGTTATGTATGCGATATTATAGCAAAAGTGCGTCGATTTACAACTACGAACGGCACTTATATTTGTCACACATCAGACTCGAAATAGTGGGTTGTAGTGGGGTGTCAAGCTGTCAGTAAAGGCTATACATCGATATTTCCTGAATACAAAAATTATCTGAAATAGGAAAGGAAAATACTATTCCAGTATTTTAAAAACTCTAGGGCAAAAAAAATGCGCAGAAGTTGTTTCCCAGGAGAAGAAAAAAAGCCTATCCCTCGAGCTCACAAGAAGTACGGAATACCGTTTGACTAATTGTCTCGAATTTAGTGGAGTTTGTTGAGAGAAAAAAATATTTTGGAAATTATTAATTCGTTTATTTAGCCACTGAACTGTTCCAGTTTTCTTCGTAATGTTGGTATATTTATAGAAATTCAAGAACATGTTGAATGAAACTTATGAGTTGAAGTGTGGAATAAGAGAGAAGACCACGTTGAAGGTTGATGACAAATCGTCATTTAATGTGACACTTGGTGACGCAAGTATGGAAATGTCGAGGCAGAGACAGTCAGCTGAGAACAACCACAAGATACCTGATGAAGACAGCAGAGTCAGCTGTCGAAACGTCGTGTTTTTACACCACCATCTGGCTGGACACCCGAGAAGATTTTGTTGCATGGAAATGTAGTTACTAAAAAGTTATTTAAAGTTTCTCTTCTACTCAACAATATTCGCTGAAAATGTTCATACCCTTCATATTACCAAAATATGTGAACGTTTTTAACTTGTTTTGGTCCTTGATTCATTATTCGGCCGTTTTTGCTTACTGAACAAAGGAATAACTTGCATTTACAGTGCTTTCTAGCGCTTCGTAGTCAGAATGGTAGCGTATATAGCAAAGAAAAAGAATAGTTGTGCGGTAACTTTGGACCTTTAAGAAAGCCATGGCTTAGCATTGTTAAAAAATTTAAAAGAAATGTATCTTTACGTCGCTCTGTAATTTGCGGTCGCCCGTGACTTATCATTTTTGACTACCGGTATTTTTTCTTCTTCTTTGGTTAGCAGTTTGGTTGTGAAATGAATTGTGTCTCGAAGACTTTTTTTAAAAAAAAGTAAGTGATCGACGAAGCACACACTGTGGTTTTCAAAAGTGTCTTACGAGCAAAATTAGTGACTAGGTAATAGAAGCATGCAGGTGGCGCCAGCGGATCTGTTTTGTCGGAGCACGTTGTGTGCACGCCACGCCCCGGGAGCAGTTGGCGCGTGCTCAGACCACGTGACCACGCGCCGCGTATTGATCGGGGGCTTCTCTCTCCCCTCACTGCTACTGTTGTCACCCCCACCACTGGCGCCAACATGGCTGGGCCCTTGTCCGCCCCCTCCCCCCCCTCCCACCTTTTTTCCCTCTTCACCGGATTAATCGGTTGAGGTATTTATCGCACTTCCCTGCTACGTCTGGAGAGCAATTTTTAAAAAAATACATTTTCCTCTATACCGTGAGGATCTGATGGATTTCCCCCAGAGCTGCACCGTGTGGTCGGTAATAACGGTGAGTGATACCGACAGGCTGCATCGGCGGTACAGATTTCCTTTCCACTTTTCATTTCATATCTGGAAATTCCATTGACAGCTATTTATATAGTCGTACCACGCAGAAGTTCAAGAACACAAATTTCAAAACCTGCTACTTTAAGTGAAGTAACTAAGTTCAATTTAATTTCTCAACGCCACATATCTTACGTATCTCTGGACAGTTAGTTTCAAAATTAAAAATCAATAGTTTTGAACTACTTGAGTCTTTGCAAATTCGTGGTGGGAGTGGTCATCGGTTTTTATTATTATTTTTTTCTGTTTCAGGAATTTAAGTTTACGACGATCGAAGAAAAGTAAAGATTTATCATTTATTTGCAATTCGTTTCGCACACGCGACAGTAGTTTGGGCTGTCATGGGATTTTACTCCCACCTTTTTCGGTGTTATTCGATAAATCAGAGCAGTTTTACAAGAGGCCTTATTGAAGCCATCAGATGTTTTTCTGTCCTCACTGTTTCTTTATTTTATTATTTTTTAATTTGATTGTAAGGAAGGAAACAATTCCAAGACTAGTGACTAGTTTCTTTCGAAGCCTTTCTCAGCTGAATGTGTGAAATGTAACTGTATTAACTATTGTTAGTTGAAAGCGTTTTAAGTTATGTATGAGTGGAAATAACATCAGCGTATACTGCCATGGTAGTAGGATACATTCCATTTCGATCCATTGTCAAAGTTGGAGAATGAGAAAGATGACGCCTTCTGGAAACATTCAATTGATCATTGCGTAAAACAATTCTTGACCCCAGATTCACCAGTCGACAAGACACGGTTATGAGAATGATTCTATTTTGTTAGCTTTGTGGTAGTAGTCTAAATGTGTTGCATGCTGACCTCGAGTTGTACGCGTACCGTAACCAGACTTTCAGCTGTTCGCCTAATCTAACTGGTTAATCGAACCGGTTAAAGAGGATGTTCAGTTTTAAGCCGAAACCGAACCGTTCGAGGCGTGGTTCACAATACTAGCTTAGTCAGGGGACAAAGCATACGTTACGGAACTATAAAAATTCTGATTCCAGCTGGGTTTCAGTAGAGCACCATTGAAACACGAACTCGCTGCTCTGAATGATTCCATTCGTCGAGAACTCGGCAATGTCCCTGTAGTCAAGGATTATAAGACCGGGATGTTAGTGTGCCGACTATGAATGGCAGATCAGGCGGAACCTGTTTTTAGAATGGAATGTGAAATGGACAATATCGTAATGTGTTGGGAGTAGTTGGCAGGTGCGATGCATTTGTTCTTAACTGTGGGATCACCGCCCTCCCTTCAAGTCTGAACTGCTGGTGATTTATTGAGATTTAATATGGAGATCGGTAGGTTTACCAACGCGAAAATGTATTAATAAAATTTGTGAATTTATTAATAAAAATTTCAAAAGCTATTAATTACCTCTAAATATGTTATAATCCCAGATTGTGGGACTAAACCGTTATTACTCTGTCGTAAACATGCCTTTCAGATAATTGAACATTGCAGAACGATACCCCATCTCATGGTGTTCATATTATTTTGTCCAACCCGTGTATATCAAGATCGCTTGAGATCTCTGCTTCGGTGATGTTCCTGCACAGTACTGTGCGATGTTTTGGCAGAGCTATGCAGCGTGCGTGCGGTTGGTCGTGGCACTTTAATTAACGTAATGTTCTTCCCGTGGTGCGGATACATAAATCGTCACCAGCCTGCGGCGGGAATTTTCATTACGTGCGGGCGCACCAAGGAGTCGGCCGGGCGAAATTTTAATACACGCACGTTATTCACGGTCAGAGGATAACATTGGAATCGCTTTCGTGTTCAAATTGCCTAATCCGATTGCAAATAGTCCGGTAGTGTGGGACATTTTTTTTTTTTTACCTTGTGACAATATTTTTCAGAACCCGGTCTGTGTAAAACCGCGTTCCCACGATCTCTTGTAGCGAAGGCGGGACGGGACGGGACCGGACCTCATTAGCCGAAGTGTAGGGACGAGCGCGCGCCGCAGGTTAGCCCTAGCTTACCACGCCGCCACCTCCCCACCACGTTTCCTAGTGTCATTTGGCACAGAGCACTTTACAGCAATAGAAGGGGTGCGCACCGCTGCTGCAAACCGATGACAACAGCGCACCTCTACACACGCCTGTGATGTTTACCGACACAGAGTGGGTAGCTGCGTCTCGTCCCCGCTAGCAGAGGCGGCCCCGTTCCCATGGCGTGTTGTTGAGTATTCGTCCCATCCCGTCCCGTCTCACCTCGCCTCCGTCACAAGAGATCGTGGGAACGCGGTTTAAGGACGCAACAATTTTTTTTGAGCAAGCCACTAAAGCTTGCATTCTGGAGTGCACTGGTTCGATTACCGGTAAGACCACCTAGATTAAGATTTTCGCAGTTTTCCGTGGCTATTCGAAATCACTACAGCACTCAACGGTCTCTTCAAATAGGCCTAGGTATGTTTCGTCCCCGTTCCTTGTTCAAATAACCTTGTCACCGAGCAGCATTGACACAGTCGATTAAAAAAATAAATGCTTCGTAAATAATGTTTGCTTAAAAGACCTCACTAACATCACCCATTAAGAACCCGTCCTGCGTTAGTCTACAAACAGTATTTTGTGACGGTATTAATCGACAGTAATTTTCAGGTATTCTTAGTAGTTTCTGGGGGGGGGGGGGGGACTTTGTATGTCTGCACGCAAGTGTTTTTTATATTCGTTTCATAACCCAATCTGTAAAATACCTGAAAATTGCTTTCGGTACAAAAGGGTGGGGGGGAAAAAAACACTATGTATATATTCGAACAAATAAGAGGGGTCAGGTAGCTAAAACAGATTCGAAAAAATGATAATGTTTAATCCTGTTCTAGTTACGTAATGTTGGAACTATTGGTGGTAGAGGTAGGAATTCCAGATAGAGTACGCACGCCTGTTACCGTGGAAAGTTTACACAACACTGACCAACGGATTCTTGTCGTTATCGACTGTTGTTTGACATTTAAGATTTTTCACTGACAGAATTACGTAGTTACAAGAACTGAAATGTTACTGAAAATGTTTTAAAAAGAAAAGTATTTAATTTCTTTAAATCCCACGAATCTAGCAAAGTGCTTCTCTAGCAGGAAGTTCAGAGTTTGTTTGGCAGAATGTGCTTCTCTCCAATATCTTATTTATTGACATGTTGAATCACTGTCTCAGATAATAGAAGCAGGCGTCTTTCACAACACTATTCTTTTTACCTCAGTAAAGTACCAATATGCTTGTTTACGATATGTTTTTGAGCTGTGTTTCTGCACGTTATTGCTGCTATTCCCCCATCACTCTTTTACACGCGACATCTTGCACCTTGTTGGGTGGAGTTGGTTTCCTGCAGGGCGATTAGCAGGGCAGGCGGTGTCGCACTCGCTTAATCCTCATTAAATATTTAGCAGCGGTGTGGTGAGAGTGTGCCTGAATTATTCGGGGAGTGGAGAATTAAATTGTTTGCGCTCTCTGAGCAGTGATGTGGGTGGTGCTACCTCCTTAAACTGGCGCGCGGTTCATTATGCGCCCTGTTCCCTGGCTTAATGTGCGTTCCGAAGAACTGACTCTCCAAGTCGCGATACTGTCGGGATCCTACACTAAGAGGACCCTACCTAATTCTCTCGGATCCAGTAGCTCGGCGTGCTAGTCTCTCATCCTGCCATTAGAGTGCCAACTATTTTGGTAGTAACAAAATATTCACCTACTGATTAATGCTCCAAATATAAGAAAAAACTTAGCAACTTCTCTAATTTTCTAATTGATGTACCGTAAAGACATTTGTTATTACTGGATGTAAGTTCGCAGGTAAAAGTTTTCGTGTACCTATTATCTAGGTTGGTAACAGAAAAAGAGTCGACCCGACTTTGGTTCTGGTAGTACAACGAAGGTTGTCACCATAGCTTCAGTCAAAAGAGCTGTTAGTAGTTACAGGTAGCAATACTCCTTTATCTTCATTACGAAGGTTTCTTCTGCTCTACTTTCTAATCTATTTTGTTGAGAATTGAGGGATGGAGGAGCCCGGCTATTATCGATCTATATACTAATACTACGCCTGAAAAAACCATAGGAACTTGGAACAGAGAGCCTAATGATTGAACACAACTATTCAGAAAGCAGATGACTGATTCTCAGGTTATACATCGCTCATTACAGTATTTTTTCTTTTTTAACGGCATTTGGTCTCTTTGCCATTAAATCTGTCTACGATTATGCATATAAAATGTATGTCTTACTCTTATTATGGCTGTATTTCACAGAACAGAAGACACTAATCGAAAACAACGCTCAGTGAAAACCACCATTGCCATAGTCGAATAAGATGAGCGGTTTCGCAATTTTCATTTTTTTATTTTTTATTTTTTTATTTTTTATTTTTTTTAAATCACGATTTTTACAAAATTTATCTATTTTCACAAAATTACACAATTCTTACACTAGTTTAAAATATTTTAGAGAACCAGTATTGTATGCAGATGAAAGTCAATTAAGTTGGGTAGGGTGAAATGCTTTCCCATTTCTTGCAGCGGTACCTTTCTCATTATATGAATGTCTGTTGAGTAGTGCATGACTAAATTGTTTTGATACCTCTATCAGTATACGAACATTATACTCAATGAGCATTTCATGTAGGGCTGGTAACAGGCTAAATACGTAGCCGACTCGACCTTTGCCGTTGTTGAGACTTCTGCATAGGGTCGTTTCATCATAGTGCGTGATGAAGTGTCTCATGCATATACCACGAGGTGCGTCTCCATAATCTGTCCTTACTCCTGTCCTGCGGTTGCCTCCTCTCTGTCCAGCCAGGTAGAGGCGACATGCGTACTGACCGGACTCGGACAAAGAGTTGCCTTCATTTAAAATACTTACTAAATATATAATTTCATCGGCGCTAGTAACTAATATTCTCTTAGGGTAGCCAAATGCATCGTCGTACATGTTGCTGACGATAAAACTGGAATTATTTTGTGATATTCACTAAGTTGTCCCACGAAAAGATGGAAAGAGATAAGGAACACAATTAAGCTGGTATGTTTAATGAAGATGGGAAAATTAGATTGTTCTGAGCATCACTTTGAAAATAATAAACTGTTTGTAATTAATGAAAATAAGTCGAATTAGAAGGAGCACGTAGTTTATAAATAGTCTATGTTAAAAGCAGTTAATACGTCTATAATCATTAATACTTTAGCTGATAACATAAATTAAGGAAATAAATCCATTTTATTTCTTGTTAAAGATTTTGAATGTCAGTGAAGTTAGTTTATAGTAGGATAGCTTATCGCGTATAAAAATAATTGACAACTTAACAGTGATTAAGAGATGGTATACTTCACATAATTCGATAATTTGATTTTTCAATTAGATTAGTCTATATTCAGTTCCTCGTATGTCGACTTTTGAAGCCTACTTTGGTGGTGTAAAAGTGGGGAGAGGGAGGGGGGGGGGAGGGTTCACTATGATCATCTGCAGATTCTAATACATGGGCAGGTAACATGTGAATTTCGCTGCGTGAGAACCACTTTGGCTTTCGTGTGGAGCGATGTGGAGGATACACTTGGGTTACGTGGTGGTCCTGTCGCCATGTCGGCATAAGCTCCGTGGGAGGTCTAATTGCATGTGGCACATTAATGTCAGATAATGTTATAAATATTGATAGTAATTTTGTGATTAGAGATAATTGTAGGTCGTCAAGATCCAAAATAGTGTGGAAAGTTGTGTTAGATAAGCTTCGTAGGGCATGGAGGAAAGAAAATAGAGGAGACGAAATACCACTAAAACTGTGAAGTCTCCTGTAAACTCTTCTCGTCTCTAAAGACCTCGCTGTTAAGAGACGCTAAGCAGTTAAAAAAAAAGAAGTAAACTCTTGGACCCTACTGTGCATACGCGGCGGCCATATTGCTTTTCCCAAAACATCGGGCTGTTAGCATTGTGTTTGCTGTTCTCAATATTTCAAAGATTTTATAATGCCACCTTGAGTTGCATATGGATGCACAAACAGATCAGATAGGAAACTTCTTCCTAAATCATAGTTCCACTGCGCAAATGACCGATCAAACCAGTTACTGTTACGTATGTGATATCTGCGGACACAGATTTATCGAGCCTAGTGGGTGAACTGTAACGCTCGTCCTGGCAGTCAGCTGGACGCGAGTTCGAATCCTCGTCGGCCATCTAGATTTCAGTTTCCCATGGTTTTCTGAAACCACTCCACGCGAAGGCACAGATGGTTCCTTCAAAAGGCAATGGATGACTTCCTTCTAGTTCCTTATCATCAGTCTTCTCCCACCTCTAATGACTTCTCCCCACTGGGGAGATAAAATTAGGCTCCCATGTTATAATCAATGTGGACAACGCATGCACTGATGAACTAATGAAATATTTTGAATGTTTGATCGTTCTTTAAAAAATTTAATTGGAATGCTTTATACTTCAACTCATTCATGTATTAGACACAGTTGTTTTTTTTTTTTTTTTTTTTTTTTTTCAACTTTCAAACCGGTTGCTGTTGAAAGAGTGAAAGTTTGGTGGAATATTGACATTCAGCGTCGATATGGAACTGCCAGTTATACATATCTGCACCCGATGAGTTTGATGGTCTCTATAGCATACAATTACACAATTCATATATAGTGTCAGTATTTTTAGTTTTGTTGTTTAATAAAGCGTATAAAGATATTAAGCATTCGACCAATCATCACAATTCTTCGACGTTTCGTCCTCTTTGTTTTTGCATTTAAAAAATAACGTTTACTCTAAAGCCCTGTCTTGTGCATATCGTAATCCGGTCTGAAATCGGGTTAAGGTCAAAGATAGCTTCTTAAAATAAACCTTACATTAACACTCGCATTAAACAGCTTTAAAGCATGGCTGGTGCTTAAATTTCAATTTCAAAGTGTCGCAAAGTATTAAAGATTCAGTCGTTTTTTCAGAGATATTTTCCAGCAACTCCTAAAGACAATCGATCGCGCTTTCCTGGCCTGGCTGCATTAATTCAGTGAACGGAGTGGCGGCGTGTTTTGTGAACCCCTGCATTCCTGCTCGCCCGCCCGCCCAGCCGGCTGCTTGGCCTTTGTGCCTCGACTTCTCGCTTCCGCCGCCTTTGACTCGAGAGGGCGGAGAACCGCTAACAAGCGAAAGCTGCGCGCCAAGGGGCGTGTAATTTCAATGTGTGCCACGCCGGAGATGAAATTCCCGGGGAGGGTTTCTGTAATGAACGTAGCCTTAAGATCTACCTTGCTCCGTTTGTTGCACTATCTTGTGGGGTAGGATTTGGTTAGCCCTGTCGACTTTAACGATAGAGCTCACGAATACTTACAAGTAATAAACATTACCTTTGTGTGGTTACTACGAGATTAAACTTGAAATAAAATCACTGCACACACGGATAATACCATCCGCCCCTTCCCGCGCCACGGTATCCAATTCACAAATTTATTTTTATGTAAATAAAGCTGAAGACTAAAATTTTCTGATACCTTTCTATCATGTTCCTTAAAACTAGCCAGATGCACAAGGTATTGTCTTTATTTCACAAAGACATGTTCAAGAATAAGAACGCTCTTACTATCTGTATAAGAAAGAGAAAATGTACTGTTTTTTTTTTTTTATGAAGACTTGTGATGACATTACTGTCAGAAAGTAGTAATGCGCTTACGAGATTTTGCGCTGCCGAAGATTAATCCATCATCGCCGCCGATGGTTAGTCTTGAGAATCCACTTGCAGAGTGGAATTTCGGGCATGCACCAGTTAACAAGAGTTATGAGGGAAGAAACTGTATGGTTCTTGGAATGGTAAACTGGGATGAACTCTTTCTAAACAATTCACTCAGTGTACATTGCAAATCATCGGAGACTAGTAACGGTATGTTCATAGATACTCTTAAGAGATACGATGATTGAAAATTACTTTTTACAGTGACATCGGGGATTTCAGTCATGAGTGTACTTTCTATTCATCCCGATTACCCATACAGCCTACAGTTTCCCAGTGGAATTAAGAAAAGAATGAAAACGTATCAGTTGTAATACCTCTTCCGTTTTCGTTTAAACGCTACCTTTGAAATGATTGAAAAGTGCGGTTCGGATATGATCTTTGGTTCTCCAAAAAATTGCCAGCAGACTCTCTTTATATTGAAAGTTAACATTTTTTTTCCTTATAAAAGGTCTGCATGAATGAGAAATAACATTCTATATTGCAGCACAAAACTCAACGAATTTAGTTCTCAGTAATTTAAGCAACCTTTACTACCATGTACTGACGCCATTGCAATTGTGCCCTTAGGTTTGCCCGCGTTATTAACAACGAGTAAAAAATAAATTTAAAACCTAAATTTTTCCATGGTCTTAACTACTTCCGTATGTCGGGGGTTACCCCAGCTCTCTGAAAGGTTCGATTTACG
>JARYHS010011536.1:0-54584 GCA_031002005.1 Vandiemenella viatica
AAAGTTTTTGAGAAAGCAATGTACAATAGAGTTTATGAACATCTAAAAAATAATAATATTCTAACTAAATCACAATTTGGTTTTCAAAAGGGTCATTCAACAGAACAAGCTATATTTGCATTCACTGACAATATTTTAGAAGGAATAAATGATAAATTAATTCCTGTGGGAATTTTTTGTGACTTATCTAAAGCATTTGACTGTGTAGATCATAAAATTCTGATACAGAAACTTAAGTATTATGGTATAGATGGCATTGTTAATAAATGGCTTAGTTCTTACCTTCTAAATAGAAAACAGAAAGTGTCAATGGAGAATTTTAAGGCTGCCTTAAGAGGTCCACTGTTTTCTGAGTGGAAATTAATCAGGTGTGGAGTACCTCAGGGTTCTATATTGGGGTCACTATTGTTTTGAATATATATAAATGATCTACCCTATGTTTCATTTAAAAACTCAAAATTTGTCCAATTTGCAGATGACACAAACATAGGAATTAAAAACACTCCAGATTTATCTACAGAATATATTTCAAATTATGTCTTTGAACTGATTAATAAATGGTTTACAGCTAATGGCTTGTCTTTAAACGTTGATAAAACTCAGTATATGCAATTCAGTACATCACACAGATTAACACCTGACATAGACATAAAATTTGCAGGCCGGTCTATTCAAACTAAAGCGATTGGGAGCAGCCACATTTGCAATTCGTACAATTTCAGCTTTAGGTGATCTCCGTAATGAGGCAGCTAGTTTATTTTGCTTATTTTTACTACTTATTGTCATTTGGAATAATATTCTGGGGCAATTCTACCCATAGAGACAAAGTGTTCAGAGCCCAAAAGCGTGTAATAAGAATTATGTGTGGGGTTAGCAATAGAACTTCATGTAGAGAGCTGTTCAAGAAGTTAGGGATTTTAACATTAGCATCTGAGTATATATACACATTAATGTCCTTTGTAGTCACAAATTATACTTTGTTTGAAACAAATAGTAAAATACACAATTATGGCACTAGAAGTAAAAATGATCTTCACAAGGATTACAAGTCATTGTCATTTGTTCAAAAAGGGGTCCGATATTCAGGGATACATATCTTCAATATGCTCCCAACACATATTAAATGTCTAGTAGATGATAAGAATAAATTCAGGAAAAAATTGAAAGAATTTTTAATTGACAACTCCTTCTACTCTGTCGAAGAATTTATTTCTAAGGTATCTAAAAAATAACTGCCAGTATCTTGTGTAAATATAGTTCAAATAATTAATGTACCATGTATGCTATGACTGTACATCTCCTGGTGTATGTATTTAGTTTGTTACGTAATTGTTTACAGTACCATATATGTTACGAACTGTACATCTTGTGGTGTATGTATTATTTTGTTAAAATTTTTTTTTTTAATGTACCATATATCTTATGACTGTACATCTTCTGGTGTATGTATTATTTTGTAATGGAAGTGTTTAATGTACGATGTATACTATGACTGTACATCTAGTGGTGTACTTATTATTTTGTTATGCAACTGTTTATCTGTAAATTGACAACTTTCCACATCCCACCGAGCCAGTCTCTTATATTGGGATCAATGGAAAATGAATGTATTGTAATGTATTGTATGTTAGAAGTTGAAATACCTTATATATCTCTCAAATGCACATCTGTGAGACGAGAAGCGTATTTATTTTTTCGATAATTGACGATTGAAAAAGTTTGCTCGCATAAATAAGGGCATCCAAAAATTGAAATAAACCGCTGATCAAACTTTTCCAATTCGACAAAATCAGATGGCAAGCTACCATAAAATTTGACCAAATCATTCATCTAGTAAAAGGCGTTTTTCAGACTCTCATTGGATTGAAGTTCAATCACATTCATTTGAAAATTACTGGGTACATACTCAACATCGCATGAAAAAGGGTTAGCAAAAATCTTCAGTTTGTTCGAAACCTTCTCGAAATCACCAAATTTGTCACTGAATTGACCTTGTAACTCCATTAAAATGTCTTTCATTTTCTCACTATCCCAATTAAAATCAATGACAGCAATTCGGAATGTGATCTAATTTTTTTTATCAATATGTTTTATGAAGAGTCGGTTTTTAGTTTGGAATTCAGCGTATTTAATTCATGAGTTAAATATGTCAAAAATCCAAGATCTATTAACCATTGAGGGTGGAACAGATTTACCTTTCTGATTCATAAAAGTTTTGATTTCTTTTCGGAGATTGAAAAATCTTTTCAGTACTGCACCTCTACTTAACCATCTTACTTCTGAATAATAAAGGGCATCTTCATGATCTGCTTCCATTTCGGATAGAAACTCTCGGCATTGACGATATGTCAACCCATTATTTCTGATATAGTTTATCATGGATATCATGATGTCCATTACTTTTCTCCATGAAACTACTTGGTGGATAATGCAATGAAAAAATAACAGTATTTCACATCCTATCTCTGCCAATTTTGTTTCAATTCTACCCACCAGGCCCTTGTTTTGCCCACTCATGTTTCTACCTCCGTGAGCTGTTAGACTTACCAACTTTTCCCACGCTAATTGCATTGACGTCATTGTCTGTTCTAAGTGACAAAACAAATCTTCCCCCGCAGTCGTTCCCTTCAAACTAGATAACTGTAAAAGTTCCTCACACACATTGAAGTACTTACCAATTCCACGAACAAATATTAGAAGCTAGGCAATATCTGACATATCATTACTTTCATCGGTAGTTAAGGAGAATCATTGTTGTGCTTTTTCCCGAAGTTTTTCGCATAAATTAGCGCCCAAATCTTACGTGCGCCGGGTATAAGTTCTGGCAGATAAGCTTATATTTTCAAATTTCAAATCACTTCAGCCATAGCAAGGCACATTGTTTTATTAATTCGCTGTCAGTAAATGGCCGCCCAGACTTGGCAAGTATTTCCACCACCCTTAAACTCGCACGTAAATTTGACTTGTTACTTTGAATTTACACCTTAAAAACACTTTGTTGGTTCTTGAATGAAGATTTGAGTGAGTTGATTTTGTTTTTCCGGGAATCAGCAATTAGGCACGCAAATTTTGCTTTATGCTCGGTATCATAGTGACGTTTGACGTTATATTCTTTTTGTATAGCAAGGTTTTTTTGGCATATTAAGGCATAGCGGCTTTCCTTTGCAATTAATAAAAAAGTATAAATCTGTCCATGCATCGTTAAACACTCTATTTTCTTCAGTTAACTTCCTCTTTTTTGTAGCCGTCAGTAAAACTTATAACCAACAATGCCAAATACACGCTGTAAGAATAAAAGCCGTGTTGAAAACATGTCACTTAATTTCGCTATGTAATTGTATGAACTATCAATATCTCACACTTACCGAACTGTAAACAAAATAGTAGGTACTCGTAGGTCACAGAACACTAACTAAATCGTAGGTACAGGGTCGCAGCGGCGGCGTGCACATACGAAATAACTTGTTTCACTCAAATGACACAACCTGCGCTGACCGACGGTGGGCGAGCGAGAGAAGATTATTCTCAACGCTGACCTATTGTTTCAATCATAGGTGAGAGTGGGGGAATCGTTCCCGCACGCACTTGTCCTGCTCTGTTCGCGTAGTTCATTCGCTGCGCTGTTAGATAGCATTAACTCTTTTATGCATTTATATTTTATTATATTATAATATGGGCTTTCGATATGATTTTTATAAGACAGACACGGGGCCGCAAATAGAGAGGTCACGGGCCGCATGCGGCCCGCGGGCCGCGCGTTGCCGACCGCTGATTTATATCATTCTTATTTTTGTTATATTATTATATTTTATTTATCTCAAACAAATGTGCTTGGAAAAGCAAATACCAGCAGCATAATTAATTATAAGTAAATTTATTCTTTTGGCGCCAAGTAATCATACTTTTGTTTAAACAGGTATTTTTTTTAAAAAAATCCATTATAGCATTAATCCTGTAGATAAAACAATGCATGTTTTTGTGTAAATGTAATTTTGAATTCAGGTTACATATTCTACACGAGATGGAGCAAGCATCAGTATTAATTCAAGAATTGTCATCACCCACATGTGATAAAAAATGTGCTGTCTTGAAGGCACTAGAATTGTTTTCCAATTGGGATGCACGTTTTAGAATTGTGCAACGCTCTTTCCATGTAGCAGAATGTGTGCTACGTATTCGCCGAACTTTATTGGGACTTGTGAGAGATATTGCTGCCAAACGTTTTCCTGGTATGTCGCAATTGTTGGACCGTGAAGTGGGAAACTGTTGGTTACAAAGTGCTAGAGCTGCACGGAAGTGAGTAAATTTTTTAATTATTTGTATTATTGGCAATAGTAATAACAATCTGGAAAATCAGTCAGTGCAAGGTTTTTATGGATTTTTATTGCAGTGCTCAGATACATTGACACGCCCAATGCTATGGGATAGTAGGTGCAAATTTACAGGTGGTGCACACATTTCATTAAAGGATTACAAAAAGGAAAATAAGTTTTCAGTGCTGTCAGTTTGACATTTAAATGTACTGTGAGGTGGTTACTAATGTGGTTATTACCATCTAATTGGAAATAATTGTGTATGAATACAGAATAATAGCTGGAGCCCAAGTCATGGAGTTGTCATATAAAGGGCCAGCGGTTTGTTTTAGGCCCAGGTGGGTAGTCAGGCAGAGGAGTGGAGAGGTCCCCTGAAAATGTTATTTTATTATCTTACATAATAATAAAAATAATAATAATAATCATCATCATCATGTAAAAAGATCCATAGGTGTAAAAACTACCAAATGAATTTTTAAAAAATATCACATAATTTATTCAACATATTTTTATTGTGCAATTAAATCCTCTCGGGTGTCCAGCCGGATGGTATTGTATAAACACGACGTTTTGACAGCTGGTTCTGCTGTCTTTGTCAGGTTTCAGGTCGGACCATCAGAACGATCGAAGAGTGCCTTACCGAACACAAACGACACCTAAGGGCTAATGTAACTGGAAAAGTCTGCTATAGCCAAGCATGCCTTCAACGAAGAGCACAGGATAGAATTCCACAAAACTGTCGTGCTGGCTAGAGCCTATTCCTTCTGGGACTCGGTCATAAGCGAGGGGTTGGAAGTCCAAAATCATAACATAAATAGGGATGGCGGGCTGTGTCTGAGCAAAGCCTGGAGACCAATCATTAGTGATCTCCACCAAGAGTGAAGCAGATCTGCACAACATGGCGTAGAGGGCGCAATTGGCAGCAGTCGATATCTGCAGCAGATTGCGAATTAAGCCGGTACTAACGACCAATCAGAGCGGACTAACCAGCATCATGGGCCGCCAGCACATCCGGGCACATAGGCGCAAATGACGCCAGTCGGTGGTAGCAGTGGACTGCGTATTAAGGCAGAGCTCTCGACCAATCAGAGCAAGTGGGCCTACCAGCATCGCGGTCCACCAGTACATCTGGGCGGTTGGGGAGTGGGCTTTGTTGTGAATCCAAGATTTTGCGCGCCATTCCTGAATGCATAAAGGAAGCTTGATAGGAGGCTAACCCAATGTAGGCAGTGACAGTCAGCTTGCGACTACCAGAAGAGACCTGAAACCTGATGAAGCCAGCAGAGCTAGATGTCGAAACGTCATGTTTATACAACACCATCCGGCTGGACACCCGAGAGGATTTCATTTCATCAGTAGGCTGGGAAAGTCACCACTCACATATTTTTACTGTGTAAAAAAATTCATTATTATTTTTTAATCAACTATTACTCAGCATTAATTGTGGAACACAACAACTGTACTGCACTTCGGTTGTTTGGAAATGATCTGATTCAACAATTTTTCCAAATAAATTTCATCAGTGTGGTTACTATAATTATCTAATGTTACGATGTTATTGATCCAATCCTGCAACATCATCTATCTTCGATAACTCTTGAGTCTGCATAAGACAGAAAAACTTCATTCACTCTAACAGGACAACCCATGAATTGTGACAAGTAGTCGAACAAAGTGCTCAAACTTTATATGGGTCCTCTTCTTCATTTGTACTTGTGTAGTAAATCTTCAACCCCTCTCAGATTTTTTTCTGCACTTCACAATTTGAAAACCATGCTTCTATCACATTTGTGGATTGTTCAAAAGCAAATCGTTCTAATGATTTGTAAATGAGGTTGGAATAGTTGTCGAATCGACTCTTTAACTAGCTTCAAAATAGGAATTATGGACAAAATATTGATATGTTTTGAATCAACAATTTTTGATCCTACGTTGGTCGAGGCACTTGGGAATTTTGCACTAATGTGGGATTTGTGGTCCATTGATTTCAAAGTTGGTTCTGACTAGACACTTTTCCGCCAAATTTCTTTGAATTTTGAACCTCGAGCACAGTACAAGATATCAGTGATTGCTTTTATCTTCTCATGCGTTTCTGTAGCACATAGATTCGAGTTCTGTAGATCTGCATTCAAAGTTTTTACGCGATGAAAAATCTTTATCATCGTTTTGAAGTGATTCCATGTAAAGCTAAAATCAAGAAGCCCCAGCAGCGACAGTGCTATCCATTTCTCTGGCTGCAGGATGATCGTATAATAATTCCCTTAGCTGCTGGTAATTTTCTCTTAGTGCTTAAAGAGATTTAATTCTTGCTAACCATCTGCAAAAATTGAATAAATATGTTTACAAATACAAAACCATAATTTAAAAAATTGTATTGAACTTGTAATCTTAATAAACTCACTGTTAGACAATAGGCTGTAAGAGAAAGCAAATCATCAATAGTTATTTTTTCTATTCCAATTTGCAGTTGGTTAAACTATCAAAGTCGTTTCAGTGAGTCTCGCATGACGTTTATCAAATATTTTATTGTTCCAATGAATTTTCTCACAGTAATAACTCTTACTTCCATTTTGTACTACAACATTAAAATTATGAGCATTACAGTGCTGAAATAAAGCTCAAGGCTCTTAATTTATGTATGACTGCAAAACCTTTATTTTTACAGAAACATTAGAAGGAGCCCCATCATAGCACTGGCCTCTGAGTTTTGATGTGGCAAATTGTGTTTGGCGAAAAAGTCAATAACCAGATCAAATATAGTTTCTGCCTTGGTGATCACAGTTGAAAACAACCCAATAAAATATTCACTTGTATTGAAATCTTCGGAAATGATTCTCAGGCAAACGGACTCTCGTTCAGTTTTGAAAATATCAAATTTTGAATTTTCATCATTGTTGCCTCCTCTCACAGACCCTCGACTACCACCATATATGATCGTGGGAACCATGTTGTTGTTTAATTTGATTGAAACTTATTCCCAGGGAAAGTAACTAAAAAAAGGAGGACAGAATGATGGTAGGCACAATTGAAAATAGCGGACAGAATTGAAAATTCCATGCAAAATCTATTATAAGCTTGTATTCAAATTAAGAGATTATATTTAGCATTGTTCCCCGAAAAAATGATTAAAAGAGGACTTTTTAGATTTATGGAATTGTAAATGTGAAAAAAATGTCTAACTTGCCTAATTTTATAAAATTCTTCCCCACCATGAAGATGTGTGCATGTGTTTGTACGACAGATATGCATAATAGGCCATACCTGACTGACTAGAAAAATTATCAAAATTTAGAACCTCTGCCATTCTGTCCCGCTGGAACTAACAAATGCTATTAGATAGCATGTGGCATTGGTTCCATCGTCTATCTTGGAACCCTGAATTAGGAGAGAATGGGCATTCTATTACATTTAAGTCTATGCACAGCTGGTCTGATCTCTCTTTCTTTTTTCAGTTCTTTCCTCTATGCATGTTCAGTCGCTCTCAGATTCCAGGTGGGTAAAATACCTACCTGGAATTTCCCGGGCGAGTATAGCTACCCATTGTAAGGGGTTCGGTGGTTCTTGTTTGTTATTACCCTTGGTTTTCCTTATGTTTTGGGCCAAACAAATTCATTTTCTTTTGTAGTACCAGTTAAAGGCTGATTATTTTTAGAAATCGACAACACAGTAATTTTCAACCCTTCTTTTGAGCATTTATTCTTCACATGTTAAACTATTCAGTACACCATTATACAAAACACTAAACATTGCCTCGACCACACCAGGTCTGTCGGCTTCCATTCCAGACTAATTACCGCCGACTCTTGCTGTCCGAGACAGGGTCATAGCTGTTTCACACCCCTCTTATTTTTTGTGCCCCGCACTGCTGCATGAGGCTGGCACCGACAATAATAAAACCTACACATACATTAACTACTCCGAATGTGAAACCTCTCTAACATAATAATACATACAACTTTTACATTCTGTATATACAGATATGTCACAATTGCTCCCCATTCCATTCCAAACAAAACAAGTTCATAGAATTTGGATAGGTTGGACAGAATGTTCCATTTACAATTACATACCAAAATCTTTCACTGTCTTCAGTGTTCGTGTTTTTTTTTTTTTTTTTTCAGTCAATATTCGCTTACAAAACACAACCAGAATAGTATGGCACTTAGCCAGTCCAGAACACTTCATTGAAGTTCACTGCACTACACACTAAGAGATTACACACAAATTTTCATATTAGTCTAATTCACAATAAAGTAATTGGATAAAGGAAACAAAGAAACTGCCGCGAGGCACTGAAAATAAGATAGGATAGGGAAAATAAACAGTTACCCGTCACTTACCACAGATGAAGGCAGGAGGGCGAGACACGTAAAAACACAAAAACAAACGAATTGCACTATATGTTGACTTTAGTCTTAGTCATGTGGGATGCGAGACATATGGCAGGGTGAAAGATGTGGTCACATCCCAACCCGCCACATGAAACTATCATGTTGTGTTTTTACGTGTCTCGCCCTCCTGCCTTCATCTGTGGTAAGTGACGGGTAACTGTTTATTTTCCCTATCCTATCTTATTTTCACAATAAAGTAAAACTTATAATTATCCCTCAACACTATACATTTTTAGATCTACTATGTTTCTCAGTCTAAAACGTTTATTTGACTGAGGGTACTATAGATGATAGGCATTGGGATGAGGATTTTCGCTGATTCTAAATGGTCCAACATATAAATCAAAAAAATTTCTTAATCTCAGCATCAACATCACACAACCTCCCTTCTGACTTGACAAGCACCAGCTCCCCCACATTAAAATTGGTAGGTTTAAGCTCCTTGTTGTATCTCTTTTTTCTTTCTGCTGCTTTTGTTTTCACTATGGATCTTACTCTCTCTTTTAACTCATCACCGCTGAGCTCTTTTTTTCGGCGGAAAACATACTACTTCCTTTTGTTACATTCAGTACTTCATTACTTCCTTCTCTTCCAGTTCTTTGATCTTTCTTCTAGTAACCCATCCATTTTGAAACATTAATTTACAGAATCTTTTAAGCTTTCATTGTTTTTCTTATCCCAGTTAAATTTTCTCTCTCTTTTTATGATAGAAGTTTGCTACTTTCACTACCAATTACTAAACAATTTTCTTCCTTGAATACTTCCTCATTATCCTCATTTTCAGGTAGGTAGGCAGTTACATCCAATTCGATACTTCGCACAGAAACGTTTTTCTCTTTGCCGAGTTCTAATTCTTCTGTTGCTGACATGGATAATATTTGCTCTTCTTTATCATAAAATACCTAATGTCTTCTTCCTCTTCATTGCCTGATTCATTCTCATCTTCATTGCTTCCTTCATTGCTACTTAACGCTGCATCCTCTTCATTTTTATTAACCCTGCTACTCATTGACATTCTGTCGTCGATATTATCCACTACTTCGTTTACCCCATCAGCTTCTGTGAAGTATATGTATTCATTGCACTACTTAATTCCCTTTTTAGAGGCCTCTTTTCATCACCATTTTCCCACCAACTGAATGTTTGCTAACTCTGATATTTCTCTTTCATTCCAACTGTATTTGGAATCGGCCAGAAGGTTCCGACGTTCGTTATCTTCAATAATCTCAAAGCACTTTTGCCATTTCAGAGTTTTATTTCCTTCCGTCTCGGTCATGTTACAACTACTATCGTTCCTTCTTTTTACACGATTTGGTCATATATTTCCATTCTCCGCTACTGCCCAGACTGTTACAGTCGCGGTGCTGAGTTTTACAATTTTCTTTCTTCTCCCCTTCTTGCTTCCTCGTCATGCCTTCTAAATGGAATATTATTAGAATCATGCATCTCAGGACCACTTTCCCTCATTTCAAACACACTTCAATTTCTATTTTCCACATGGTTATTAGTATTGAAACGAATGGCGTCTGGCCTCCTAGGTGGATGTACCTCCGTTCGATCACTTTAGTGCCCTAGATTTTCTCTTGGAGCTGAAAAATCCACTCGCCTGTAATTCCCGTTATTGCTTTCCCTTCCATTTCTATTACCAAAATTTCCTTTATCTGCCAAATACCACTCTGGAAAACGTTCATCACTATTCATCACCGTTTTCCAGCCTGTGCTCTTCTACCCCCCACCCTCACTTCCTGCCATGTTGTTTTTCCCCCTCCATGAGCCACCGACATTGTGGCTCACGCAGTTGGCTGCTGGCCCCTTGTGTGCAGCCATCTCACTTCTACTGAGGAAGAGTCATGCTCGAAAATTCTATTCTTTGTGTGTTCGTATTTTTATCATGTACCAACGCTGCTGGAATCCCCTTCTTTGGTAAGCAGTGATTTTTTATCCTATCCTAATGTTCAATATATCCTCTTTTAGCGCCTTTGTTTCCTAACAATATATATATATATATATATATATATAATGAAAATCCAGTCTACTTTGTATTCAATTTAAAACTAGTTGGACTTTAATAACAAAATTGAATTTTGGATTTGAAAAGGTTAATTTTTGTAGAGACCGATAAAATACATCAAATTTCATCTAGCACTTGAGCCCGAACGATTCATCCGAGGAAAAAATAAGTAGTGAAAATAATAGAAAATTTTATGTACTTTCATTTTAAATAGGGAGATTATCTGCAAAAAGTTGATAGTTTCCAAGTTATAAGCAAAAAACTGCCCCAAAATGATATTTTTGTCCTTTTTCTCGTTTCCCCCCCCCTTTTTTCATCAGTGTAGCATCACAAAATTTTATTGGGAAACATCAGGTTTAGCACCCCAAGAAACATATCGAATGGAAGAAATGAAAACTACCCTACAACTTTCCCACTAGGGGTCCTTCTGAGCACTGATTGACTGAACGGAAAGGATTGCATCACTGGGTCTAGATTGTGGGTGATCTAGCTCAGGAACATTCTAGAGTACATGATTTGGTCAACAAGATTATCAGACATGAAACATGTGGAGAAATTTTGGGTTGTGATTGATAGAGCCATTTGGGCATGAAGTACAGCACCTACTGCAACCATACAATTATGGGCAGTTTTTTAAACATTAATCTCACAGATACCTCCTGTAGACTATTGATGACTAGTTCAATTCATGTTATATGAAATTGTTGCATTTTACTGAGCTATTATTGGCAGAGCTGTTTATGCATTACGTCCAGTCCAAAATCTACTACAACTATTCAATCAGAAATTGCAACATCCTTGTTGACACCGATGAAGCCGTGTATAGTTATAGCTGTGATTTGTGCTGCTGCTATTTAGTGGCTTGACTCTGAACTGTATGTGTGACCTTCAAGTATATTACTTTTGTCCATCACAGGTCAAAGTCTGAAAAAATTTGTTCTTAATTTATAATGTTGCGTGAGTGGAGACCTTAATCTTTTAAATGACACCTCATATATCGATTACATTAGGTGTCAACATAGATCAATGGCTTGTAATAAAAAGAACATCTTATGGAAATAATGGTACCTTTGCCCTTGTTGGTTTGAATTCCGGGCTCGCTCTCCTGCCTTCATCTGTGGTAAGTGACGGGTTATCTTTCCCTTTCGTATCTTATTTTTAGTGTCCAATGGCAGTTTATTTGTTTCAGAAAAATTTATTTCTTAAGATATGGTGTTACAAAAGCAGAGACTTATCTTTAATATGACAGCTCATTCATTTATATCAATGGAGACAAATGGCTCATGGTAAAAAAAAAAAAGGCGTTATAGAAATAAAGGTAATTTTGCCCTTTAAGGGCTGATTACTGAAAAATTACTTTCTTAAAATATGATGTGACCACAGCACAGACCTTAATCTTTAAAATTATACCTCATTTTCCTATGTTGGTTAGATATCAAAGGACATAAATGGCTCATGACACAAAAATGCATTGTAGAAATATTGAAACTTTTGCCCTTTAAGAGTCGAATTCTGAAAAATTTCCTTCTTAAAATATGATTTGGCCAAAATGAAGACCTTAGCCTCTAAAATAATACCTATTTTCTCAATTTTCATTACATATCGAGAAAGCTAAATACCTAGTGAAAAAAACATACATTATGGAAATAATGATAATTTTGCCCTTTATGGGTCAAATTCTGAAAAAAAATTTTCTTTAAGTATGATGTATCATGGTGTGGTGGACTGGCGAATCTTTATTTTCTTTTCGCTCTGACACTCCCAAAGGAAACATACAAATTGCGGGTAAGACTCTTCGGTCATGTGAGCTATAGTACCAGCAATTGAAACGCTCAGTAAGGATATTCACATCAGTTATGTACAATAATGAAATTGTTAACCCCCTTTACTCCTTGAATGGCTTTCTCTTAGCTGTTATAATGACTGTCGTAGCCCTAGATTGCTGGCTGCCCCTACTGCCATATGAGACTCGCCTCTAACTCCGCTGCTTGATCACTCCTTAGCTGCCCAAAAGACATTCCTTCTGCAAGAGAGACATCCACGACGACCTCTCTCCTCGTGTACCTGAGTTTTGTTAGCCTCTCCCCTCCATCGTACCAATAGTGGTGAGTAGCTCTAGCCAATAGTGGTAATTATTTCCCTAGCATCTTCTTCCCAGTGTCGTCCTGCCACAGCTCAATTCTGCTGACACTTTGACCTGCTTTCATGTCGTTGCTGTCTGTATAGTCACATTCCATTGCCTCTAACTGTTTGATCTCTGTTGTAGCTGCCCTGAATCCAACTGTCAATGTATGCAATCAGCTCTTGCCCAGCTTTTGTAAACTATAGCCAAAAATTCCCTTTGTAGCCACTACAACGGTGGAGACCTTAACCATTAAAATGATACCTCATTTATCTATATCATTTAGATATCAATGGAGATAAATAGCTTGTCACACAAAAAAACATAGTAGAAATATTGATACTTTTGCCCTTTAAGGGTTGAATTCTGAAAAATTTCTGTCTTAATATATAATGTCAACAAAGAGGAGATCTTAATCTTTAATACTTCATTTAATGATTTCAGTTAAGTATCAAGGGCAATAAATCTCTCGTGACACAAAAAAGCATTTTAGGAATATTAACATTTTTTGCCTTTTAGGGTCAAATTTGAAAAAAATTACCTTCTGAAGGTATGATATGATCAAAGCAGATATCTTCATATTTAAAATGACCGAGCGTGGTGGTGTAACGGATAGCGTTCTGGCCTCGCATTCGGGAGGACGGCGGTTCGAATCCCCGTCCGGGCATCCTGATTTGGGTTTTCCATGGTCTCCCAAAATCACTCCAGGTGAATGCCGGGATGCTTCCTTCAAAAGGCCATGGCCGAATTCCTTCCCATTCCTTGCCCCCATCCTTTCCCGTCTCTAAAGACCACGTTGTTAAAAAGGGACGTTAAACTGTTACAAAAAAAAAAAAAAAAAAAAAAAAAAAATATTTAAAATGATATCTCGTTTATTTATTTCAGTTATGTATGAAGGGAGATAATGGCTTGTGACAAAAAAAAAAACCCTTATAGAAATAATATATGATATCTATGTAGATAATCTGTTGTGTGTATACATACCTATCATAATCTTAAACGGTTTGTTACTTTCTCAAAGCTACTCTTTTTTTCTCTTTGCATTTCTGAGCTGTGACTAAAATTATACATCTTCACTAAAAAGAAGGTTTGGTAACATTGGGAAAATAAGTATGATAATATCCAAACAAGCAAACAAAAAAATTCTATAGCTGAATCTGAGCATGTCATTTTCCAGGTAACTTGTGGTAAGTTTCCTGTTTCATTGTTGGATGTGACTGCAAATAAATTATCCATCAGAATTAATATTATTCATCCAAAATATTGGTAATTCAGTCACTGTGTATGCCATTGCATCTGAAGCCAGTAATATCAGTTCCTACCAATTTATTTGTACTTCTGGAATCCTCCTCATTAGGAACTACCTTTGTACTTAGTATGTACTTATACAGCTAGAACTGCTACCATGTTTCTTACTTTAGGTAGTTCTCTACCTCTTGCTTCCCTCCACTCATCTCTCCCCTCTTCTCAATAACCAATTTCTCCCCAGCATCATCCTCTTCCTCCTCAGCAGAAATCACCACTAACTGTTTATTTTTTTTATTATTATTATTTCCACCTCCTTTCTTTCCTCTCTTGTTTTTGTTCCAAATTTAAATCATCATACTTAAATTTCACTTAGCTGCCACTACTTATCTAATTATTATTCCACTCTACCTCTTTCTAAAAATGCATCACATTGTGATTATGAAGTGTATAAACAGAAAATTCCTTTGCACTGAGTTCTCTCTCTGTTTTCTCTCTGTGCTGCCTTTACATATGGCCAGTACTGGTTAAGTTTTTTGCACATCAAGCAAAAAATGGTTGTAGTATTTAGATATGATTATCGTAAATATAGTGAAATTGTTATGTTTTGTACTTAAATCATAATGTTACATGGTGGTAGCCCTTGGCCACTGTAACAGTATTTGTTCAATATGTTTATAGTAAAACATAATTTCGTTTTCTTATTGTGTGTCAGCAGCAACAACATTTTGGTAAAGAAGCATACTTTGTTTTATTCTAATCCAATCATACGAAAATATACAGCTTGTCCCCGAATGCCATGTACAAATTTGGAGGGGAGGTAGAGAACATCGTGAGGAGGAACCATAATTACATCAGAAAGCACGGGCAGAAACGTAACCCTAATGAGATAAAGAGACACAAACACAGAAAGGACACAACACAAAATTTAGTGTAAAATGCTTTATTACACCAAAAAACACCCTTCACGTATAAAGGTTGCTTCATCACAGAAGAACACTGAACTGGCAAAGTGCATGTCTGCCGCACTTTTGGTTGACAAACCACAGTGCAAAAATTACATGTGGGTAATCATCTGGCTGTAATAACTGCACTCTCTGTACATGAAACGGATGTAAGGCTTTGCCCTGCAGTACACAATGGACAGTTGTTCGAGATCTTCCAGTTGGAAAGTCAAGTGCTTGTACACTGGTGTTGGGATTTCTGTGCACAGTATGCAACACACCCTCTTTGAATATGGGTATTCATGCTGTTCGCTGCTGCCCAGTACCTTCAATCATGGCTCTGCAGGATCCATGTTCTGCCAGGTTCTGATGTACCCAAGAGTACGTTTGATGATTCGGTTGCCACCTCGTTGGATATCTTTCCTCCTACAACCAAACAGCAGCATGTCCATTTCCATTGGTTAGGCCTTATATGAAGTGGATATCCGTCAACATGGCGTTCATATAATGATTTGTGTTCATCGCACGCTGTCTGTATCTGAAATGAGGAAACCACATGTCCTGACCTAGCGAGCTCACGTACAGCACCACCTATCACTTTCCGCCCATGCTTTCTGGTGTAATTAAGGCTCCTCATAATGTTCTCTACCACCCCTCCAAATTTGTACATGGCATTCGCGGACACCCTGTATATAGCAACCATGACATAACAGGTGCAAAGTAGCGAAAAGGAATTACAAATTACGGTGGGGAAGTGAACCACCACCCACCCTTGATGACTGCTATTATGCACGAGCACACAAAAAATTCAAGTAATTTTTGGGTCCCAGCCCATCATCATCATCAAGAAAACATTATGGTCAGTGGATGCTGTATGAGACCGCTTCACAGAGTGGTCTCTTACAGCACCCGCTCTTTATAATGTTTTCTTGATGATGATGGGCTAAGACCCAAAAATTACTATGTTATTTATGTTCTTGTCTTTTTTATGTGTTCACAGCCATCATCTAGGATGGGTGGCAATTCATTCCTTTATTACTGAGCCTAAGGATCTAGTGATTTGTTTGTAAGTGGTGGAATTTGAGACATAATTTTTTTCTTTTACTTTTCCATTAGGGGTAATCATCATCAGCAGGCATATACTTACTTACTTAGTACAGAAAAATATAAAGTACCTTCACTTTTGCTTGAGAAGGTGAAGTTACACTGGGCCAAAGGAGATCATGAATCAGCTTTTCATGTACTAAAATGTGCTGTTTTTGAGGATTTTCCTGAAGCTCAAGAAGGTGAAGATCAAGAAATGGCATCCAGGAGGATCATTCATGCTAAGGTAATATTGAGACAAGAGATACAGTTATATCTTCCGTTAATGATGAGGGTCATTTAGATATTAGGTACGTTTTAGAGAATATGCCTTGCACACAAAGGCAAGTAGTACAGGGTGTTCATTTATTCATTGTCAAGCTACTGTTACTATTGCGTTGAAGTTAATTTCTGTTACACAGATGTTATCCATTGTTAGATGTATTTAACACAGTTGGTTTGGCTGCAATTTATGAAATTAGGTCTGTAATTGGTTGTGTCACAAACAAAGTGGGGAGTTTAGACAGACAAGCTGATGGAAGTATAAGGTCTTGAGTTGAGTGTGACTGTAGTTATGGACTGCAGATATCTGGTAAAAAGTCACTAAATAATCAGTGATTCTGGTAGTATATTTACAGAAGTTATTCATGCTAATGGTTGCACAGCATTGGCTCCTCTACAGTATTAAAATAGCTGGTTTGTTAAAAGGTCTCCTAAACAAGCCCAATCTCTATTAAGCAATCTAAATGAGTTACTGAACAACACAATCCCCAACCCAAATAACTATTGTATCCCACCATGTGGCTTAGGCAATTCTTCCAAAGTTCTCTGATCTCTAAGCTGATGGCCATAATTGGGGTTCTTACATGCCTGGCTGCCCAGAATAAGCCATGGTGATGATTGCTTGTTGTTTTAGTTCTGCTGTGGTTGCAACAATGCTGCCTTCAGATTGTGGAGAGTGAGAAAACTCTGCAAGGTATTTTTAAAGCGTATCCTACCTCTAATGATCCTGAATGGAGGCTTCTGATTGCCTAACTGGTAAAGGTTCAGTGCAATTGTTGCTGAATGCTTTTTGCTATTTTAAGTACCCTGTTCTCTGAACATTGCCTAGGGTTTTTGTAAATCTGTCATGCTTGTTGACACTGGTTGAGGTTGTGAAATGGGTAGGCTTATTTAAACATTCTCCCCGTTTTTAAAAAAATATTTCAGTTCCACTATGAGCTTAAATCTTAATGGTTATAACAGTGGATATTTACATAAAAATGACCTATCACGAAACATAAATCTGGTATGTGAAATGGGTAAGATTTGTTTTTTTCATCATTTCTGTCTGTTTACGGGTTCATTATTTTAATAGAAATTGAGAGGTGCCTTGTGATGCTTGTTCTTACTGTAGCCTCGTAGTATGCCATCACACTGCAACCTCACTGAGCTAACCTCTGTCAGCTGTGCCGTCAATAAACATTTCAGTGCATTATTGTTGCTGTAGTTCTTTGCTTCAACACTGTTCTACAAATGATTAGTGGCTCGGGTGGATACTCGAAGCCCACGAATCTAATTGGTAGGCTCGGGGGAGCAGGTGTGGAGCTAACTTACTAAATAGGTGCTTACTACCCTTACCTTGTTAGGTTTGATAACACAGACAGATTTTATTGAATTTGAAGCAAACTAGTAATAAGATTTTGAGTCAACAACCTGATTTCTGTGCAAAGTGGAGAAGGATGATGCAGCTCTTTGTCGAGTCGTTTCTGTTATGGTTGTCATGTGGCATTGTCCAATCTCAATGTGTAGACCTCATGAAGTATCAATTCTACCTCTGTGATGACTTGTTCCTCTATTGGTTGATTGCATATAAATATATATCGATTTCCGTTACCACTCAGATTGCAATAATTTTTGGGAATGATAGCTCTTATAGTTCTGGCTAATTGTGGGTTTCCCCGTCCTGTAGCACAATGCATCCATGGCTTGCTCATTCTCACACAGGAAGGTGATTTTTTTTTGGGAACAGCCTGATATATAACCATTCTCGCTCATATTTTATTTGATGGGTGTTGTTATTGAAGTGAAAACTTCTATAGGGCGTTGCAGGGGTCGCCAGTTTGATTCTGGCACAGGGCATAGGTAGTCTTAATTATCTGTTGTGTCTGTCCTGTATCGTCCTTTCACTTGTGCTCATAAATAATACTGGAAGATTCTATATACACAATGGAGAAATAAAAGAAACAAAGTTGTTGGCTGAATGACTGAAAGGCTGATTACAATTTTTATATATATATATATATATATATATATATTGAACATGGATAGGATAAAAAACCACCGCTTACCAAAGAAGGGGATTCCAGCGGCGTTGGTACACGGGAAAAAAAAAAAAAACACGAACACACAAAGAATAAAATTTTCGAGCCTGGCTCTTCCTCAGTAGAAGTGAGATGGCTGCACGCAAGCGCTGCTGGCAGCCAACTGCGTGAGCCACAATTTCGGTGGCTCATGGTGGGGGAAATACATCATGGCAGGAAGTAGAAGAGTACAGGCCGGAAAACGGGAGATATATATATATATATATATATAACAATGAAAAAAAGACGCTTAGTAGCGGAAAGGAATCAACTTAGGATAGGGAAATGAGCCACCACTTACCTTTAGATGATGGATGTGGGGCGCGAACACACATAAAAGACACAAACACAAACAATAAAGAAATTTTCTGGAAAAACAAAACCCTTCGTCAACAAGAGAATATTATGAGAGGTGGGTGCACCCGGAGATTGCCTCACAGAAAGACCGCCGGTTGAGAAAATGGTGGGGGTAATTTCAAACATCGGAAAAGTAGAGGGGCAGTGAAAAAGATCTAATACCCGAGCAAAAATAAATATCCAAACTAATTTCTGGTTGGTGGGAATCAAAATATAATTAGAACTAAATATATATTGAAAAAAATAAAATTAATAAATAAATAAATAAATATATATTATATATATATAATAAAAATATATATAATTATGAAGTAAACATCACCCTCAGGTTAGTGTGGTTCAGTATAGGTAATGGAAAGGAGAGGAATAAAAAAATTGTTTAAATATGTGCTACTAATAATAATGACCGGGTATTATCTTAAGTTGAGACCAGGTGGTTTGCCTTGTGCCAAGTTTGTACTGGTAGGCAAGTTCCCACCTTCTGAGTTCAGAGAAACTGCTGCTATTAGGGAGAACTCTGATAGCACGGACTGTGTAACAAGAGTTGAAATTATTCAAGTCGTGGGTTATGGCATGGGCAGCAACTGGGTGCTTTGGGTTCTGTGTGAACACCGTCTGACGGTGGCCATTCATTCTTATGGAGAGTGCATTTGTGGTCAAACCTATATATGAAGCCAGGCAGTGGTTGCATGTTAACTGGTATATTACATGCGTGGTTTCACAGGTGGCGTGTCCTATGATAGGGAAGCTTTCCCCTGTGACCGGGTTGATGAAAGTGGTGGAAGCATGGTGTATGTCACACATCTTGCAGCGTGGTCTATTACATGGGAAAGAGCCTTGGGGTTGACTGTTAGGAAGAGGAAGACTGTGTTTGTGGACTAGAAGTTCGCTGAGGTTAGGAGGTCTGCTGAAACAAGTTCTAGGAGGGGCAGGGAGGATTTTAGGAAGAATGGATCTCATTTCAGGGCATGTTTGTAAGAAATCATAGCCCTGCCGGAGGATTCTGTTGATGGATTCGAGGCCTGGGTAGTACTGTGTGACCAAGACTGGATTGTGGTTGGTTTTTGCGGGTCTGGGATGATATATATATATAACATTATATATATCTTTAGGTGCATGAGGTGGTGTTGGGATGGGAGTAAATTCATGGGTTCGCAACTTCCTGTCACCATCATGCTATGAAGTGTTGCACATATGATATGAACATTGGACGCTTTATGAATGGCTAAAATCTTAGGAGTTCATATCACCAACAGGCTAATAGAATATCTGTAGCTATAAGTATGATGTACTGTGCTTCGACAGCCATATGAATATAATTTATACTCATATCTAATATATAAAAATGAATGTTCTTTTTTTTTTAAGTGTTCTTCATATAAACATACAATTTTTATCCTTTTTCTTGGAACTTTGTGTATGTTTACTTTAAAACAAATAGAAAAATACTGTTTACATTTGATTAACATAAACATAAACCCTCTCTTCCTTGCCCACTCACTTAATTGCTGTCAACATTCTTCATACAAACCCACAGTTTTTATCTGATTTTGACAGTTCTTAGCTCACATATACTGCAATACAAGGCAGTCTGGTAGCTTAGTGGTTAAGGCGCTTGTGTCCGAAAGTTTCTCTCTCTGTTCGTTGGCTCAAATCCCATGGTGAGCAGGAATGTTTAGTAATTTCATTCGATTATATGAGCTATGCCAGGTTGTTCTGTAGTTCTGTTTCCACATTAAACTGAAGTCCCCTGAAGAAAGGAATTGGCTTTGCTGCCACTGACACAATAGCTTGGTACTGTTCATCTGCTTCAAGAAGATTCGACAACCTTTGGTTGTGGACTAAGTTAGATTTTTATTGTTTGAAGTGAAAACATCTGTAGGTGTGTTGGTTGATTTTTCAAGTGAAAACTTCTATAGGCAGGCTGTAGGCTCGGAGTAATTCTATAAATTCGTGTCATTGGCTTGCTATGATGTGTTACATGAATGCTTTGGAGGCTTTTTGGAACACACAGTTTTTGTCCAATTTTGATGAAACTTTGCATACGTATACTTTAAAACAAATGTTTACATTGTATTTACAAAAACCTAAACCCTCTCCTTAATTTCTGTCAGTATTGTTCATACAAACTCTCAGTTTTTAATCCATTTTTTATATTTGATTACCAAATAAGGCAGTGTGCTAGCTCAGTGGTTTACTTCCGAAAATTTCTCCCTCCGTTTGCAAATTCAAATCCCACGGTCAGTAGAAATTTTAGGAGTTTAATTTGTATTTGATTACATGAGCTATGCTGACACCTTCTGTGGTTCTCATTCCACATTAAATTGTATGCCCCTGAGGAAAGGAATTTGCCACCTTGCCTCTGACATAATAGCTTGGTATATCTTCTTCGTAAAGATTGGACTAACCTTCCGGTTGTTAACTAAGTAGATTTTTAGTTTTTTAAGTGAAAACTTCTATAGTGTGTTGGGCGATTTTTGGATGGCTAAAATCTTATGAGTTCCCTTCAGTGACATGCTGATGCTAACGATATCTATAGCAGTCTGGTTGCTCAGTGGTTGACGTGTCTGAATGAGGAGCAAAAGGGCCCTCGTTCAGTCCCTGTCTCATAGAGCATTTTCATAGACTCTTAATCTGACTTTCACCTCTGGCACAGTTTGATGTGTAATGTGAAGTTTGCCAGAATGCTTCTGTGGTTTGGATTCTACATTAAACTGTAGGTCCTCTGTACCTGGTAGGACTGCTGCATTAGGCAGCTATGTGAGATGGAATGCGCTGCCACTAGAAACCGTGTCACTAGTTCATTACTTTTACATGAATTATTTAATATATCTGTAGCTATCAGTAGGATTTTTATAGTTTCAAGTTGGCAGTCCCCAATCACTGGCAACTGTTTTTTTAAACCAATTTCTGATTATAGTCCTTAGGATTTACCAAACAAGCTGCAATAGCTGAATTCCACACACCCCAAGGACATAAGCACTTTGTTTACAGAACTGTACTGCTGGTTTGATGTGACATAAAAATAGAACAAAATGGATCTGTGCATAGTAAAGTAGGGGAAGAAATATAATCTTCATGGGTGTTCAGCCGGATGGTGTCAAAGTAACACGACGTTTCGACAGGGCAAGCTCGGCTGTCTTCATCAGGTATCGGTGTCTACTGGCTGTCGTAAGCTGGCTCGTCACCGCGGTGACAGCCAGCTTACGACAGCCAGTAGACACCGATACCTGATGAAGACAGCCGAGCTTGCCCTGTCGAAACGTCGTGTTACTTTGACCACCATCCGGCTGAACACCCGTGAAGATTATATTTCATCACTACGCCGGGAAAGTCTCCACTCACACATAAAGTAGGGTAAGTTTTTGAAATGTTAAATATTTCAGTTGGAGAGAAATTAGCCATAGGGAAGCAATTCCCACATATTGCCCTAAGGCTTCTTCAGGACGGCTATCCCAAATAGATTCTGGAGATGCAATTGCCACCAGTAACAGTCTCTTAAACAAATAAACTTGTGAAACAATTAAAACCTAAAAATTCTTCCAGCTATGACAATATTTCAAGTAATTTACTGAAAAGATGTTCAGATTGTATCTATGATCTACTTTCCCACATTTGTAATGAATCCTTAATGCAAGGTGTATTTCCAAATAGACTAAAATATGAAGTTGTAAAACTGTTTTTTTAAAAAGGAGAAGCAACATGTGTAGATAACTATCTTCACATTTAATTACTTTCAGGATTCTCAATGATTTTTGAAAAAGTTGTGTATTGTAGAGTAATAAAACATGTTACCCACTATAGTATCCTCACTAATTCACAATTAGGGTTCCAAAAAGTGTCATCCATAGAAATGGTTATATATTCATTTTTAAATATCTCATTTGAGGAACTGAATAATAACATGAGCCCTGTAGGAATATTTTGTGACCTTGCAAAAGCATTTGACTGTGTAAATCATGAATTGCTTTTGATAAAAATGGAATACCATTGTTTTATGGAGCTGCTGGTAAATGGTTTAAATCATACCCAGAAAGTAGAATGGAAAAAGTTTCCATTTTTTATTCTAAAAGCAGTAAAGATGTTTCATCAGAAATGAGAGAAAATAAACACAGAATTCCACAAAGCCTCTGTCCTAGGATCCCTCCTCTTTTTTGCTACGCATCAGTGACCTACGTGGAAACTTATCTGACAAAGTTAAGAGTGTTTATTTGCACATGACAATAACCCGACTGTGAGAAAACACCAAACAGTAATCTAGAATTTAATGTAAATGAAGTACTTAGTGAAGTAGTAACTTGGTTTCAGCAAATTCACTAAAATTAAATTTTGAAAAAACACATTATATTAGGTTTAAAACAAACATTGTTCTCAGCCGGAGTTACTTAGAAATATAAAAATAACACAATCTCAAAACAAAGAGTATAAATTCCTTGGCATTGACTACTGAAGAAGTTATGTAGTGCCACCTTTGCAATATGAACACTTTCTCTAACAGCAGATCATGAATTAAGAAAACAGGTGTACTCTTCATATTTTCATTCTGTGATATCAAATGGCATAATTTTTTGGGAAAACTCTTCACAAAGTAAAAAGAGCTATTAGGATGCTGTGTATGGCAAAACCAAGAATTTCTTTCAGAAAACTCTTACAAAACTCAGTATTCTTACAGTGACTTCTCAGTATATACAGGGTTATTACAATGATTGAAGCGATTTCACAGCTCTACAATAACTTTATTATTTGAGATATTTTCACAATGCTTTACACACACATAAAAAAACTCAAAAAGGTTTTTTAGGCATTTACAAATGTTCGATATGTGCCCCTTGAGTGATTCGGCAGACATCAAGCCGATAATCAAGTTCCTCCCACACTCGGCGCAGCATGTCCCTATCAATGAGTTCGAAATAATCGTTGATGCGAGCTCACAGTTCTGGCACGTTTCTTGGTAGAGGAGGTTTAAACACTGAATCTTTCACATAACCCCACAGAAAGAAATCGCATGGGGTTAAGTCGGGAGAACGTGGAGGCCATGACATGAATTGCTTATCATGATCTCCACCACGACCGATCCATCGGTTTTTTCAATCTCCTGTTTAAGAACTGCCGAACATCATGATGGAAGTGCGGTGGAGCACCATCCTGTTGAAAGATGAAGTCGGCGCTGTCGGTCTCCAGTTGTGGCATCAGCCAATTTTCCAGCATGTCCAGATACACGTGTCCTGTAACGTTTTTTTTCGCAGAAGAAAAAGGGTCCGTAAACTTTAAACCGTGAGATTGCACAAAACACGTTAACTTTTGGTGAATTGCGAATTTTTCTGCATGAATGCGTGACAATTCTCTACCGCCCAGATTCGCACACTGTGTCTGTTCACTTCACCATTAAGAAAAAATGTTGCTTCATCACTGAAAACAAGTTTCGCACAGAACGCATCCTCTTCCATGAGCTGTTGCAACCGCGCCGAAAATTCAAAGCGTCTGACTTTGTCATCGGGTGTCAGGGCTTGTAGCAATTGTAAATGGTAAGGCTTCTGCTTTAGCCTTTTCCGTAAGATTTTCCAAACCTTCGGCTGTGGTACGTTTAGCTGCTTGCTTGCTTCCTTCGTCGACTTCCGCGGGCTACGCGTGAAACTTGCCCGCACGCGGTCAACCGTTTCTTCGCTCACTGCAGGCCGACCCGTTGATTTCCCCTTACAGAGGCATCCAGAAGCTTTAAACTGCGCATACCATCGCCGAATGGAGTTAGCAGTTGGTGGATCTTTGTTGAACTTCGTCCTGAAGTGTCGTTGCACTGTTATGACCGACTGATGTGAGTGCATTTCAAGCATGACATACGCTTTCTCGGCTCCTGTTGCCATTTTGTCTCACTGCGCTCTCGAGCACTCTGGCGACAGAAATCTGAAGTGCGGCTTCAGCCAAACAAAACTTTATGAGTTTTTCTACGTCTCTGTAGTGTGTCGTGACAATATGTCAATGAATGGAGCTACAGTGAATTTATGAAATCGCTTCAATCATTTGTAATAGCCCTGTATATTCTCTCATGTGCTTTGCCAAAGAACATTTTAACCTGTTTACATCTAATTAACAGGGACACAATTTCAATACAAGAAACAGAAATCACTTTTACAAAACACAAACATCACCGTCATTAGGAGTTAATTATTCTGGGATATATCTGTTTAATAAACTTCCCAAGAGTATAAAACACTTTGCTCTTAGTCAATGTAATAGTAAGAACATAACATAAAATTGAATCATGTTAAAACACTTTGATATCTATGACAAGTAGTATATGATAACAATGTAATCAGCAAATTGTAGCTTACTGATTTTTTTTCACCTTGAACACTTATGCCGCATTCAAATTTTTGAATATTAATGGGGGATAGACTAGGACCTTTCCTCACACCGCTTTTAACTGATGAATGTCTCTCATGATTCTCCAATTCCATATATATATATCCAATGTCACCCATCTCCCATAATGTTCTCCTGTTGACAAAGGGCTCGTCCTGAAAATTTCTTTATCGGTTGTATTTTTGTCTTTTCTGTGTGTTCGCGCCCCACATCCATCATCTTTTTTGAAACCAATGAATGCATAAAAGTATCTTTGTTTTGATTGATCTGCCCTTCAAGAATTAATCTTAACAATTGCTTCTGTTGTTCCATGGTATTTCCGAAATCTAACCCGATCTTCATCTTCTATCTCTGCTACTATCCTTTCTATTCTTTTGTATATTATTCTGGTCAGCAATTTTGAAGCATGTGATGTTAGACTTATGGTGGGATAATTATACCATTTGTCAGCTTGTGCTTTCATTCGAAGTGTTCTTATTAAAATCAGTTGGAATTTCTCCTGTTTCATAACTTTTTGATATCATGTTGATGCAACTAAGGAAAATGGAAGCGGCTTCTAGGCGATATAAATAAGAAAAGAAAGGGAAATTAACCCACCACATACCAAAGTGGACGGATGCGATAAGAGAACACTAATGCTGACAAACAACTACACTATATTTCGGCATATGCCTTGCTCACAAATAGAAAAAACGGGCCATTAGGCTCGGAACGTGTGTGCACACCGAACGTTACCTAATGACTCATGAGGTAACGTTCGGTGTGCACACACGTTCCGAGCCTAATGGCCCGTTTTTTCTATTTGTGAACAAGGCATATGCCGAAATATAGTGTAGTTGTTTGTCAGCATTAGTGTTCTCTCATCGCATCCGTCCACTTTGGTATGTGGTGTGTTAATTTCCCTTTCTTTTCTTATTGATATCATGTTGAATAATATTTTGATACTTCTCCTAAGAATTTCAGAAGTTATGCAGGATTCTTGTTAATTCCAACTTATTTATTTATTTCGTGTCAAAAGCGTTGCTTTTACAGTTGTTAGATACACAAACAGTATTATCAATAACAAAACACAGATAGAAAGAGAATAAGAACAATCAACATCTGTGAATTCATATTACATATGACCAAAAGTCAGCAACTTGAATAGCGTTGTCACTGGCATTAAGGAGGTCTTGTAGAGCGCAGATTGATGGGCAGTGCAGGCATTTGTATAAATGCTGAATGGTCTGTTCTGTCCCACACTCTCACGCAGGTAACTCTATCTTGCTAGATGTGTGCTACCCACTTCACTTCTCTGCCGGTTCATGTATACCAGTTAAGATTCATTGCCCCTACAGTAGGACCCATTAATTTACATGTATCATTCTTACTCGCCACAGATTGAGCCAGGTAACTTTCAGCAGTATATCTAATCCAGTTGCCTCATTTGATTTCAACTCATTCAAAGCTCTATCAAATTCTGTACTCAAAACAGTATCTCCCAATTCATCATTGTTAACATTGCCTTATTTTTTCATTACGCTGTTGTTCAAGACATCCCCATCATACAATTTCTCAATGTATTTCATCCATTGGTTAGCTCTATCTTCTCAGTTTTCCCATCAGCCTATTTAATGCCTACACTTTTTTTTCTGTATTTCTAAAAAATTTGGTTTGATCATCCTGTATGCCTTTTATTTTCTACTTCTTCACATTTTCTTTTTTGGATTTCCTGTTTATTTGATTTCCAAATTGTCTTCCTGCTTCATCTGGGGAATTTTTGTGCCTTCTTCTCTGATCCATCAGCTGCAAAATTTCTTCTGTGATCCAAAGTTTTCAGGTGGCTTGTTCCCTAATGCCTAATGTTTCTTTAGCAGCTTTCATTATATCTCTCTTCAATGTATTTCATTCATCTTCATTTTAGCTCCTTTCAGAGTTACTTCTTAAGCTGAAATCCACCATTTCTGCAAATTTTTATTATTATTATTATTATTATTATTATTATTATTATTACTCCGCGATTCACTAAAAGTGTGTGGCGGAGAGTGCAATTGCACCTATCGAAAAGGGTTATGGTTTGGAAGGGTTATAAGGGATATGGCAGGAGGCGCCCATGGGCTATTGTGAGGAACCATCCCCGCATTCGCATGGAGTGATCTGGGAAAACCATGGAAAACCCATTCTCTCGTGTTAGATTGTTTCCGTTTATTCACTTCCAGTGTGTTATGCTTGTATTGCTTCTTTGTCATCAGTATCATTATCATTAGTTGTTTCCACTTTTGCGGGTCACCCTGCACATCCTCTTCCAAGTTTCGTGGTCTTTCCAAGGTTTTTCCTTCATCATTTTCCTCCAAATGACTGCCTTAGCCTCTACAGCTTTCTTCACTTGGTTCATCCATCTTGTTCCGAGGTCTTCCAACTGGTCTCCTTATCCTTCCCGCTGTTCAGCAATGCTACTTTCGGCATCCTCTCCTTCTCCATCATCATAACATGTCCCAACCACTGCAGTCTTTTCCTCCTTAACATCTCTTCTAATGCTTCCACTTGTAATCTCTCCCTGATGTTTTCATTTCTAATTTTTTCCTTCCTCGTGACATTCTCTATCCCTCCCAGAAACCTCATCTCTGCCGCCTAGAATCATCTGATATCTCTTTTTGTCCAAGTCCATGTTTCAGGACCATAACTCAGTTTGGGCTGATAATATACTTTATAGAGCAGAATTTTGGAATTCTTCCCTATATACAACCTCCAGATTACATCCTTCATCTGCTGATACAAACTGTCCGCTCTTCCTTACTCTCTGACTTATTTCTTCCTCCATCTTTCCATTGGTTCCTTGCTTCCCAGATACACAAATGATTCTACCCATTCTGATTTCTTACCATCGAGTAACACATCCTTTGAAGGGCCATTGTCTTTTGTTATCTTCACTATTGCTGAGCTATGGCCTGAAAATATATGAAAAAATCATTCTAAATAAAACCAAGGAAAGTATAAGGGACTTAAACTGCTCACTGTTGTGATGATAAAACAGTTCATCACCTTAACTCCGTGCCTGTGCCTAAAGGATTATTGATTGTTCAGAAATTCTTGCGGCCTCTACCTAGCATAATTAAGCCCCTGGCTAGGAAACGGAAGGTTCACATTGTAATAAAATTCACAGTAGCTAAGTTCAAATTCAAAGTTTCAGCTATTTTCTCAGAAAATTGTACAAGTCCAAACAATCGATGGCTGTTAGAAAATTTTCACCAAGTTCTTAGACTGCAAGTTATGAAAAGCTATCAGACCAGACCAAACTCCATTATAAAGATTTTAAAGTCACATTGAAATTTTCTCAACAGTTCTATTACCCTCCCAAAATCCTAAGATGGCTGGCTGCCCCTGCACATGCCTAGCAACCCAACACTTCCTGCTCTCCAGCGCTAAGCGCTATGTATGCCAAAAAACTTCTCCGCTTCAGTGATCACCAGCAAAAGACACAAGGAAGCACCCATTAACCGTATATATAGAATCCCTGTTTTATCTACAGATCACTCCGCGATCAAAGGTCAACTGGTATGAAAACTGTGTATTCATGCAATGAATTGCAAAATAGTTCCTTTTTTTTTTTTTTTTTTTTTGCTTTCAGTACTCCTATTGATATTTATGAAAATTTCTGTATATGCAACCCTTTAGTTGTAAAAAAAAATCATTTACTGTGATTTTGAAATTTGTTTATAACTTTTACGATTTTGCATCTACGGGGCTCAGACAACATTATTTTCACCTTCTAAATGAATTTCCTTTCATTTGATACTAAACACAACCTATTTATTCTTCTTTAGAAACATATGAATAATGATGTAATAGCTTATTTTCGTCACCACTAATAACTTTACGATGACTTTGAGACATACTTTAAAAGATTCTACTTGTTCTCAAATGCCTAAGGTGCTGTTTCTGAAGTCGCCACCTATCTTATCTGATTTATTATTAATTTTTAAAGAGATTGATACTTCTATCTGATGTAACCGGAAGTAAAACTCGTTCAGACAAGAAAAAAATCGCTACTTTGTTTCATCCTGATCAAAATACTGCATGTTTCTTAAAAAGACTTACTAAACCTTGTTTCAAATAAATTATAGTATATTCTGGAGATATTTTACCCCTTGAGTTTACTTGTATTACTCAAATTATTAATTTTTTTCTGTGCCATGTGTTTGCCTTTAATATCTAATGTTTAAAAAACAACGTTTAAACTGTACTGAGCTTTTTCTAAACTTGAGTATGTGGTGTAAGAAAAAATTAGGTTTCTCTCTTACTATCAGTGACTTCCTATATCTTACCAAAATATGACTTCTTGAATGTTAAAGTGTGAAATTACATGTTAAATTTTTCATTACCGGCTTTTTAAGCTTTTAAAGTACTTAAACTTTTTAGTATGACTCCCTTTGTTACCAAATTTATTATCTTTTGACTATTTATTTACCCTGACTATCTTTCAAAGTGAAGAAAATATTGACTTTAGCAAAATTATATCGAAGCAGATGTTATGTTGTGTCTTTCTTCAGCTGTTTAGGTGGATTTAGAACTTGTGTTTACTATTTAAACTTGATTTATTGCCTGAATTAACTTGTTTAGTTTAATTTATATCCTGAATTACCTCAAAAAAATGGCTCTGAGGCTGCAGTATTGTGTGTTTCACCTATGCCTGCTATACTGTAAACAAATTTCGTTATTTAAATTTACGAAATTTTAAGGTAGCTTACAAGAGGCTAGAGAATACAGCTAGAGAGGAGCAGTTTGGTTTCAGGCAAAGATCTACTGTGGATGCAATTTTCATACTCGGGCAAACCATAGAGAAAAGATGGGAATTTGGCAAAGACACAGTAACAGCTTTCATTGACGGAAGAAGGCTATGACAAAGTACTGAGGGAAAGCATATGGCCAAGTTTAAAAACGAGAGGAATAGATGCACGGATTTTGGAATTAATAAAGAACATCTGTGAGTAATGCGAGAATTGCGCGAGCATAGACAGTAATAATTCAGAATGGTTTAACACGGAAAGAGCAGTAAGACCAGAAAGTGTGTTGTCACCTGTGCTATTTAAGATAGTATTAGATGTAATAATAGCTGAAGTCCAGGAACCCAGAGATCCAACAGAGCTGAAGGTGATAGCAATATGATATCATACTATGGGAGGAGACAACAGGATCTGGAAAGAAAATTACGGAAATGGTGGACTTCAATGGGTAAACATGGCTTGGAGATTAGTGCTTCTTTTGTATTGTCATAAAACATTTTCTATGAAAAGTATAATTTCAAACATGAATAATGATTATATTTTTTATTGGTGTGATTTATTACTTTTGATGTAAACTCTCCGAGTTTTTAATAAAGATTTGGGTTTTCCATGGTTTCCCAATTCACTCTAGGCAAATGCCGGGATGCTTCCTTTAAAAGGCCATGGCTCAATTCCTTCCCATTCCTTGCCTCCCCCCCTCCTTTCCCGTCTCTAAAGACCTCCCTGTTAAGAGAAATTAAGCAGTTACAAAAAAATAAAATAAAAAATAAAACTTTCCTGTTTCTTTTTTCAGTCAATAAATTCTTACATCATGTTGTGGCCTGATGCTCGCAACTGCTACAAAGATCATAAACATCAGATGTTCTTCTAATTACATGAATTTATGCATTTATTCATTGTAAATAAACAAATAACAGGATGTAAATTTAAACAACTGTCACACATATGTCTGTCTTCCATTATAAATTTTTTATCTCTTCCCTTCATATCTGTGTGCAGTTACTTTCTCAGCAAACAATTAATTGCCTTTTAGCTGGTATCACTGTTGACAATATTAGTCCAAATAAAATCAAATTATGTTATCTATTTGAAATTTCATGGTTAGCAAAGCAGCCTCTGGTGGTAGCCCATGTAACTAATACTTTAAGTATTACCAATACTTGCCAAAGGTTGCTGGGCTATGAATTTCACATCCAGATTCCAGACACGGTGCATTTTATTAAAGTGCCATTGTTCAGCTTTATTTTTTATAATACTACCTGTTATGGAACTGATATCATGGTGGAAATTATGATACATTTCTATTTGTTCATTATGTGCAATTTTAATTTAAATACATTCACAATTAAAGAACTTCCTTGGTTTCCTATTGAATATCGCTCCCACTCTGTATACATAAGATGACGTATTAGTTTATGGTTCTGGTCATCTCTTCCCTTCCATATACTACTACTAATTCTCATATAAAGCAATTGTTACAAACTGGTAGTTTGTTCAAAATGTGCATACTTGGATATTTAAAGCTCTTCTGTATTTAAGTTGATGACTTCAGAGTTTTGTGAAGATAAACTTAATTGTAAAGGTCTAATAATTTTCTTATTATTTGTTCCAACAAGAGAGCTGTAATGCTAGAAAAGATGTGACAGAGTACATGTATTCGGAAGTAAGTAACTACACAATAGCAACAATATTTTTGGGTCTTTTACCTGCTAGGATCTTTCCTCACAAAGACTGGAAGGGATGCCGGTCCCTATGTAATGCCAGTTAGAATGCTTGAAGAGATGTTCCCTCCAAAACAGTGTTTCTCAACACCAAGCTTTATTGCCAGATACTTTTCATAATAGGAAAAATAATACACAATGAATATCGGTGTTTTGAGGCTTTCCAGGATTTACATTATTTAACTTATAATTATAAATGATACACCAAATGGAAGAGCAGATCAAACAGTTTCATTGTAAACATGTACATGAAGTGTTTTCCTTTATCTTCCACCAGAAAGTGCTAGTAGTAAAGATCGAAACTGCTGAGCAGAAAGCTTTTTGTGTTTTACGGTTTGCAAGGCTTAGTTATTGTTCAATGAACATTACATTCTAAGTTCCACTGGAATTCTCCAAATGATAATAATATTCATAGATTGTATCATCAGTTTAAAGACAACGGCTGTCATTGTAATGTTAAGGGTGTTGGACAACCAACTCTGACTGAGGAATGTGTTGAATGAGTGTGAAACTCTTTCACACCTAGCCCCATGAATTCTGTTAGGAAGGCTAGTTGTGAATTAGTAATTCCAGTGACGTTTGTGTGGAGAGTTTAAAGGAAATGCTTGTATCCACCACATTGTCATTTACAGCTGTTACAAGCTCTAAAGCAGGGGTGGCCAACCCGCGGCCCGCCTTCAATATTTTTCAGGCTTGCAAGATTCATCACACTTTTACAAAGTATATTTATTTTATAATATCCGAAGTAGTGAAAACCAATGTATTAAAAAATGCATTATTTGTGTATCCATATTTTCAAAATTTATTTCACTTTTATTTATATATTTTTATATTTCATTTTTAGCATTATCTATTTCTTTAAAATGTGTGTTTAGTATAATTATTATTATATTATCTATGTTTACATCTAAGAATAATAGTAAACACAATAATAATAACTCATTATGTTTCAATTTTTCACACTAAAAAAATGTCTGTAGTGAGTCTAAATCTAATAAGGGGATATATAATTTTATATGCGGCCCGTGGAGTTATGATGCATTACCAAAGTGGCCCGCAACATCATTCGGGTTGGCCACCGCTGCTCTAAATGCTATAGACTACCATTTACATAGCAAAAAAAACTATTGCTGCATGACTATGAAGATTTTCCTGATCATGTAATTTTCAATGATTAATCATGATGATACTAGGAGAAAGGAAATGGCTTTTAGGCAATATACGAGGCATATTTTTTAAGTAAGTACCGTTTTTTCACACCGTGGCTGCAGCGTTACGGTCGGCATTCCGCGAATGCGCACTGGGTACCTGCATCTCTTGCCTACGCACTGACGCCATTACAGTCTAATTCTTCCTTGTTTACGTTGTTCACTGAGTGTTTAAGATGCCTCCGATAATCGTGAGTCCCGCCGACTGTGAAGTACGGGCTGTTATAAGATTTTTTTGTGCTAAAGGCCTAAAACCGATCAATATTCATCGTGAGATCTGTGCAGTTTACGGACAAAACATTATGAGTGATGGAATGGTGAGAAAGTGGGTGAGAGCATTTAAAGATGGCCGCATAAATGTGCATGATGAACAACGGAGTGGACGTCCTTCGGTCGTTAATGAAAGTTTGGTGCAGAAAGTGGACAATAAGGTGAGAGAAAACAGATACTTCACGATTTCCTCCTTGTGTGATGACTTTCCTAATGTATCTCATAGTGTTTTGTATGGCATTGTGACCAAGCACTTGAATTACTGAAAATTGTGCTCACGTTGGGTACAGAAAATGTTAACGGATGTGCACAAAACCAAATTTTTAGGCAGTGCATTGACTTTCCTTGAGCAGCACCACAACGATGGTGATGATTTCTTTAGCCAAATTGTTACGGGCGATGAGACATGGGTGGCCTACGTCACACCTGAATCAAAGCAACAGTCCATGGAATGGCGGCATTCAGATTCACCCAAAAAAGTGAAGTTCAAGCAAATGATTTCTGCCTCGTAATGAGGCAATCAATGCAGCAGCTTATTGGGAGACATTGAACAATCTGCACCGTTCAATCCAGAACAAAAGACGTGGCAAGTTGAGCAAGGACATCGTTTTGCTGCATGACATTGCCCGTCCATATGTGGCTAATCAGACCAAAGATCTCATCACATCTTTTCGAAAGGAAACTCTAGATCATCCTCCGTACAGCCCTGATCTGGAGCCCAGTGACTACCATCTGTTCCTGCACTTGAAGAAACACCAGGGCGGTCAGCGTTTTGAAGACGATAACGAAGTCAAAACAGTTGTGATGCAGTGGTTAACAAGTCAGGCGGAAGACTTCTATGAGGAGGGTTTTCAAAAATTGGTACTACGTTATGACAAGTGCCTCAATATTGAAGAGAATTATGTAGAAAAGTAGAGTAAGGTACAGGCTTTCTAGTAAAAAATTATTGATATATATTTGCACGTCTTTTTTTTATTTCAAAATGCTACTTACTTAAAAAACATGCCTCGTAAATAACAATAGGTAGGGAAAATGACTCATTACTCACCAAAGTTGAAGGCCACGAGGAGTGAAAAACGTGTTTAACAAAAAATATGCAATATTTCGGTTTACACCTTATTCATGACTGTCGTGTGGTAAACTTTGGCATGTGCACACCTCCCGAATCACATGGACCAAATTCTAAAACATGAATAAGGTAAAAACTGAAATATTGTATATTTTTTTGTTTGTCGTGTTTGTTAAATTTGGTTCAACAACACTCGCTCAAACCTGCTGATTAGTGAAATTATTTACAGATGGATGAGATTATATACAAGACATTGCTCAAAATCGTCACCCCATTAATCGAGAGAAGGGACATGAATATGAGACAAGCCATCAAACCTAATGTTAGATTGACTGCTAGCCTACATTACTTAGTACTTATGTATGAGGAACCCAAATTCTCTACAGCTAATTTACCATAGACTTTGGGGCAGATAATACATGGCACCTGTTATGCCATTTTGCATTGTATCCAAGATTACATGAAGGTAAGATGAGACCTTGCAGTTTGGGATAAAAACTTAATAATCTTTATTTAAAGCACCGATCAAAGCTCACATTTTTGGCTTTGAGAATTGTAATAGCATTATACTAACTCATTATTAACAATGATTTTATTTTATTTTTAAATTAGGCAGTATAAAGTCCATACGTTTGAGATATTTCAAAAGAATTAGTTGGGTTACTGTTTATAATATGCTGAGAAGGGTTTTAAAAGATGTATCTGTCTTTCTGCAAGTTGTGAACATGGTTCGCTCAAAGCTATTTGTCAAATTTTGATAGGATTTTGTTTAAAGTACTGTAAAACTGGTGATCCAGTTAATAAAATAGGGTATGTTTCATTGTGACGTGAAATCGGAGAGCTGAAAAATTTAAGATAAAAGTTTCAATAAATTAGTACCCACTTTTCATTGAACAGTTTATCCAACTACACTCGGGGGTGTGTGCATCCCATGTGACCACTGGCCGGGTAGCTTGGTGTCTTGGAATTGGGATTGGATGATATTTATTAATGAAATAAAAAGTAAATACATAGAAAACTAAATAAATTAGTTACAAATAATCTGGTGATAGGTTGGGAGCATGTGGGATATTCAATGGCGAGAAGAAGAAAAAGCAGTTAACTTTTATTCTGAGAAGCACACACAACAATGAAATGCAAAAATAAAATTGCCAGAATGGTAACAAAGTAATTAAATGAAATTGATTACAAATAATTATTGTTCAGATTGGGAGTACATGATGAAAGTAGATAAAGTGGGAAGACAAGGAAATAAAATGACCACTATGGTAACTGCATGACAAAATGAGGAGGTGGAAAGAGAAAAAGATATAAATATTGATATTGGAACAAGTAGCACAAAAACAGGAGAAGGTTACTAGGCAAGAATTTCTATAATAATGAGAAGGAAAATGGTTTGGGGCAGTTACAACAAGGAAGGTTAGGGATTGTAAACTCATAGACTCCCAGAGATAAGTTATTTTTCATTATCAAGACAATTGGATTAATTGATTGATGTTATTATTTACAGTGAAATAAAGAGTCACAGTGACTGTTGTTTGTAATAACCTCATTTAAAATTATGGCATACACAGTGTGTGGATTGACAATTACACTTAATTTTAGTAGTGTCAAATTATTAAAGTGAATGCGAAACAAGTCCAAGTAAAATTTTAAGTTTGGTGACTTTTTTTTTGCTCTCATCAGTCTGTCGACTGGCTTGATGCAATCCTCCATGCCTTCCTATCTTGTGCTAACCTTTGCATCCCTAATTATCTGCTTCATATATTCTAATCTCAGTCTTCCTCTACAGTACTTACCTTCGACTATGCCCTCCACCAGCAAACTATGACCTACCAGCCTGTCCCTTCTTTCTGTAAGCTTCTTCCACAAACTGATTTTTTTCTCCCTGAACACTTATGGCACATGGAAATTTTTCGTTTACTTTCTATATTGCTTCTTCTACATACAAGTTGAATATTAAAGGGGATAGACTACAACCTTGTCTCACACTCTTTTTAACCAATGCTTGTCTCTCATTCTCATGATTCTCTACTTTCGATTCTTCTATAGTTTATATAGTATTCTTCTATCTTGATACTTTAGACCTGACTTCTTATAAATTTTGAACATCTTGTCCCACCTAACATTATCAAAAACTTTTTCTAAATCAACAAACGCCTGTATTCGTATTTCTTTTTTTTTTTTCTTTAAATTATTATTATTATTCACCCTTCAAGAATTAATCTTAAAGCCAGAATTGCTTCCCTTCTACCACGATTTTTTTCTAAATCCCAAACTGATCTTCACCTACTATGTCTTCTACTACACTTTCCATTCTTCTATGTATTATTCTGGTCAGAAATTTGAAGCATGTGATGTTAGACTAATGGTGTGATAATTCTCATATTTGTTAGTTTGGGGTTTCTTTGGAAGTGTGAAGATAATATTTTGATTAAAATCAGTTGGAATTTCTCCTGTTTCATAACTTTTTGATATCATCTTGAATAATCTTTCGATTCATTCTTCTCCTAGGGATTTAAGAAGTTAGACAGGGATCTCATCAATTTCAGCTGCCTTATTTGCTTTCAAGTCATTCAGAGTTCTATTAAATTCTGTCCTCAAAACAGGATCTCCTAAGACATCAATGTTGACATTGGCTTCCTTTTCCATTACACTATTGTTCAAGTCGTCCCCATCATACCGTTTCTCAATGTATTCCTTCCATCGGTTAGCTCTATTGTCTCAGCTTAAAATAAGTTTCTCATCTGCAGCTTTAATGTTCACACCTCTTTAATTCATTTCCCAAAAATTCTGTTTGATCTTCCTATATGCAACTTCTACTTTACCTACAACCATTTCCTTTTCTACTTCTTCATACTTTTCTTCTAGCCATTTTTCTTATGCTTTTTTGCATTTCTTGTTTATTTGATTTCTAAAGTGCCTGTATTGCTGTCTGCTTGCTTCATCCTGAGCATTTTTGTACCTTCTCCTCTGATTCATCAGTTCCAAAATTTCTTCTGTGTTCCAAGGTTTTCAGGAAGCTTGTCTCCTAAAGCCTATTGTTTCTTTACCACCTTTCATGCATTCCATTTGTCCTCGGTTGCGCTCCTTTCACAGTTACTTCTTATACCTAAGTCTACCATTTCTGCAAATTTTTCTATCATACTAGATTGTTTCAGTTTATTCACTTCCAGTCTATTCTGCTTATGCTGCTTCCTTATTCTCTTGAATTTCAGCCTGCACTTCATTATTATCAAATTATGGTCAGAGTCTATGTCTGCTCCTGGGTACACTTTACAGTCTAGAAGTTGATTCCTGAATCTCATGATACAATCTAGCTGATATTTGCCTGTGTCCCCAGGACGTTTCTAGGTGTATATCCTTCTTGCATGGTTTTTAAACAGTGTGTTAGCCACTACTAGCTTATATCTTTCATATAATTCTAACAACCTGCTTCCTCACTCATTTCTTTCTCCTAGATCAAAACTTTCTACATTATTCTGCTCTTTTCCTTCTCCACTATCGCATTCCAATCACCCATGATTATTAGATTTTCTTCCCCCTTCACATATTGGATTAATTCTTCAATTTCGGTATATATTTTCTCTATTTCTTCGTCATCTTCCTATGACGTTGCCATTTACACTTGTACTAATGTGGTGGGGTGAGCCTAGTTTCTAACCTCATCAAAATAATCCTCTCACTAAACTGATTGTAATAACTCATCCGTTTCCCTACTCTCTTATTCATTACAAATCCTACACCAGTGAGTCCATTGACAGCTTAAGTGCTAATTATCCTGTGTTCCACCTGACCAGAAATCCTGTGCATCCTTCCATTTAATCTTGCTAATCGCAACAACATCTAACTTAAGTTGTTCCATCTCCCTTTTTAGTTTTTCTAACCTACCTGCCCTATTCAGACTTCTAACATTCCACACTCCGACTCGTAGAATCTTTTTATCCATTCTGATGACTACTCCCTGAGCAGTCCCCACCTGGAGATCAGACTGGGGGACTATTTTACTTCCGGAATATTTTACCCAGCAAGAAGCCATCATTATATACGTAATTTGAGAGGATTACATGCCCTCGTGATACCCTTTGAGTCTTTAATGCAATGGTTTCCCATTGCCATGCCATTGATCATTTCTGATTCATCCGCTTTTAGGGGCTGATTCCAACCCCAAGGGCAAGAGGGTGCCCTGGACCAGTCCCCACTCTTCCACACTCCATTCCACCTTGCCATTCGTTGGCAAGCAGTGGGTGACTCCTTATACCAGGAATCATTCAGTTGCCAGAGCCTCGTCCGTGCAAACAGCGTGCACCACGTGAAGGAGAGGTTGACATTTGGTTGGAAAAGGTTATTATAGTCTCTCACAAACCCTTACACCCCACATTTTCCTTATCAGGCATTTAGTAGCTTTACTCTGAAATAAATTGTTGCAGGTCAAAAACCTCGAAAAGCAAATTGGGAAAATAGTGTCCTATACCACTGTTGTAATGAAAGTTCTTAATTCATATGAATGAAACAGAGTGGTAATTGTGCAGCAATAAGTTTTATCACTACACAAGACCAGTGTGTGTGGGTTGACCATGTAGACCAGTGGTGGCCAACCCAGATGATATTGCAGGCCAGTTTGGAAATGCATCATAACTCCGCGGGCCGCATATAGACTCATATATCCCCATATTAGACTTTTTTGGAGTGAAAAATTGAAACATAATGAGTTGTTTTTATTGTGTTTCCTATTATTCTTGCAAGTAAACATAGATTATATAATAATAATGATACTGATAATTTTTGAATATATGGATGCACAAATAATGTTTTTTTTTTTTTTTTTTTTTTTTTTTTTTTAAATATGCATTGGATTTAACTATTTTGGCCATTATAAAATAAATCTATTTTTAAAAGTGTGATGAATCTCGCGGGCCGGGTCCCTGGGGTAGACCAAGGGACTCCTAGTCTCGAACAATAAATAATCTTCCACACAAATGCAGTTTTAAGAGGAGCGTGTGGACATTAGTAAACATCCAGGTTAGCTGATCATTGGCAGGTATTATGCCTGAGTGAACACACCAATATTAAAGATTTATGGCCAGACAAACAACAGCAGTTTCACCTGTTTAAGGCGACTTTCTGCTAGCAGAACACGAAAGGCAGACCTGAAGACTATCGATATAAGCTAAACATATTGGCCAATCTCTGTATTGGAAACCTGCAAGGTTTGGTGACATGGATGAATGGGAGAGAGTATTGCCAGTAAAAAACTTGTATTTTAAACCTATGATGGCTTTTTCTGTAAATTCTGTTCTCATGTGATCCAGGAAACGCTACCATTGGTGGATTTCAACACCAGAGAGGTAGTCTTATGATTTTTATGTCACTACAGCTGATCAGAAATTGCATGCTGATGGTATTACACTATCAGACTTGAAGCATTCAAGGTTTTTCAGCCCTCATTAGCTTGTGTATTTACGAGCATCAGATGAGTTGTTGCGCAGTCAACGACATTTGCTGCAATTATAAACAGTGAGGTTCTCATCTTTGGGCGGAAGCAGGGTTGTACACAAGTCACTACACGCCCATAGAAGTCGCCCTGTAATGCCTTGAATGTATGGTCCCATCCTCTGTTCACTGTATAAAACTGAGCTAAAGATATTGCCAAGAGCAAAGAAAACTTCAACTATTAAGAATTACATAATTATGTAGTCTTTCTCGGCGTTGAGAATATAAATAATGTTTTAGGGTGACTAGCCGAGTTATAGGAGTGTTATAATTACACAACATTTCGGCGCTCTCAATCGTCATCCTCCGGTGACTTCACCGGAAGATGGCGCCAACGATTGAGAGCGCCGAAATATTGTGTAACTATAACACTCCTATAACTCGGCTTGTCACCCGAGAACATTATATTAAGAATTAACTTTAGTGATCACACTATTGATTTAATGCACAATGAACTGAATTACCCTGTGTGTCTATTCACATTGTAAAATGATTCTTGTATTATTTAATGTCATTTTATTATTATTTGTAGGTAATCAATTTTTGTAAAATTATATTAAGTTTTATCTACTTTCAGGATTATGGCCCCTGTTGTAAGGCAAGGTGTTGATTTTTTAATTTTTGATTGTTCATAGATATTTAATGTTAAACACACCTTTGTCTTTTATGAAATACGGGGGTGGTTTGAAAAGTTCTCGGAATGTATTAGAATTAAGTATCTTACCTCGATGGAACTGCTTTTATTTTTCAACATAGTCTCCATGTAGACTAATGCATTTTGTCCAGCGATGTTCCAATGCCTTGATCCCATCTCGAAAATGAGATTCCTCCAGGCCTGCAAAATACCTCTCCAATTCGGCTGTCAGTTCTTCCCTTGTAGAAAATTTCCGTCCACCGAGGAAATTTTTCAGCTTGAGGAATAGATGAAAGTCTGATGGTGCCAAATCAGGTGAATAAGGTGGATGTGGCAACAATTCGTACCTCAGTTCATGAAGTTTTGCTATGGCAATAACACTTTTGTGCGGCGGAGCGTTGTCCTGATGAAAGATGACGTTTTTCCTTGCCAAACCAGGCCTTGTTTCGCGTATCTTTTCCTGTAATTGGTCTAGGAGGTTTGCATAGTATTGCCCCGTGATTGTTTGGCCAGTAGGAAGATAATCTATCAGCGGAATGCATTTTGTATCCCAGAAAACTGAGGCCAAGACCTTTCCGGCCGAACGCACTGCCTTTGCTTTCCTTGGTGGTGGTGAATCAGCATGTTTCCACTGCTTTGACTGCCGTTTTGTATCTGGGGTATAGTAGTTGACCCAAGTTTCATCTGTAGTCACAAACCGGCGTAAAAAATCTTGTTGGTTGCTCTGAAAACGGACCAGACTTTGTTCGGACATTTCCAATCTGGTGCGTTTATCGTCCAGTGTCAAGAGCCGCGGCACCCATCTTGCGGATAATTTTTTCATACCCAATTCTTCGGTTAAAATATAATATACCCGTTCAGAAGACATCCCTACAGCTTCAGCAATCTCCCGCACTTTCAGTCGACGATCCTCCATGACCATTTATTGCACTTTGCGATAAATTCTGGGGTCGTAGCACTTTTTGGCCGTCCACTACGTGGATCATCATCAAAGCTATCCCGATCAAATTTAAACTCGCTGGTCCACTTGGCAACAGTTGAAAATGAAGGAGCAGAGTCCCCTAGTGTGTTCTGAAAGTCGGCATGAATTTCCTTTGCTTTCATACCTTTCTTTACAAAGTATTTAATCACTGCTCGAATCTCAGTTTTTTCCATTGTCACAAATCACTACGCGGGAACAACAACAAAGAGTCGTCACTATCACACTCCTGCAGCTAGAGCACTGACGCGCCACGTGTTCACTCACAAAGAATATGTGATTATTGCGCGGGAACCTCGTTGCTGTAGCACTGACATCTAGCGGTGATTCCGAGAACTTTTCAAACCGCCCTCGTAAATTGGTTGGGTTACGATCCATGTCTAGATCAAACAGCAGTGCCTTTTAAATTCACACCTATTTCACGAAATTAAATTAATTAAATGGGAATTGAATAATAATTATATAAAAATGACCTCACAAAAACCCTGTCCCATTACACTGTAAAAAAATGAAGGTAAAAACCAAAACATTTGTCAATAAGTTATGAGGAAAACACTATTTTTTTTGTAAGACATTCAAACCAGAATTATTGCATCAGGGACATTAAAATGAAATAGGACTCAGCTGCATCAACTTCAAGATTTTTTTCTGTAAATGCCAGAGGATTTGGATAGAAAAACTACCAAAATAAATGTTGCAATCATTTGGGAACAGTTTGAAACAGTCTTAATTTTTAGTCATCCTCTAGCTTCCATATATTTTCCAGATCTCTCCAGAATTCGGCTTCTATCCTTCAGAATCTGTCCTCACTACCAAATTTAATTTTACCAACATAAAGTGAATTCAAAGTAAATTAATAGTAAAATTAACGTAGCCAAAAGCTAAAGCCTTAACCGGAGGTAGATTTGACCGTACACAAGGAGATATACATAGCGTGGTACCAGAGTAAGGTTGGTAAGTCCTGTTCCTCCTTATCTAAATTAACCTGGTAATCATACCAGGTAAGTGTTGGGTTAAGGGCCTATGAAAATCCCCTCAGGGACAAGGATTGAAACCAGGGACATAATACAGCACTTAAAATCAGCTGAGACATGTAAATCAATCTTCCTTTGAAATACTCTTATCTTAAAAGCTGGAGTGGTGTATCACAAATGTGGTACTTTTCAGTTCAGCTTAAAATCATAGTTGTTTAAGTACTGAAACAGAACTTTCTTCTGTTCAATATCCATTGCCTATATCAGGGGTCCCCAAACTTTTTATCACGTCGACCCCCTCATAGAACATTTGCCTTCTCATCGACCCCCAGATTAATCGTTTAATAAAAACCAGTGCCGGATCTGGGGGGGGGGGGGTGTACACCGGGGTGCCAACTTCAAGGGGGCGGCAAAATCATGTTTGAAGGGCGGCGATTTAAGTCGCGGATATCTTTTTTAGCTCTACTAGTACACTGAGCGCCGGGCGGCGACAACAATGAGTTTGATCAACAATCGGGGCGGCGACAACAATGTGTTTGGCCGACAATCGAGGCGGCGACACTTGGGGTCAGACGGCAAAAATGGGAGCTGCAAATAATGTTGCAAGGAGCGGCATTCCCACAGTTTTTGCCCCGGCTCGAAAAATTCCTGGATCCGCCACTGATGAAATTTTTAAATCATTTTTAGCATTTTTGATGCTAAGCGATAAGGAGACTTGTATAACTACCCAAAGAAAGTATTTATAGTTCCCACACCTTAAAAAATCCACCCAACAACACTAACAAAAAAGAAGATATTTTACACTGTTATTATAATCGTAAAAAATAATAACAAAATTATAGATAGATGGAAACTGGCCTATAGCCGTAAGTGTCATAAAACGTAAAACACAAAATAATCATTGAAAATTTAAATAAATTATATTCGATGAAAAAACATCTGCCATTTTACGACTACTATTGAATACATTAAAAATATGTTAACATACCTTTTTATTAAAGTAGCTGATATTAGTGAGATGGATGGGTCTGAAGGGCAGCAGCAAGATTACTGATGTTTGGTTGAAAATTGGTAAGTTTTAGTCGTAAATCACCACGGTTTTCCAAGTTCAGTCTGTTTCTCTGTTTTGTCAAAATAGCGTTCGCGTAGCTAAAGCCAGCTTCAACAATGTATGAAGTAGGGAATGCAAGTAAAAAAGGTTCGGCTTCTGCTCTGAGCTTGGGGTATTTTGTAGCAACATTGTTATTGCTCCAAAATTCGCTGAGGTTTTTATTTTTAAACAACGCTTTAGCTTCCAGATCTACGAATATTTCAGTCAGTTCATCTTCTAAGCCACGTTCATTACCTTCATTATCAATTTTAACTTCAAATGGAGAAGCAAACCATTCAGGAACATGCATGTTCTCCAAGTTTTCGAAACGTGCTTTGAAGTCTTCTCTTAATTTATCGAGATGTTTAATTTATATCTCCAAATCACGGTTGAGTATCTCTTCATTTTCTTTTAGTAGTCGAAAGTTTGAAAAATATTTAAAATCTTTACGTGCCAGTGAAGATTTTAACAGGTCCATTTTTAGTTGAAAGGCCATTATAATTGTTCGAGCTTGAACAATTGTAACATTTTTTCCTTGCAAACGCTTCTGTACTTCGTTAAATTTCGAATAAAGATCTTCCAAATAGAACAAGATGGTTCTTGCACGTTTTAACTCGTCACATAGTAATGGATCCACATTCTTAAGAAACTCTGCAGACGAGTCGTACAAGTCAACAAGCCTCTGCAAACTATCACCTCTTGATAACCACCTTACCTCAGTGAGCAAAAGTAATTGATTGAAAGGTTCATCATTTTCTTCACATAACTGCAAACAGTCGGGAATTGAGAGGATGAGCTTTAATTTTATCAATTGACGTAATGCACACTTTTTGAGTATCATGCAGCTCGCCACTCAATTTTTTGGCTACAAGATGCTGCCTGTGTAGGACACAGTGGGCGGTACGTACATTAGGAACCTGTTCCTTCAGAAAGACGAAAAATCCTCTATAACGGCCTACCACAGCAGATGAACCGTCAGTAGCTACTGCAGTAATATTCCCGAAAGGAATGTTGTGCTTGTTCAAATAATCTTGCAAACATAAGAAAATTGTCTCACCTTTTGAATCAGTTTGAAGATATTTAGCAAACAGAAATTCATCAACAGTGTCATTCAGGAATGGACTATGGAACCAAACAGAAGCCATAAGGAGATTTGAACTTCCGAAAGTTGACTCGTCAAGTTGAATAGCAAACTTACAATGCTGGAGCTCAGAGGTCAAAGATCTTTCCACATCAGCCATTTCCTCTATACGTCGCTGCACAGTATTTGCACTCAATGGTATGCACTTTAAAAATAGTTGAGAGTCTTTCTTCATAACATTTTCAATTACATCTTTTATAGCTGGTACTATAATCTCTTCACCAATAGTGTACGGTTTGCCTTTCTTTGCTATGTTAATAGAGATGCTGTAGGATGTCCTCAGTCCTCCTTCCCTGTCAGCGCTAGCAGATGACTTCAAATATGTACTTAAATTTGGCCGATCTCTCAATTTCTCTTTTAGGATTTTGAAATACTCAATATCTTTGTTTTTCTTATAAGAATGGATCCTTTCCATGTGGTCTTTCATTTTCGCCGGCTTCATTGCATCATTGCTGAAAGTTTTTTTTTTTTTTCACATAACAAGCACATAGGAATAGTTTCATTAGCAGAAGATGGCACAAAACCATATTTCAAATACTCGTGTGAATATTGTCTGCATTTCTTCTTAGCACTGGTAGACGACATTGTAGGTATTAAACTCAGATTTATAATATAAACAACACGATACGATCGTAGCACAACAAAACAGCAGCAGTAAGAGACGCAACATATTACCGCACGAGCTATAAAGAACTGCCTGTTCTTTCTCAGAGTGCATTCATTGTTGCTACTTTTTTCTTACAATAGATATCTAGACTTGAAGGAATAATAATTACATCTAAAAGTAACCTATTCAATAGAATTAGATAGGAAAAAGATAAAAAAGAAGTATCTAAATTTAATGGTTTTCGGTATATTACGATATCTTCTATGTAAAGGACAAAATCTACATTTAGATATACAATACATAGAGTGGAAACAATACTAGAGTTTAACAGTGCAATTTGTGTATAATGAACCAGCAGCGTTCTCCCCCCCCCCCCACCCTTTCCTGTGGCTTTACGTCTCGTCGACAGCGCGGTCATTAGAGGCGGGATGGAACTGCGGACAAGGAACTGGAAGGAATTCGGCCATGGCTTTTTGGAGGAAGCATCCCGGCATTAGCCTTGAGTGATTTGGGGAAACCATGGAAAACCCAAATCCGGATGCCTGGACGGGGATTCGAACCAGCGTCCTCCCGAATATAAAATGCTTAAATACCCGAAGTAAATAAAAAATAAAGTTTTAATAATTGTTGAGTTCATCATGTAGCTTAGCTAAAATAAAATAATTCATTCTTATCCCAAAGACGGACCTTATAAGAGACACAATTCGTAAATTGGTCTACATTCGTTTCTCACAGGAACAACCACTAGCAAACCAGCAATGCGAGTGAAGAATAAAGCGGCGAAATCAAACAGTTTGAACGCTAAGCTTTGCTCCATTATTACCTCAACGCTTTGCGCCCCAGTGAGTCACCGCAACAATCCAATTGGTGTATTTGTTTTCGCTGCTTTGTTCTTCGCTCTCGTCGTTGCTATGCTCTCCGCTCCAGTATGTTTTCTCCTTAACACATACCTAAAGCGACGCAGGTTTCGGTAAAACTCAAATTATAACTGGGGTAGTCAGTTATTTTGGATTTTTGTTGGAATATTCCCATTTTTTTCCTAGACCTGATCCTCTTTATTATCAATCGACCCCCTTTCGACCCCCGGGTATTAATCGACCCCCGGAGAACTCTTATCGACCCCCAGGGGTCGATACCGACCACTTTGGGGACCCCTGGCCTATATTATCGCAATTAAAAATGTGTAGCGTACAATATATCTATATTGCTGAGCAAAATTAAGTATATATATGGATGTTAATAGAATTTCTTGTTAGCTCTTCATGAGGATAATTTATGATGTTACCAGATAATATATATCTCAATATTATATTTTTACTTCTCCTAGGCAACAAACTACAATTTCCCATATGGCTGATGTTCTCACATGACAAGTGTAAGCTGCATGTTTGAGACACAGCAATTGACCAGTTTCTTAATCTGATATTTAACTTTGTTTCATGTGTTAATCACCCAACTGCCAGTTGTGAATTGTTTTGATAGCTCCTTATACTATGGGTACCTAGGGGACGCTAACATTGTGGTTGATTGGCAGCTCTGCATCAGTTTTAAGCGCTGATGAGAAAAATCATTACTTGATTTTGTCTTTTCAGGCATTGTTGCTGTATGCACTCTATAATGATGACATGGTTAAAGTGGACACAGAACAATCTGTTCTCAATTACAATAAAGCTCTGAATATGCATTCATGCTGGGAGAAAGGATATGTAAGCCTTGCTAGGTTTTATGATCGTGTGCTCCAGAACTTCAGTGAACTAGAACGGGACACTAAGGGAGGGTAAGGCATGACCTAACAAGTTAATCATTAATTATACTTTACCAATGAAATACAAATATATTAATCATATCATTTATTTTGTAGAACAAAATTGTATTTTAAATGTTCTTAACAACTATCTTGAGAAAAAATCTATTTATTGATAACCTATTTTTGCAGGGACGTCCAACTGGCAATTGTAAATTGTTATGGTAGCTCCTTAAAATATGGATGCAAGTACATCTACCAATCAATGCCTAGAATGTTAACCCTATGGTTGGATTATGGCTCCAGTTCATCTGGTTCTAGCCGTGGGGATCCAGAAATGTCAGCAAAGATGACAGAACTTGTGGGTATGTCCATCCCTGTTTATTGCTCAACAGTGCAGTTGGACAGTGAAATGTGTGGCTTATACATCTGAATTGGTGGGGTCATGGTTATAGAGAGTGAAGAAATGTTGTAAGGCAGTAGTAATATCAGAAGGGTACAGAGAGTAAACCGCAACTAAGGCATAAGGGGTTGAAAGCAAAACTATAAAGAATGACATTTTTTTTAAAAAAAAAAAAAGTGTTTTGCACATCCCTTTAACACGTTCGTCGCCCAGCGTGATTTGGCTGAGTTTCTCGCCAGGCCCAAATTTGACCACTGGAGCGTCGAACCATAAATAGAGCGATAAGCTTTCCGACTAGACAACTGCCTGCAATATCATTGCAGTTATTTAGTTAAGAAGCATACTTGTTTTGAGACACACGTTAGTGACTTCCTTATCCTCAGAATGTTCATTGGACGGCGTAAACGTATAATTGAAAGTGAGGAGAGTAGTGATGACGAAATAGTAAATTTTAGAAGAAGAGTGATAAATAGAATTTCAGAGTTCATTGAGACATTGAGGAATCTTATGCAAGTGAAGACCTTGACGACATTTTGGAAGAACTTGCTATGGACGAAGAAGAGGAACTGAACTTTATGATTCATTGGACAATCCATTTGAACGAATTCGCTAACAGGCAACAATCATTTCTGTTCACCAGAAAAGGTGGGCTTCTGATGGATTTGCCATCTGATATTAGCGCAAGTGAGTGCTTTTGCTGTTCTTAGATGAAAAAGTGATAAAGCCTGTTAGTCAACAGAGACTAATAGATATGCAGAGCAAAAAGTGCATCAACATGGAATGACTGCTCAGGTGCGACTGAACAGACGGAAACCTACCACTTCTGAAGAAATTACAAAATTTATCAGTCTGATGATTTGGATGGGTCTAGTACAGACAAACACCACTCATTATATGTTGATCAGCGAACCCTATTTACAACTTTTAATTTCCGTGCAGCAGGATGTCCCGTAATCGTTTTGAATTACTGTTAGCAAACATGCATTTTGCAAATAATGAAAAGATAGAAGAGCGTAACATACTTGGAAAAGTTTTACTACTCCTAAACATATTGATAGACAATTATCGAAAAGTCTTTTCACCAGGCGAAGATATTTTAGTCGACGAGACAATGGTCCCTTCGAGGGGATCACTAATATTCAGGCAATACATACCGATGAAATCACATAAGTATGGTATAAAACTTTTCAAACTGTGCTCCACTGAAGGTTATACATGGTCTGGTAAAGTATATTCTGGACGAAATACCAGTTGAAGAAAGCAAATTGGTATAGCCGAAAACGTCTGCATTGAACTTGCAAATAAATTGCTAAATGAAGGACGAACTTTATTTGTCGACAACTTTTACATGAGTTATGAATTATCAGTCAAATTTTTGCAATTCAAGACGCATGTCGTTGGAACTGTATGGTACAACAAATAATTTATGTCGCGTTTTGTGGGGATTTTAGCACCAATCCAGCAGTATTGATGTCAACAGTTTTTTAATGCATATATTTAAAACATAATTATTTAAAGTGCTAATAAATAAAATAATAAACATCTGTTAATTAAATTAATAAATCAATTTTAATGTTAAATGATAAAAATTAACAGTTAACAATATTTTAATTGGTAAAATGACATTAAAATATTTTAGCATGTTTTAAGTATATTTTGAGGTTTTACATTTTTGTTTTTATATTTAAACCAATTTTTAAATAAACACTCAAAAATAGAAAATATTCAGTCTTAAGTCATATTAGGTGCCTTATAATACATCACATCACTATAAAACATGGTATGCATAATGGCCAAGTTACCAGACTTTTTTTAAAAATTATTATTCTAAAAAAACATTCCATAACACTGAGAGAAAGCATTCTGTTTCACAAAGTGAAGTGAATAAACCCTGAAAAGTAGACGTGGTTAAGAACAAGATCTTTGTCACTGCACAAGCACGAGACTTGGCCTATTTTTACAAGAATTGTTTTTGTGGCATTAATTATTATGTCTCCTGATTCCTTGATTGATCTTATAGTTGATTCATTGTTAATAAAAGAAACTACTCACCTTGACGTAAACTGTCATGTATTTCAGTTTTACTTTAAGTGGTGTAACGACTGTTTTAGAGTGGAAATTATTATTATTATAAGAAAGGAGACTTTCTCGGTGTATGATTGCAATGAAGTCCTCACGGATGTATCGCCGGATTTAGTTGTAAAAATACGAAATTTGACAAGTGAGGAAGACAGCAAAGGCAGCCGTCGAAGTACGGTATTTTTACAACACAATTCGGCTATACTCCAGTGAAGACTTCATTATAACTTTTTTTTTTTCCTTTAGTTGAAATAATAACAAGGAATTGAAAGGACGCATGCTATTTCACTCACAAATAATGTATTGTGGCGATGACCAAATTTCCCCAGAGGGATTGATCGAAAGCCAGGTTGGCACATGTAAGCAGGCGGCTTTCGTCAAAGAACATGTGTTTCAAATGCATTGAGGCGGCCGAGACAACAATAAGTCAAAGGATACACAATTACTTTTTGATAGCTGCTAAAAAAAATATGTATGCGATCATTAAAATTATGATAACATTAGTTTCGTATCAACGAATAATCAGATTTTCGTCCAAAGTTATAGGAAGTTTTCACAATTACCTTATCTGCAAATACAGAAAATTGGAATAGTGAAACCGTGAATAAAAACTTTTAACTGTGTTGTTCAGATGACGTGTGCGACACATAAAAAAAATACTTATTATATACTGTAGTTATAAAATCGTACTAAATATGCAACATAACTCAAATTATAGAAATATGTACTCAAAACAAACGTAAGTTTTAATGAATACATAAAATTGGATCTATTTACTTATGAATGACAAAGTTTGACAAAAATAAATGTTTATTCACATGAGTCAAATACCAACTGCAAGGGTAGAGGCAAACAGTGCAGTACTTCCAATAGAGACCAAGTGGGGCAGCGAGTCACGCAGACTGACACGTGTTTTCATCGCATTTTGTGAATTGCGGATCCGCTTAATTTTGTGCGGGATCCATCAGGCTGTCAAATGATGTGGGATCCTGCGGGATTGCGGGATCCCGCTTTGCTGGATTGTAATCCCTAATCTTGTACCAGAAAGCCACAAATAAAAAAATAGAAATAAGAAAATTTCGGAAACTTCTCGTTACCGAATGGTTGCCCTCGGAAAATACTATGTCCGACAGTAATAGAAATAAAACAAGGAACGTGTACCACCATTTACAGATTCGTAAGAATCATCAGTGCAAACCCATAAAAAGGATGTGCACCCTATGTTACCAGAAGAAGAGGCAAACTGCCGAACACAAAGAAGCAAGGGGAAAAAAAACTGCTATCTATTGTGCTAACTGTCCAAAATCACCAGATGTGTTTAGAGTGTTTTAACAATCACCATGCGACATAGTATAGTGTAATATGTTATCCTAAATATAAATTGATAAAAAGTATAGTAAATGTGTATATTTTTAGTAATTTTATGTAGTATACCGCACATTTATATTTCAGCGCTTATTAAATTAAATTTCTTTTAAAAATCCAACTGTAAATCCTATTTAGTTGAACATGAAGAGCGTCACCCAAATTTGGGTGACAGGGCCCCCAGGGATGAATACCCGTCATTCAGATACGGGTGACGTGGCGACGAATGTGTTAATATTATGTGAGAAAGAAATTTAAATGCATCAATGCTGATGGGTGCATCAACTTGAATCCTTTTCATATGATTAAAAAGAATTTTCCACTAACTGTTGAATTCAAAGCAGGTGTCAAGACCATATATCATAATCTAAATTTGCAGTAGCAATTAATATTAAATTACATGTAAAAAAAGTATTGTTAATGATAACACTAAAAAAGAAATAATGTTTGGGAGTAATATAAAGACTGTTCAAATGTGTCGAAACATCAATCTAAAACTGCATTTAGGATTTACCCGTGTCATTGGACATTAATAGGGGGTGGGTTCACCCTTTGCTTTTATGACAGCTTTAATTCTGCTGGGGAGACTTTCAATGAGGTGTCTGTATCTCTGTGAAGCAATGGTAGCCCATTCTTCCTCAAGAACTGAAACCAGAGATGATAGTGATGTTGGACATTGGGGTCTAGAGTGAAGTCGATATTCCGACTCATCTGAAAGATGTTTCATTGGGTTCAGTTAGCCTATTCTATTTCGGGTATGTTATTAGTTACAAACAATTGGCTCATAGATGCAGCTTTATGACGGGATGCATTGTCATGCTGATACAAATAATCATCGTCACTGAACTGAACCTCTGGCATATACAGTACAAAATGGTTTAAAATATGTTTATTTCCTTTTGTATTTAGAGTTTTCTGAAGTGCAATAAGGGTCACTAACCCCGAAAAACATCCCCATACCATAACGCCATCTCCTAGTACTTTTGGTACTAAACATGATGGTAGATAATGTTCTCTGAACCCAAACCCTTCCATCAGATTGCCACACGGTATAGTCACTCCAAATCACTCATTTTCAAACTTCCATTGATCACACTCTTTACACCACCTCAAGCACTGTTAAGCTTTGACTATGGAAATGTTTGGCTTATCAGCAGCATCTCGATTTTTGTACCTCATTCCTTTTATCTCCTGATGTACAGTAACAATTTAGGAACTCACAAGTAATTTCTTGTGATTTTTTACAATCACTGTCAAGCAATGCTCGATGGCCCCTGTCCATTAGACTTGCGCATAATAGTTCGCGAAGGGGAGCGCTCAGTTTAGTTCACAGCTCCCTCGCGAACTAGTTCGCTCTTTTAGTTCATTAGTTCGCGTCTCGAATTGAGAGAAACAGATCGTTCGCTCGCCTTGCTACTGCTACTGCACACGCTATTTTGTTTGTTAAGTCAGTTTTATTAGGACATAATCATTTTTTTGTCGTTTCTAAATGGAATTTAATATGACCTTCTTAACAAAAGTTATTGCTTAATAATAGCCCTTTCAAATTACATTAGCATGAACAGTTGGCGCCGATAAACCAAAGTGCTCATTGTCCTTTACACAAATGGGTAAATTGAATACTTGTGCTGTTTTTACTATTTACTTTACATGCATTCGTAGAATATTAATTTTTTAAATGGATTTGTTTATTAGTTCATGGAAGAAACATTACTTATAAAAGGCGCTAATGATCCTGCCGTCGACGCGCCCTTAAACCCCAACAACAACAATAACAACACAACATTACTTATAAAATATTATAAACGCATTTATTTTGATGAATTAAAATACCCGTTTATAAGTAATCGGCTTTTTTATATAAATAAAGTTTTGGAAATCATGGACAAAATATAATTCTACTATTGGCTACAACTTAAGTACTATATGACAGAAATAGTATTACCTATATTATTAAGAAAAATAACATTAATACTTCCAATGTGATATCTAATAATTAGACATATAAAAATAACAGTGACCCTTGAATGAGAAAGTGGTAGCAATAACGAAAGTGCGTAAATTTCCAGTGAATTGGAAGTCATTGAGCTATTATTTTATTAGTGAAGGGGGGAATAATCCAACACACATTCACAATTTTTTGGCGACGAATGAAACTGATGAAGACACAAAAGTTAAAATCTTTTTGAATTTCACAAGTCATTTCTTTCATCACTTTCACAAAGCTGTTAACCAACAGACTGAGATAAGTATTATATTATGTCAGCTTTAAAATCAGCGCTAGAAAAATGTAAAAGATACTGTTTCTTTGGTTAAGAAAACAAGAAAGACCCTTTTGAAACCAAATTCTCCACAAAAAGTGATAATATAAAAAAATAATGCTCTAGTATTCGTTGATAAATGTCTGGAGTATCTTAGTAAATAGTTAGATTTTAATGAAAGCAATTGGCTATACAAAATCCAAAAATTAAATTCAAATCACAGGGTTTCATTTGATGACTGTGAGACTATATTAGAGGTTATAAATTTGTGAGAAAAAATGAATATCAAAGTGAACAAACTTTACTCTGAAATAACAATATTATACGAAATCCAGGTACAAGTAAGAGAAGTATTTCATGAATAAAAAATTAGCTTTTTCTCGAAATTAATTTGACAACTGAAAGCGATAAAGCATATGACAATTTTACTGTAGACAAAAGAATTAAAGATGAAAGAAGTGCAAAAAATATAGCTTAAAAAATGAAATAGTAAAAACATACCTTTTATTATTTTCTACTCTTTCATAAAATATTATATTTTTGAAGTGTAGCATATTTTTATAGGTTATTCTTTTTAAAAAATTCCTACCATCAACCGCAAAAATATTGGAAACCCTAGCGGCGAATGGTGCTAGTTTGCGAACGGTAGCGCTCATTTAGTTCGCGAATGGTACCGCTCAGTTTAGTTCCCGAACGGTACCGCTCAGTTTAGTTCGCGAACGGTACCGTTCTCTATAGTTCACGACATGGGGCGCTGTGTTTAGTTCGTGAACGGTACCGCTCTCTATAGTTCGCGACCGGGAGCGCTGTGTTTAGTTCGCGAACTAGGTCCTCCAAGACAGCTCGCTCGCTCGCTTTGCTAGCACTACTGCACGCGCTCTCTTGTTTGTTATGGTAGTTGTGGTTATCGATGGTTGTCTTTTGATTGTTAATGGGATCAAAGTGTATTTTATTTTCACATTTCACGTTAAATTTCCGTTTGTGACTTCTGAACAATTTATTTTTCTTTTATTTTTATATCTGTGTCTTCAGTGAAATGTGTCCACAAGGAACTGTGTTTCCTTTTAGATAATAAACTAAAACAAAAGTTGGTCTTCGGGAAAGGATCAAACGAACTAACAAACTAAGGAGCGAGAGATCTGGGAACTAGTTCGCGTAGTTTGCCTGTGGGAGCGCTCTTCCGAACTAGTTCGTTCGCGAACTACACAAGACTACTGTCCATCATTGAATGAGATCTGCCTGTTCTTGGTTTAGTTGTGATTGATCCTTCACATTTCCACCTCACAATCACGATGGTTTTGTTACTCAGATGACATTGAATGACAAGTCCATGTTTGAAGTCATTGAGCTCTCTTGACTGATCCATTCTGCTGTTAACTGCATCTCTTCTGACAGTACAATACCTCCTGCCTCCTTTTATGTTGATGGGTCTGTGTGTGATGACATCTAGTGCTTAGTTCCACATTACATCAAGGTGTTTGGATCCTTTGATCAAGTAGTGTGTATGAAAGATTTGAAAAGGAGAATTACCACCACTAACTACATACGTGGGCAGGATGGCAACCATACGTGGACAGACAAATACATACACTGAGTGCTGAAATTTCAAAATATT
>JARYHS010011539.1:0-19767 GCA_031002005.1 Vandiemenella viatica
AATACGTGGCGGCCGATTTTTAAGTATTAAAAGTACCAGAAGGCTACACAGTTCAAGAACTTTATTGGTCACAGTTTAGGCAAAAGTGTTACCACCCCCATGCACATTTTCGCCTAGTAAGTTCTCATAACTAATCCTTGGCGACCTCTATCATGAAGAAAGCACAACACAAGATCCAGAATTGCTGAACAGCACTAATCGTGACTCAAGTCATCATCTATCAGAGAATAAGGTAAAACATGTTCCAAGGAACATTATAAAGATTAAATACAGAATAATCAACTATTCTACAGAAATCTAGTGAAGAGTACACCCATAATCCTGAGTCACAAGGCCCAGATAATAGGGAGCAATGGCGAGAAGCACTAGTCAAGACCGCCAACACTATGACCCTATTATTAAAACCAAAGAAACATCTAAAATAAGGACTTGTGAGTGTGATGTGGCTTTAAGACAAAGACACCTAGCGTGGCAGAAAAGAACTCACAGAAAAAACTTCATGAGACCAGATGGTAAATTTCCCTACGATAATCCATATAATGTTAAACACTTGTTTAAAGTCGAGGTTTACTTGCAAACTGTTTGTTAAAGCTATGACTGTTTACTTGTACTGAACCTACTGAGCCTAAATTGGATAGTAATTTCGAATTTGCAGTCCTTGCTTTGATTGCCAATCTGTTTATTACACTTGCAAATGATTATGGATATGGAATGAAAAATGTTTCTAGGTGATAAAATACTAATATTGTTTAAAATTGTTTGACACCAATTTATGGTACCAGAATGTTGCCTATGGAAAGATATCAGAAGTTTTTAATACTTTTTATGGAGCTTGCAGCTTCTCTTTTTCCCAAAAGTTTGTAAAAGAATTTTTAGTACATGAGAATACAATAAGACAAAGTCCATTCCTAACTTCTGAATCTTGATCGCATTGAATTCCAATCACATCATCGAAAAATCGCAATTACACGATACTACTGTCCTATTTTATAGTATGCTGGCTACATTCTCTAAGTATGCCTCCTATCCATGGAGCCCTGTAAACATCTCTTTCCAGTATAAAAATATTTGTCTAACCAGGAAAATAACCGCTAGTTATAAAAAATGACGTGGAAATACTTCTCCAAAACTCAAGTTCACTATGATATAGATCTGATTTTTCTGAATACTTTATTTTATGATAACTTATGTCCTAATTGCCTGATTCAATTGTTATTAATTCCTAAAGTTCCAAATTAAATAATCATGACTGTCCTTTAAATTCCTTAATCTCCCTTGTAGGTGGTATAACTTAATTATATAATTTTTTTTGCTATCTTTTGACAAATGTCACTTTACTGTACGTTTCCTACTTTAGAAGTTATTAATTAAAAACTGAAACTAAGCATCAAAATTTCTTTTTGGCTGATGGGATTATGACATGTAAAAAAAAAAAACCTCGAATTGAATTCTCAGTAACAACAACTTACGTTCAAATAAGATAAACACTGTATTTTTCCAGAAAACAATTATTATTACCTCCTAGAGTTTATATTTTTCATTGAAAATCATTCATTAATCATTTCGTGTTTCCACCTGTTCCTGGTATTTCATCAACATCTTGACGTCATACTACAATGAAACTACAAATTTGAAAATTAAAATTCTACTAATACCTTTTAAATCTTGAAGCAATTTAAAAACTAAAATCATATTCTTAATCTACAATTTTTTTTTGTTTCATCTGAATATATTTTTGACCATGTAGCTTAACTTTTTCCAAAATTTTCAGTCTTTATTTGCCTAAAAATCTTATTTCCATATTGGGTCTATTTCTTCATGTAACATGATCTAATGCTATTACAAAATTTAAGTTGTTTTTAAAACTGAGTGGCATTCCTTTAATAACAATATCGTCCTCCTTCCTTCTCCTGATGGTGTAATGATAAAAAAAATTTGCAATACTTTTCTTGAATAAAATTTTCCACTTATAATTATTACATCTCAAAATACTTGTAATACTCTGCTTTACCTGTGCAAATGGAAGTGGCGAGAAAGGAACTAATTTAAATTTTACCTTTCTAAAACTTAAATTTCCTTATGCTTTTCTTTGACTTTTTATTTCTAACATAGTTTACTATCAAGAAAATGGTTAAAGAAAATATTTACTGTATGATTGTTATGTGGTAGGCCTTCTTTTAAACAGTTTAGGTGATATTATGGATATATGGCAACAACTGTAATATCCAGGGCGAATAATTACTCCTCAACTGCTACAGAATCCAGATTCACACTCAAAAACAATATGTTAGTAATCCTAATTCAAAACCAAGCATGAAAGAGAAAATAGCTCAATCACACATTCCCTAAAGAACATGGTAAAAGAGGTAAAAGAGGAAAATTCAGTAATTGAAGAATCATGGAAAAACAAACGAAACAAGGCTGTCTATAAACCAACAGAGATATTTTTAAATATTCGGGAAGCTAAAGAACTTCCCAGTGGCACGTTGTATAAAATGATCTACCCTGTTCATAAAAAGATGACAGAATGAATACAAACAATTATCTGGGATTTCTCTGCTCTTAATAAGCTAGAGTAGATTCTTTGGAAGGTGCTTCAAACTAAAGCAGAGATCAGCTGGACTTATAGTTGGGTTAATACCACGGGAATTTAGGAAAGGATGCTTATGTGTCAAAAAAATCATGAATCTTATATTTCTCCTTCAAGAACCACAGAGGTAAGAAATTTGTAGCCAGCTTCATTGATCACGAATAGGCTCATAACTTAATTGATCGAGCCACTGTTCTCGAAATCCTAAAAGAAATTGGTGACTATTACATTACTACCTACAAAGTGAAATTCATGGTAGAGATTTCAGATCAAAGTCAAGATAGCAGTCAGACAAGGAGATGGATTCTTGTCATTACTTTAAAATTTGCACTCAAGAAAGTTATCTGTGAGTAGCGGGAATGGAGCAAGCAGGAAAGGTGTTCAAAGTGGCCTTGGCTATAAAAGTATGAATCCGACAGCTGATTGCTTACCATCTGCAGATGCACTAGCTATTTTCTGATTAGCTAAACACGACTATAGAAAAAGTTAATGAGCTGAAGTGGAAAAGATAGAACCCCAGATCTCCTTCAAGAAGACTGAATTTCTAACAAATATTTAGATAGCAGTGAGTGTAAATACAGATTGGAGAAGAGAAAATCAAATAAATATAAAAATTTAAATCTATTGGAGACTGACCAGATACTTCTGAGAAAGAAGCCATTACATCATAGACTGGGAAACTGTAAAATGTATATCCACTAGTCTACAGTCAGAAATCTATCCCTGCTAACACCAAGATATGACATTACTGCATGATAATAGCACCATAGGCTCTATATGCCACAGAATTTATGAGCTAGGAATAGGAAGGGTCTTTTCAAGAAATTGGAAACAAAACAAAGGTAGATCTTAAGACAAATTCTAAGTCCAATTAGAGAAAATAGTGAATTCACATGACACAATCATGACCTCTATACAAATATGGAGAAGATTACAACCACAATTTGCAGGAGGAGCCATATTCCTCATACAAAAGCTACAATGATAAGTAATAGAAATTTTAATTAATAATTTAATTTAATTGCAATGGAGCACATGCTCCGGTGGCAATTTACCTACACACCTATTTTACCCAATCAAGCACCCACCTACAATTCCCCTCTACAAATTTTAACATTAAATTCTTTTTACATGTTCGGTAAGTAATTCATCAAATTCCCGGACACCTTTAGCTAAAAAGAGAATCTTCTCACACCTGTGTGCCTGAAATCGAGTGCCAACATGTGGTCATGTTCATCTTTTCCCTTCAATGAACTACTTTTTATACCTACTGCAATATCTTTCCATGCCTCATTGCCAGTATACGCCCTGTACACTCCCATTACCCTCCTCATCCTCCTCCTGTCTTGCAATGAATCCCATTCAGCTCCTTTATCAAATCTGTCACTGACTGCATTCTGCGATAATTTCCAGAAACAAATCTAGCAGCCCTTATTTGTACCTTCTCAAACTCCTGTATTTGATACTCACAATATGGGTCCCAAACTACACTACCATATTCGAGCAATGGTCTTACCAAAGTTTTGTAACCCAATTCCTTTACTTCTCTTGTGCATTCCCTCATCACTCTCTCCAACAAGTGCAGAATTTTGAAACCTTTTCCTACCACCTGTCTAATGTGTCCTGCCCAGTTAAGCTTGTTATCAAACATAATGCTAAGATATTTACATTTCAAGTCTTCAGCAAGCAATTCTTTCCCCATCTTACATTCATAATTAACCTTTTTGTATTTATTTGTATATCTAATAAGCTGACACTTCTTTGCATTTATCTTCATCCCATGTTTAGCAACCCAACTAGATATCCTGGACAGATCTAGTTTAAAGTACTCAATTGTTTTGATCCTTTTATACAGCATTATGTCATCTGTAAAAATCTAATTTCAAAAAGTAAGCAATCAACACAATTATTCATTAAAATAATAAATAGTAATGGTTCCAATACACTACACTGTGGCACTCCCATTTTTACTTCCACTTCATTTGATACCGAATTTCCTACCGTAACTTTCTACCTTTTAAAAGTTCTTCTACCCAGCAATTACAAAACCAAATATGTAGAGAAAGACTTGCAAGAAGAAAGGATAGACAGAGAAAAAGAATCCCATGACAGTGCCCTAAGGCTTCTTCAGACTGCTTTCCCCAATAGATTTGTGGAGATGCAAATACCAACACTAATATTTTTAGAAATAATTATACTCATAAAAAATTAAAACATAAAATTTGTTGTAGCTATGGCATTTGATATAAACTACTATAATGATGTTCAGATTTATCAGTCGTATACAATCTCACATCTGAAATGAATCGTTAATGTTGGGTATATTTGCAAAACGATGAAAATATGTAGTTCTAAAACCATTATTTAAGAAAGAAGCGAAATATATAGATTACTACTGTCCAATTCCCAGATTTTCAAACATTTATATTTTCAGTAAATGGAAATTTGATGTTCAGCAATGAAAAAGCTGGGACATAAAAAACAGGTTCAGTGGATAAGGAGTCTGATTAGAGATCAGAAATTCCCTGGTTTGAATCCCTGTATTGGTGGGGATTTCCAAATTCCCATAATGCAACTGACTCTAGGAGAGTTAGCTGTGTTATGTGAAACACACCAGAATGCTTCCATGGTTCAGATTCCATTTACACTGTAAAATTCTGTACTTGCTAGAATTACTAGGTTAGGAAAAGTGACTACAATTAAGACAGATTGTGCAGCTGATAAGAAACCCAATCGCCAGGTCATTATGACCACATGAATTTACTTTATATAATAAATCCGAAAACAGATACTTCATTGAAAACTATAGTGCATACAATTAAATTCTTAGTCGTTACCTTTCAGAAGAACTGAATTTTAATTCCAGTCTAGACATTGGTCAATTGGTTTTCTATCAGTGTATAAAAGTTGACAAAATATAGATCATTAGCATAACGTTACAGACCATGGTACTTTAGTTCAAGAAATAATCTTAGCTGTTATGGCACTGCCACTGATATGATAAACCCATCTTTCAATAAGTAGAAACTTTTACAGTTAAAGATTGAAAGTAACCATGACTAGTTAACTACAGATACTGAGTGACACACAGTTGAAAACTGAAGCAAGAGAAATTGTTTTTGCCTTTTTATCAGAAAATTTTTCAATTAGGCCTAAATTTACATTGGCACAGATACAACAACCAACATCAAATTTGTTTATAGGATAACATATGACTTATTACTGGCTTAAAGTGATAACAATCAGCTAGATATAACTCCAGTATTAGTATAAAACTTCGGCACAAGAAATTTATCTCTAATACTATTTATTAAAAAAAATGGTTGTGGCACAAATAATAAATTTCTTAATCTTACCCTCTGTGTGATGATCTAGCAGTGTATTTATGAATCTGGAGTTTCATCTCATCTTTAAATAGTTCAGGGCAGTTTGTACAAATATATAAAGGGGCAGAAATAGCCGAGACATGGTAGAAGACGTGTTTTGTTAGAGAGCACCAAGATACAAATGTCTGTGCACAGAATGCACAGGCTAGTTCTGATAATGATGGTGCTTTAAACAAGGATCTGAAACAAACAGATAAAGGAATTTTAGTTCACTTACTGCAAAACATGGATTCCTCTCTTCCCTAAGGTAACAGCATGGCATTCATCAAGTCACATAAAATATTAAAGCAATAATAATTCTGATATATTTATAACACAGTATAACTTTTTTTCCTAGTGGTTTAGAAGATATAAACCACGATAGTGTTGATTGTAATATACAGTACCCAATAGTAATAACTTTATTGGAAATATTAGGAGCAAAGCCAATTTTATGGGATTCCAGTTCACAACTTGAGATGGTAGAAAATGGCCATCACTAAACTTCTGACCAGAGGATACCCACAAGACTCGATATGGGATTCAGTATGATAGGATATAGGACTAGAAACAATATACAGATACTTCAGACAACACTGAACTTTCCAATGAACTTTTGGTGCACCTAGTAGGGAATTTTGGAAGAAAAACTGACAGTAATAGCAGTTTAGTATTTTTCAATCTCAGTGAGAGTTAGAGTTGCGTTGGAAAGAGTTTGTGCTTTACAACAAAATCTATATCAGAATCCCAATGTAAAGCCTGAATCTACAGTAAACCTATTTACAGGAATCCTGTATACAGGTAGTTAAGTTCTCAGTTGGATAAACATTTAAATTTTTAAGTCCAAGAGCCAAGGATATCATGAATAAAAATACTATCATCAATTAGAAAACATTTTCTATTTGAATCCAAGTAAAAAGGGAAAACCAATGGTGGTTGGTGAAATGTAACACACTGGCATGGCATTTAGGATGGCACAGGTCTGAATTCCCATGCAGCAATATAGATTGCGATCTTCTATGGTTTTCTGAAATCACTCATGTTGGTTCATTCATAAATGTCATCAAAAATTTTTTCTTTGTCCTAGTTCTTTTCTACTTCTAATGACATTGACACTGAGGACCCACAAAGCTCTAGGCAAAAAATAACAAATTATAAAATTTCAAACTACATGTATCCTAAGACATTGTGTTATCCATATTTGTACATTATTATGTCTAGTGACACATACTATAATACAGGTCAACAATAAATGTTTTGTCACGTCATTAATAGAATTTATCTTATGATGTAGTTGATAGAATAATTGTATTTAGCAGTTCCTCTCTTCCATAAGGTAACAACATCTGGACAAGATATTATATCCAAATGCTGTCTTTTAATTTATGGATCTTGGTTGACAATTTGTAATATATTTATTGGGTATCTCTACCACTCAAATACTAACTACCTTTTAAACATGTGACTGCCATTTACCGATACAAAGGAAGCCAAATTGCTCCTCAAAATTCATAACTCAATTCTCCATGAAAAGATTGTTTGGACACACTATTTTTTACAATTGCAGAAAACAATATTATAAAAATCAAATATTAAGCTTACTAGCGAATTGAATATTGGATGTTCATATATTCGCCCTATGCTCCAATGTCACTACTCAACCATAAAACACTAAAAAATTATTGTGTAGCATTACGTGATACATCAAAGTACCATATTACCTATGGCTCATTTAAATAATTACTAATCATTTATTTATGTAGCCAATTTTCTGCACAAGCCTGTCTAAAATCCTGGGCAAGCCGGTGTAAAATATGATATTGTACGATCATTTATTGTTGTTTTTTTAGACAAAATATCAGACAATTATATCAAAGATCACAAAGAGTTCATTGAAACTGCACCAGAGGCAATTGAATCACTCAGACTGTAAAAAAAAAAATATATATATATATATAAAGGTACAAAATGTAATCCACACCATACATATGATACATGAAACATATTTGTCAATATGTATCATATTTAATCCCTTCTTACACTGTAATTTTTGTATGATGATAACTGAGCATTATCTTCGCAAGAAAACAAAACACAAGAAAATGTATGATGAGAGTGATTGGAGCCTGCTGGTAGCAAATGAATAATATGTACAAATATAACCAGAGTCCAAGCAAAAAGAAACTAGATGTTGTCACTTCTGTTGCATGTACTTTGTTTTATTACTATCATAAATTTTAAAAAGCCCTCACATTATATTTTTTCTGAATAAACCTAACTCGGATTTAATAGGAAAATGTTGTGACTTGCCTGTATTCATCCTAAGTGACATTATATTATTTGTAATCTCTTACCCTTTTTTTTCTGTCATCAGTCTTTCGACTGGTTTGAAGCAATCCTCCATCCCTTCCTATCTTGTGCTAACCTCTTCATATCTACATATCCCCTACAACCCACGTCCTCAATTATATGCTTCATATATTCTAATCTCTGTCTTCCTCTACAGTTCTTACCTTCGACTGTTCCCTCCACCAGCAAATTAACTAACCCAGCATGTCTCAAAATATGACCTACCAACCTTCTTTCTGTAAGCTTTTTCCACAAATTTCTTTCCCCATCCATCATTTCCAAAACTCGTTCTTTCTTACTTTGTCTGTCAACTTAATTTTCAGCAATCTTCTGTAACACCATATTTCAAATGCTTCAATTTTCCTTCTTTCTGGTATTCCTAAAGTCCATGATTCGCTACCGTAAAGTGCTGTATTCAACACATAGAGTTTCAAAAAGTTTTTTCTGATTCCTAGATGAATATTTCAAACTAAAAGATTTCTTTTTTTCATGAAGGCTCTGTTTGCTAGTGCTATTCTGCTTTTAACATCATTCTTGCTTCAGCCATCAGTTGTAATTTTGCTTCCTTAGTAACAGAATTCACTTACTTCTCCAATTGCATCTGATCCTATTTTTATGTTTAACCTACTAGTATTAGCATCATTTCTGCTACATTTCATCACTTTAGTCTTGCTTTGATTTATGTTCAGTCAAAAATCATCCTTCAGTATTTAGTTCATGCTATTCAGTAATTTCTCAGTGTCCTCAGCCCTTTCGGCTAACAAGACAATGTCATCAGCAAATCGTAGCATACTAATTTTTTCTCCCTGAACACTTGTGCCACATGGAAATTTTTCTTTTACTTTCTTTATTGCTTCCTCTACATACAAGTTGAATATTAACAGGGATAGACTACAACCTTCTATCACGCCCTTTTTATCTGATGCTTGTCGCTCATGATTCTCTACTTTTATTACAGCCACTTGATTCTTATATAGTTTATAAAGTATTCTTCTATCTCGATACTTTAGACCTGACTTCTTTAAGATTTTCAACATCTTGTCCCACCTAACATTGTCAAAAGCTTTTTCTAAATCAACAAATGCCATAAAAGTATCTTTGTTTTTCTTGATCCGCCCTTCAAGTATTAATCTTAAGGCCAGAATTGCTTCCCCTGTACCGCGATTTTTCCTAAACCCAAACTGATCTTCACCTACTATGTCTTCTACTATCCTTTCAATTCTTCTGTATATAATTCTGGTCAGTAATCTTACCCTTAGTGATGTTCATTTATAGAAGATCAGCAAATAAGAAAGAGGATTAGTACTGTTGCTTTCTCCATTTTACTCAATTATGAACTACTTTCAAGGAACACAAATCAACAGAAAACTATCAGATCAGCAAGAAATATTTAATTTAATTGCAATGGAACACACGCTCCGGTGGCAGTTTCCCTACACACCCAACTTCCCCCTATCCTACACTCTCCTATACTTGCCCTCTACAAATTTTAACTTTAAATTCTTTTAACGTTTTTGGTAGGTTATTCATCATCCCCTTTGGTAACTCATTCCAATCCCTGACACCCTTACCTAAAAAAGAAAATCTTCCCACACCCTTGGGCCTGAAATCGAATGCCAGCTTGTGGTCATGGTCATCTTTTCCCTTCCATGAACTACTTTTTATACCTACTGCAATATCTTTCCATGCCTCATCGCCAGTATACGCCCTGTACACTCCCATCACCCTCCTCATCCTCCTCCTGTCTTGGAATGAATCCCATTCAGCTCCTTTATCAAATCTGTCACTGATTGCATTCTGCGATAATTTCCAGAAACAAATCTAGCAGCCCTTATTTGTACCTTCTCAAACTCCTGTATTTGATACTCACAATGTGGGTCCCAAACTACACTACCATATTCGAGCAATGGTCTTACCAAAGTATTGTAACCCAATTCCTTTACTTCTCTCCTCCATCCCCTCATCATTCTCACCAACAAGTGAAGAATTTTGAAAACTTTTCCTACCACCTGTCCAATGTGCCCTGCCCAGTTAAGCTTGTTATCAAATGTAATGCTAAGATATTTACATTTCAAGTCTTCAGCAAGCAATTTTTTCCCCATCTTACATTCATAATTAACCTTTTAGTTTTTATTTGTATATCTAATAAGCTGACTCTTCTTTGCATATTTCTTTGTCCCATGTTTACCAACCCAACTAGATATCCTAGACAGATCTTGTTTACAGTACACAATTGTTTTGATCCTTTTATATAACATTATGTCATCTACAAAAATCTAATTTCAGAAAGTAAGCAATCAACACAATTATTCATTAAAATAATAAATAGTAATGGTTCCAATACACTACCCTGTGGCACTCCCATTTTTACTTCCACTTCATTTCATACCACATTTCCTACCCTAACTTTCTACCTTTTAAAAGTTCTTCTACCTTGCAATTACAAAACCAAATATGTAGAGAAAGACTTGCAAGAAGAAAGGATAGACAGAGAAAAAGAATCCCATTACAGTGCCCTAATGCTTCTTCAGACTGCTTTCCCCAATAGATTTGTGGAGATGCAAATACCAACACTAATATTTTTAGAAATAATTATACTCATGAACAATTAAAACATAAAATTTGTTGTAGCTATGGCATTTGAAATAAACTACTATAATGATGTTCAGATTTATCAGTCGTATACAAGCTCACATCTGCAATAAATCGTTAATGTTGGGTATATTTGCAAAACGATGAAAATATGTAGTTCTAAAACCATTATTTAAGAAAGAAGCGAAATATATAGATTACTACTGTCCAAATGCTTTTCATCCACAATTCCCAGATTTTCAAACATTTATATTTTCAGTAAATGGAAATTTGATGTTCAGCAATGAAAAAGCTGGGACATAAAAAACAGGTTCAGTGGATAAGGAGTCTGACTAGAGATCAGAAATTCCCTGGTTTGAATCCCTGTATTGGTGGGGATTTCCAAATTCCCATAATGCAACTGACTCTAGGAGAGTTAGCTGTGTTATGTGAAACACACCAGAATGCTTCCATGGTTCAGATTCCATTTACACTGTAAAATTCTATACTTGGTAGAATTACTAGGTTAGGAAAAGTGGCTACAATTAAGACAGATTGTGCAGCTGATAAGAAACCCAATCGCCAGGTCATTATGACCACATGAATTTACTTTATATAATAAATCCGAAACAGATACTTCATTGAAAACTATAGTGCATACAACTAAATTCTTAGTCGTTACCTTTCAGAAGAACTGAATTTTAATTCCAGTCTAGACATTGGTCAATTGGTGTTCTATCAGTGTATAAAAGTTGACAAAATATAGATCATTAGCATAACGTTACAGACCATGGTACTTTAGTTCAAGAAATAATCTTAGCTGTTATAGCACTGCCACTGATATGATAAACCCATCTTTCAATAAGTAGAAACTTTTACAGTTAAAGATTGAAAGTAACCATGACTAGTTAACTACAGATACTGAGTGACACACAGTTGAAAACTGAAGCAAGAAAAATTGTTTTTGCCTTTTTATCAGAAAATTTTTCAATTAGGCCTAAATTTACAATGGCATAGATACAACAACCAACATCAAATTTGTTTATAGGATAACATATAACTTATTACTGGCTTAAAGTGATAACAATCAGCTAGATACAACTCCAGTATTAGTATAAAATTTCGGAACAAGAAATTTATCTCTAATACTATTTATTAAAAAAAAATGGTTGTGGCACAAATAATAAATTTCTTAATCTTACCCTCTGTGTGATGATCTAGCAGTGTATTTATGAATCTGGAGTTTCATCTCATCTTTAAATATTTCAGGGCAGTTTGTACAAATATATAAAGGGGCAGAAATAGCCGAGACATGGTAGAAGACGTGTTTTGTTAGAGAGCACCAAGATACAAATGTCTGTGCACAGAATGCACAGGATAGTTCTGATAATGATGGTGCTTTAAACAAGGATCTGAAACAAACAGATAAAGGAATTTTAGTTCACTTACTGCAAAACATGGATTCCTCTCTTCCCTAAGGTAACAGCATGGCATTCATCAAGTCACATAAAAATTAAAGCAATAATAATTCTGATATATTTATAACACATTATAACTTTTTTTTCCTAGTGGTTTAGAAGATATAAACCACGATAGTCTTGATTGTAATATACAGTACCCAATAGAATAACTTTAATGGAAATATTAGGAGCAAAGCCAATTTTTATGGGATTCCAGTTCACAACTTGAGATGGTAGAAAATGCCCATCACTAAACTTCTGACCAGAGGATATCCACAAGACTCGATATAAGATTCAGTATGATAGGATATAGGACTAGAAACAATATACAGATACTTCAGACAACACTGAACTTTCCAATGAACTTTTGTTGCACCCAGTTGGGAATTTTGGAAGAAAAACTGACAGTAATAGCAGTTTAGTATTTTTCAATCTCAGTGAGAGTTAGAGTTGCGTTGGAAAGAGTTTGTGCTTTACAACAAAATCTATATCAGAATCCCAATGTAAAGCCTGAATCTACAGTAAACCTATTTACAGGAATCCTGTATACAGGTAGTTAAGTTCTCAGTTGGATAAACATTTAAATTTTTAAGTCCAAGAGCCAAGGATATCATGAATAAAAATACTATCATCAATTAGAAAACATTTTCTATTTGAATCCAAGTAAAAAGGGAAAACCAATGGTGGTTGGTGAAATGTAACACACTGGCATGGCATTTAGGATGGCACAGGTCTGAATTCCCATGCAGCAATATATTTTTTTTTTTTTTTTTTTATTGCATTTACGTCTCTCAACATCTAGGTCTTTAGAGACGGGAAAGGATGGGGGCAAGGATGGGGGCAAGGAATGGGAAGGAATTCGGCCATGGCCTTTTGAAGGAAGCATCCCGGCATTTGCCTGGAGTGATTTGGGAAACCATGGAAAACCCAAATCTGGATGCCCGGACGGGGATCGAACCGCCGTCCTCCCGAATGCGAGGCGAGAACGCTATCCGTTACACCGCCACGCTCGGTGCAGCAATATAGATTGCGATCTTCTATGGTTTTCTGAAATCACTCATGTTGGTTCATTCATAAATGTCATCAAAAATTTTTTCTTTGTCCTAGTTCTTTTCTACTTCTAATGACATTGACACTGAGGACCCACAAAGCTCTAGGCAAAAAATAACAAATTATAAAATTTCAAACTACATGTATCCTAAGACATTGTGTTATCCATATTTGTACATTATTATGTCTAGTGACACATACTATAATACAGGTCAACAATAAATGTTTTGTCACGTCATTAATAGAATTTATCTTATGATGTAGTTGATAGAATAATTGTATTTAGCAGTTCCTCTCTTCCATAAGGTAACAACATCTGGACAAGATATTATATCCAAATGCTGTCTTTTAATTTATGGATCTTGGTTGACAATTTGTAATATATTTATTGGGTATCTCTACCACTCAAATACTAACTACCTTTTAAACATGTGACTGCCATTTACCGATACAAAGGAAGCCAAATTGCTCCTCAAAATTCATAACTCAATTCTCCATGAAAAGATTGTTTGGACACACTATTTTTTACAATTGCAGAAAACAATATTATAAAAATCAAATATTAAGCTTACTAGCGAATTGAATATTGGATGTTCATATATTCGCCCTATGCTCCAATGTCACTACTCAACCATAAAACACTAAAAAATTATTGTGTAGCATTACGTGATACATCAAAGTACCATATTACCTATGGCTCATTTAAATAATTACTAATCATTTATTTATGTAGCCAATTTTCTGCACAAGCCTGTCTAAAATCCTGGGCAAGCCCGTGTAAAATATGATATTGTACGATCATTTATTGTTTGTTTTTTTTAGACAAAATATCAGACAATTATATCAAAGATCACAAAGAGTTCATTGAAACTGCACCAGAGGCAATTGAATCACTCAGACTGTAAAAAAAAAAAAATATATATATATATATATATATATAAAGGTACAAAATGTAATCCACACCATACATATGATACATGAAACATATTTGTCAATATGTATCATATTTAATCCCTTCTTACACTGTAATTTTTGTATGATGATAACTGAGCATTATCTTCGCAAGAAAACAAAACACAAGAAAATGTGTGATGAGAGTGATTGGAGCCTGCTGGTAGCAAATGAATAATATGTACAAATATAACCAGAGTCCAAGCAAAAAGAAACTAGATGTTGTCACTTCTGTTGCATGTACTTTGTTTTATTACTATCATAAATTTTAAAAAGCCCTCACATTATATTTTTTCTGAATAAACCTAACTCGGATTTAATAGGAAAATGTTGTGACTTGCCTGTATTCATCCTAAGTGACATTATATTATTTGTAATCTCTACCCTTTTTTTTGCTGTCATCAGTCTTTCGACTGGTTTGAAGCAATCCTCCATCCCTTCCTATCTTGTGCTAACCTCTTCATATCTACATATCCCCTACAACCCACGTCCTCAATTATATGCTTCATATATTCTAATCTCTGTCTTCCTCTACAGTTCTTACCTTCGACTGTTCCCTCCACCAGCAAATTAACTAACCCAGCATGTCTCAAAATATGACCTACCAACCTTCTTTCTGTAAGCTTTTTCCACAAATTTCTTTCCCCATCCATCATTTCCAAAACTCGTTCTTTCTTACTTTGTCTGTCAACTTAATTTTCAGCAATCTTCTGTAACACCATATTTCAAATGCTTCAATTTTCCTTCTTTCTGGTATTCCTAAAGTCCATGTTTCGCTACCGTAAAGTGCTGTATTCAACACATAGAGTTTCAAAAAGTTTTTTCTGATTCCTAGATGAATATTTCAAACTAAAAGATTTCTTTTTTTCATGAAGGCTCTGTTTGCTAGTGCTATTCTGCTTTTAACATCATTCTTGCTTCGGCCATCGGTTGTAATTTTGCTTCCTTAGTAACAGAATTCACTACTTCTCCAATTGCATCTGATCCTATTTTTATGTTTAACCTACTAGTATTAGCATCATTGCTGCTACATTTCATCACTTTAGTCTTGCTTTGATTTATGTTCAGTCAAAAATCATCCTTCAGTATTTAGTTCATGCTATTCAGTAATTTCTCAGTGTCCTCAGCCCTTTCGGCTAACAAGACAATGTCATCAGCAAATCGTAGCATACTAATTTTTTCTCCCTGAACACTTGTGCCACATGGAAATTTTTCTTTTACTTTCTTTATTGCTTCCTCTACATACAAGTTGAATATTAACAGGGATAGACTACAACCTTCTATCACGCCCTTTTTATCTGATGCTTGTCGCTCATGATTCTCTACTTTTATTACAGCCACTTGATTCTTATATAGTTTATAAAGTATTCTTCTATCTCGATACTTTAGACCTGACTTCTTTAAGATTTTCAACATCTTGTCCCACCTAACATTGTCAAAAGCTTTTTCTAAATCAACAAATGCCATAAAAGTATCTTTGTTTTTCTTGATCCGCCCTTCAAGTATTAATCTTAAGGCCAGAATTGCTTCCCTTGTACCGCGATTTTTCCTAAACCCAAACTGATCTTCACCTACTATGTCTTCTACTATCCTTTCAATTCTTCTGTATATAATTCTGGTCAGTAATCTTACCCTTAGTGATGTTCATTTATAGAAGATCAGCAAATAAGAAAGAGGATTAGTACTGGTTGCTTTCTCCATTTTACTCAATTATGAACTACTTTCAAGGAACACAAATCAACAGAAAACTATCAGATCAGCAAGAAATATTTAATTTAATTGCAATGGAACACACGCTCCGGTGGCAGTTTCCCTACACACCCAACTTCCCCCTATCCTACACTCTCCTATACTTGCCCTCTACAAATTTTAACTTTAAATTCTTTTAACGTTTTTGGTAGGTTATTCATCATCCCCTTTGGTAACTCATTCCAATCCCTGACACCCTTACCTAAAAAGAAAATCTTCCCACACCCTTGGGCCTGAAATCGAATGCCAGCTTGTGGTCATGGTCATCTTTTCCCTTCCATGAACTACTTTTTATACCTACTGCAATATCTTTCCATGCCTCATCGCCAGTATACGCCCTGTACACTCCCATCACCCTCCTCATCCTCCTCCTGTCTTGGAATGAATCCCATTCAGCTCCTTTATCAAATCTGTCACTGATTGCATTCTGCGATAATTTCCAGAAACAAATCTAGCAGCCCTTATTTGTACCTTCTCAAACTCCTGTATTTGATACTCACAATGTGGGTCCCAAACTACACTACCATATTCGAGCAATGGTCTTACCAAAGTATTGTAACCCAATTCCTTTACTTCTCTCCTCCATCCCCTCATCATTCTCACCAACAAGTGAAGAATTTTGAAAACTTTTCCTACCACCTGTCCAATGTGCCCTGCCCAGTTAAGCTTGTTATCAAATGTAATGCTAAGATATTTACATTTCAAGTCTTCAGCAAGCAATTTTTTCCCCATCTTACATTCATAATTAACCTTTTAGTTTTTATTTGTATATCTAATAAGCTGACTCTTCTTTGCATATTTCTTTGTCCCATGTTTACCAACCCAACTAGATATCCTAGACAGATCTTGTTTACAGTACACAATTGTTTTGATCCTTTTATATAACATTATGTCATCTACAAAATCTAATTTCAGAAAGTAAGCAATCAACACAATTATTCATTAAAATAATAAATAGTAATGGTTCCAATACACTACCCTGTGGCACTCCCATTTTTACTTCCACTTCATTTCATACCACATTTCCTACCCTAACTTTCTACCTTTTAAAGTTCTTCTACCTTGCAATTACAAAACCAAATATGTAGAGAAAGACTTGCAAGAAGAAAGGATAGACAGAGAAAAAGAATCCCATTACAGTGCCCTAATGCTTCTTCAGACTGCTTTCCCCAATAGATTTGTGGAGATGCAAATACCAACACTAATATTTTTAGAAATAATTATACTCATGAACAATTAAAACATAAAATTTGTTGTAGCTATGGCATTTGATATAAACTACTATAATGATGTTCAGATTTATCAGTCGTATACAAGCTCACATCTGCAATAAATCGTTAATGTTGGGTATATTTGCAAAACGATGAAAATATGTAGTTCTAAAACCATTATTTAAGAAAGAAGCGAAATATATAGATTACTACTGTCCAATTCCCAGATTTTCAAACATTTATATTTTCAGTAAATGGAAATTTGATGTTCAGCAATGAAAAAGCTGGGACATAAAAAACAGGTTCAGTGGATAAGGAGTCTGACTAGAGATCAGAAATTCCCTGGTTTGAATCCCTGTATTGGTGGGGATTTCCAAATTCCCATAATGCAACTGACTCTAGGAGAGTTAGCTGTGTTATGTGAAACACACCAGAATGCTTCCATGGTTCAGATTCCATTTACACTGTAAAATTCTATACTTGGTAGAATTACTAGGTTAGGAAAAGTGGCTACAATTAAGACAGATTGTGCAGCTGATAAGAAACCCAATCGCCAGGTCATTATGACCACATGAATTTACTTTATATAATAAATCCGAAAACAGATACTTCATTGAAAACTATAGTGCATACAACTAAATTCTTAGTCGTTACCTTTCAGAAGAACTGAATTTTAATTCCAGTCTAGACATTGGTCAATTGGTGTTCTATCAGTGTATAAAAGTTGACAAAATATAGATCATTAGCATAACGTTACAGACCATGGTACTTTAGTTCAAGAAATAATCTTAGCTGTTATAGCACTGCCACTGATATGATAAACCCATCTTTCAATAAGTAGAAACTTTTACAGTTAAAGATTGAAAGTAACCATGACTAGTTAACTACAGATACTGAGTGACACACAGTTGAAAACTGAAGCAAGAGAAATTGTTTTTGCCTTTTTATCAGAAAATTTTTCAATTAGGCCTAAATTTACAATGGCATAGATACAACAACCAACATCAAATTTGTTTATAGGATAACATATAACTTATTACTGGCTTAAAGTGATAACAATCAGCTAGATATAACTCCAGTATTAGTATAAAACTTCGGAACAAGAAATTTATCTCTAATACTATTTATTAAAAAAAAATGGTTGTGGCACAAATAATAAATTTCTTAATCTTACCCTCTGTGTGATGATCTAGCAGTGTATTTATGAATCTGGAGTTTCATCTCATCTTTAAATATTTCAGGGCAGTTTGTACAAATATATAAAGGGGCAGAAATAGCCGAGACATGGTAGAAGACGTGTTTTGTTAGAGAGCACCAAGATACAAATGTCTGTGCACAGAATGCACAGGCTAGTTCTGATAATGATGGTGCTTTAAACAAGGATCTGAAACAAACAGATAAAGGAATTTTAGTTCACTTACTGCAAAACATGGATTCCTCTCTTCCCTAAGGTAACAGCATGGCATTCATCAAGTCACATAAAAAATTAAAGCAATAATAATTCTGATATATTTATAACACATTATAACTTTTTTTCCTAGTGGTTTAGAAGATATAAACCACGATAGTCTTGATTGTAATATACAGTACCCAATAGTAATAACTTTAATGGAAATATTAGGAGCAAAGCCAATTTTATGGGATTCCAGTTCACAACTTGAGATGGTAGAAAATGCCCATCACTAAACTTCTGACCAGAGGATATCCACAAGACTCGATATAAGATTCAGTATGATAGGATATAGGACTAGAAACAATATACAGATACTTCAGACAACACTGAACTTTCCAATGAACTTCTGTTGCACCCAGTTGGGAATTTTGGAAGAAAAACTGACAGTAATAGCAGTTTAGTATTTTTCAATCTCAGTGAGAGTTAGAGTTGCGTTGGAAAGAGTTTGTGCTTTACAACAAAATCTATATCAGAATCCCAATGTAAAGCCTGAATCTACAGTAAACCTATTTACAGAAAACCTGTATATAGGTACTTAAGTTCTCAGTTGGATAAACATTTAAATTTTGAAGTCCAATGTCAGAATAAAACAGGAAGAGCCACGGATGTCATGAATAAAAATACTACCATCAATTAGAAAACATTTTCTATTTGAATCCAAGTAAAAAGGGAAAGCCGATGGTGGTTGGTAAAAGGTAACACACTGGCATGGCATTTAGGATGGCACAGGTTTGAATTCCCATGCAGCAATATAGATTGCGATCTTCTATGGTTTTCTGAAATCACTCAAGTTGGTTCATTCATAAATGTCATCACAAATTTTTTTCTTGCCCTAGTTCTTTTCTGCTTCTAATGACATTGACACTGAGGATCCACTAAAGCTCTAGGCAAAAAATAACAAATTAGAAGATTTCAAATCTACATGTATCCTAAGACATTGTATTATCCATATTTGTATATTATTATGTCTAGTGACACATACTATAATACAGGTCAACAATGAATGTTTTGTCACATC
>JARYHS010011540.1:0-61749 GCA_031002005.1 Vandiemenella viatica
ATGTATGTTATGACTGTACATCTTGTGGTGTATGTATCATTTTGATATGGAATTTTTTAAGGTACCATGTATGCTATGACTGTACATCTTCTGGTGTATGTATTATTTTGTAATGGAATTGTTTAATGTACCATGTAGGTTATGACTGTACATCTACTGGTGTATTTATTATTTTGTTATGCAACTGTTTATCTGTAAATTGACAACTTTCCACATCCCACAGAGCCAGTCTATTATATTGGGATTAATGGAAAATGAATGTATTGTATTGTATTTGGATATTTAAGAATGTCAGAACTTGAATTTATTTGCCCGTACATCTTACTAGAGTATAAGTTAACTTCTGGTAATGGGGAAAAGTTAAGGTAAAATGGTATGTTAAAATACTAACATTCATATGAACGAATTAAACAATGGTTATAAAAGAGAATAACTAACTTTAGCTATTTTGGAAATATCTTGGCAATGGATACTATCAAGAATATGCAATTACAAACAATGTGAGGATAATGTTATATAATGATATTTTATTTTACATAAAATTGCACAGGGTGAATGACAAGTGTTCTAGTATACACTGCTGGCATAGTAGCAGACTACACATTCAGTAGAGAATATTGCTGGCTCAATGGAATGACTCTCAATACATGTTAACATTCCTGTCACTTGCAATCTGCAGAGAAAAATTTACTTGGGAAGAAAAACAACAAGAAAATCATATAGATGATGCTAAATCCACTTTTGTACCAATACCAAGGAATTTAAAATGGAGTTCTATTTTTGATATATGAATTGACAGTCAGTGGCGTATCGAGAGTAAACTCCATCTTCATTGTAACTAGTGATATCCCCACCAGGTCAAATTGATGTATTCTTAACAAGTTCATAGTGAGATGTTATAAAGCAAACTCAGTGATTCAACAACATGGCATGTCATAAAATTGTAGTGTTTAATAATACCTATGTAAATACAATGTTTTGTTAAACAGAACACACAATCTTAATGAGTAGAAGATAGTTGAAGTTAATAGTATCTATAAGGCAGTTAAGAGACTGATGAGAACAGTTTGACCTGAGAACTGTTTATTACTACCAGCTGTAAATTGCAAAGACACGCTCATCTCTCAAAGCACTAACAGTAACATCAGCCGACACAACTTGCAGCATTAATGTAAATCACCACTGGAGCTATAACTGGTGATACAAATTGTTCTCATCATTAAATGGAAACTATCAATAAATCTTACAACTTCGTCTGTGATTATGTGTTAGTTGCTGTGAGGAATAGTACATTACTTGTTAGAATTCACCCAAATAACAGAAAAGCACTTCTATATTATATAGCTACCTGTATACATTTAAAAAGAAATATTATCACCTTCCGTTATTACTAACAACTACCTAATGCAACATATTTGAATACTTTATAAGTAGCCTTGTGAAGGAAAATTCTGTTAGCACCATACAGGTACTAACAAATGTGAAATATATATATATGTGTGGCTTAGACAGAAAAATTATTCTTTTCCAATTTTCTACCTGTTATACACGAAAAAAGTTTCAATCAGTCACGTTATGTTGACTAGTAAATGTAAAATACACTTCAGTATTTCATATTTAAATGAAAATGGAACGCAAGAAACACAAGAAAACAGCTTTCAGACAACTAGAAACATGTGTTCTTCACAAGCTTGATAAAAATATTCAGATTATAAATCAAAATACTGATAGCAGTGACTGTGTATCACGAACGTTGTAAATGACATCTCAGTTATTAGTTTCCAGGCCTGTAATACTTTTCATATAAAAAAAGTATTTGCGCAGTAATTGCTGCATAAAGGACTTGTTTCTTCAGTTTCATTCGCCTATTTATTACGGTCAAACACTAAAATCGTTTAGTTACTGTAAATGCATTTGCTCATATTCTTTTTCAGACGATCAAACCCAACATATCAAAAGATGTCGTCAACAGGATGTGGTCGACAGATACGGTTTAATGAGGAAAATGTGCTAATTCAAGATTCTTTAGCAATCAAAGTGAAAAGCAGGAGAGTGAAAGGTGTGTCTTGCTGTTAAGCTTATACTGTAAGTCTCCGTAAGCGCGTTTAAGTTCTAAACCTACCTGTTCTATAATATATAGAGCGTTTATTGGTTCCATATCACTTTCTCCTGTCGTCATGAGAGAACAAAACACAGCAAAACCCAATATAACTTCACAGCAAAATAACAACGTTCCACGTCAGCAGCTGATAGGTTCAGCTACAGAGATACTTAATGCTGTAGAGTAAGAAATCCACTCTCAACTTCTGTTGCTGAGAACTGTCATTGCTGTCTAAATATATAAAATTGTTGCCAGCCTTTCCCTAACCCCGTCGACCGGAAATTTACGGATACGCCAACAATTTATTTTTTAAGTAATCTATGGCAAATAAGACGTCAGTAAATGAGTAGATTTCCGAAAATCCAAGATCCATGTTACATATACGAGGGCAATTTTTTTTTTTTTTTTCAACCTCCGATAGGCCATAAATAAAATAAAAATGGACATGGAAAAATATTTTATTACCAACTGTTACTTACACTACTGGTTACTTTCCAACATAATCACCTTGAAGATCAAGGCTTTTGTTATACTGTGGACAAGTTGTCCGATACCCTCTTCATAAAATACTGCCACAAATGACTTTAAATGAGACATCACATTGTCTTGAAGCTCATCGTTGGTTCGGAACCGCAGCCCTCCTAGCAACCTCTTCAGTTTAGCAAAAAGTTTAAAGTCACTTGGTACTAGGTCTGATCAAAAATCTCCTATTGAAATTGTTCAAGAAGTCGCTGGATGACACCAGCACTGTGAGGGCGAGCGTTGTCGTGGAGCAGAACAATGCCAGAAGTCAGCATACCTCTTCTTTTGTTTTGAATGGACCTCCATATACGTTTTAAAGTTTTACAGTAAACAGCTGCATTAATCGTTGTTCATGGCAACATAAACGCCACAAGAAATACACTTTTTTGGTCCCAAAACACAGTAGCCACAACACTTCGGTTGTTGAAGGTTTCTTTGATTTTTTTTTTTTTTTTTTTTTGTTGTTCGGTGAATTTATGTGCATCCATTGTTGGGATTGTTGTTTCGTTTCTTATGTGTCTTACCGAATCCACGTCTTATCTCCAGTCACAATTGATTTAAAAAATCTTCAGTTGCGTGCTAATGGTCAAGGAACTTCAAAGATGACACCATTCAGTGAGTTTTGTGGTTGTCTGTTAACATTTTAGGGACCCAGCGAAGCGTAAATAGTCTGTTACGATAGTGTACAGAGAGGATCTCGACACCTATAGAAATTTCATTGAAAAATCACTTATCCTGAACCTGCGGTTTTCTCTTACCACTTTGTCAACACGTTGAATAAGGTCAACTGTAGCTACAGATTTGCGTCCTTGACCTCCTTCATCGAGCACATCTGTTCGGCCTTCTTTAAATTTTCTGCACCTTTCACTCGCGACTCCTTCACTCATAAAGGTCTTTCCATACACTTGGCTCATTCTTCGATGGATTTCTGCTGCACTGTTCCCTTCTGCTTGCAGAAAACGAAAAACGCTTCGTAGCTCGCACTTGGCTGGAGAATTGATCAATGCGGTCATGTTTCTGTGACTGCAGCTCAGCACAGAATGAAGTCACGAACGCGGCAATAACGGAGAGTGTGGTAGGGTAGATGCGAAATCGTCCTCTGCGCACACTGCTCACCTGCCACTCGGCTGGTCTCTATGCTGTGTAATCGGAGATTAGAAAAAAAAGCCCCTCGTATGTTTCACCAGTTTTTTTTATATTTCACTTTTCTCATATTAATAAGGAAATCATTTACAAAATATTACTTTCATTTGTGATGAACCTTAACTCCAAGTTTAATCTTACCTGAATCTGTCCATGAGATGAATTGACTTTAATGCCGAGGGACACATTGCTCCACTGGCAATTACCATATACCATCCAATTATTTTTATTGTATTATTATCATTATGAATATTATCTGATATACTTTGAGGGTTAAATTCCTCTAGTAACTTACTTCTTCCAATTACGAATTTAAAACCTATTGGCCTTTTTGCGAATTTTTCATTACTTCCCTTTGTAAATCATCGCAATCTCTGATACGGCACCTATAAAAGAAAATGTTCCCAGTCATGCACTACTAGCAATTATTCGAGCATATCCATCCGATTCCCATCACCTAAAATACCTTAATCATCCTTTTTACCGATGACTCCCTATCCAGCTTTTTTTTTATCATATCAGTTACTGATTGCATCTTGTGGTAATTTACACAAGCTAATCTAGCTGTTTTCTTTTGCACGCGCTCCAATTCGTCTATTTGATACTCAAAATCAGAGTCCCAAACTATGCCACCATATTCAAGCAATTGTCCGAATAAAGTTTTGTAAACTAATTACCTCGCTTCTCTGGTGCACCCTTTGCAACCCTTACCAGCAAAAGAAGGAATTATTAATTGCAAACAAGGTGCCTAAGATGGGTTTAAACAAAATATTACTGATGCAGAGGATCACTGGCTGATGCATCCAGAAATTGTATGGCTATTTAAAAAAAAAAAAAAAAACACTGTAATGAGACTACCCAGCTACCCATACAATTAGAAATTATAATATTTTGAAATTCATCCTAAAGATATAATAGAGGAACCAAAAGGTTAAAAATCCACAAGGCGGCTGGTATTAATAATAATACTACAGATGTCTTAAAGATAGTAGGATGTGACACTGTTCCTTATCTTGAAAGGTTAATTAAATTGAGTCTAGATACTTGCTGCTTACCAAATGACTTTAATAGTGCGATAATAGTACCGATCCATAATGGAGCGGTAACAAATAGAGTACAAAATTAAAGGCCAATTAGTTTAACAACAGTTGTAGTTAAACTAATGGAGAGATTCCTATGTAACCACAGCAGAGGTATCTGTTTGCAACTTAAGCTCTTTTGAAGCAGGCAAGATGGCTTTAGACAATGATATTAATGCGAATTACAGTTAGTCGGAAATATGCAAGATATTTCGGAAGAAATGGAGAAGGAAGGTGCTTAGGTAAGGATGGAGAAGAAGTTACTACGGATTTTAAAAAGGCAAAGATTTAAATTAACTGGTTTAGTGAGACCGTTAGTGACGATGAATCGGACACAGGAGGGTCTAAATCGGATAAATAGCTAAATAACACAATTAGAAATGAAAAAAAATTGAAATTCATCCTCAGGATATCATGAAAGAACTAAGAAAGCTGAAAAAACATAAAGGGACTGGTGTAGATCATATTATTACAGATGTTTTAAAGATAGCAGTATCTGAAATTGTATCTTATTTTGAAATATTATTTCAGCTGGCATGGATACTTGCTGCTTGTCAGAGGACTGGAAAGCGAGTTAGTAGTTGGAGTTCATAAAGGATGGTTGAGAAATTTGTAAGGCTGGAGGTTTTTTAGACGTCAAATATGAACAAAATCTTATTATGGCAAGGGATTTACATTTGCAGTCTTCAGTATGCAATCTCTTCCCCACGTTATAATCATAATCAACCTTTAGCTTTTTAGCTATATACATAATAAACTGACTCTTCTTTGAATTTATTTTCGTCTCATGTCGACTCATCCAGCGGGGCTTCGGTAGGGTGTATCTTTTCTATGTGTTCCTTGCGAACTTCATTGTACCTTTTCTCAACAACTAACATATCTGAAACAAAATAAGGTGAATCTATGATAGTTTCCAAATACTTTAACACAAGGATTGCCCAAAGTACCGATTGGTTTGGCAGAATTATTTAAAAAAAAAAAAAAATCCAATTTTTTCCCTTTTGGAGGTGTTGTCCGGTCAATAATTTACAAACTATAAGGTATAATACAATATCCCTGGGTTAAAATATTCACAGAAACATACTCATACTTTCAAGGCTGTAAAAGTTTCAGGAAATTCTTGCGGGTAGTTTCCAATAATAGGTACACTAAAACTATCAAAAAGTAAACTTAAGGGAAAATGCTGTCAAAGTTACAGTGCATTCCAGAACCATAACTAGGGTGATCTGGATCGTCCTGATAGCTTTCTTTCAGTTATCTCTTTAGTCTTCTTCTGTTCTCTCGTGCCTTTTCTTCCACTTTACTCAATGCTTTCTCTGATGCCCTTACCCTTTCCTAGTCAAGCCTGTACATAGCTCATATGGTGTTATAGCCAATGTTAATACACATTTTCAACAATGCCTCACAACTTGACAAATTTCCATTGTTAAAAATTAATACAGCATCATAAATATCAAAATGAAGAGCATTAATTGATATAAAAACAGTTTTTGAATTCTTGACCAAATAACACTGTTATGCACTCATTTGAATTTTGGGTACGACCATGTAAACACTTCATCAGTAGCTGTAAATCAGTTAGATCCCTGAATATAGGTTTAAGTTCCTCAATAACAGCATATGATAAACCATCCATGTTCACAAATGTTTGGCCTGTTGCTTGTGGTTTGTTGCACTTGCACCATGTATCAGTTCCTTTGGGGCAGAGTCCGTGGTTGGGAGCAGAATCAGTTGAAGTAACATGAAATAAGACAGCCCAAACAGATCGTTTCATTTCTTCGACAATAATGCTGCTATGTCGAATAGCCATACCATAATACCTTTGTAATTTATTAATCATGCCTTCTGTAAGTCTATTCTTCCCCAGCAACCCTTTACCGTCATCCATCTTTTTACCCCTCCATCCTGATACCAAGCATCGCAAGCGGGTACCCATTCTATTTTTCACATATTCAATACATTATAGCTTATTTATTGTCACATCTGGTCCATAAGGTTTCAGATCTTCAATTTCCTTGAATGCCCTTGAATCCCCTTCCCCAAGATAATTTAAATATTGTACCCCATCTGCTGCTGACCTCTCAAAAATCCTTTTCGCCCCTTCCACTTTGACGCTGCAGAGACTGCCATGCAAACACAGCCATTTTTAAAGCATGCCTAGGTTAGACATATGCATGTATTATACACCAAAATGAAGAGGACATTCCAAAGATCAATAATCGGCAAAAAAAACAACGAAAATGACAAAATTCATCATTTTCCAACCTACCGGAGCCCCTTAAATACTACTACTCATAGCAAGTGTAAGTGTGGATTCCACTTTCCCGGTTTACAAAGTTTCTGGAACAAAGTTAAATTCTAATTGAAATTCAAAATTCTTGCTTGTGCTGGTCGTTCCAAACCTGCAGTTAAACAGAATCATTAGAGATTTGTATCTGAACGTTGCATACAATTTAAATCAAAATGAGTTCTCAGAAAAGCAAATATAAAATCATTATGAGATCGCTATCGGTTCATTTCATGTGGTCATGCTTCAATTAATTATCTGATAAATTTGTGTCATTGCATGTGACAAACATAAGGCAACAGCGTTTCTAGCTAATGAAAGAATCTAAGAATGGCCATGAACTGTGAGTGAAGTTAAAATACTTATAAGAACCTTATGAACAAGTGATGTACTAAGTCATTTTCCAAATTTACTTATATTGGAACTGAAACTAAACACAATAGAATAGAAAGAAACCTTGAATAATCAGCTCATTAATGTTAAAGCTCTTTGATTGAAATATTAATTTAACAATTACTCAATTTGTCGATAAGTAGTTATTTTTGTGTGATCCCTTGTATAATCTGTTGTGACAATACAATTAGTACATGTAACATTTAACTAACTCACAATCATCCTAAGAATTTACTATCTCACATAATCTTACTGATGTGTCAACGAAATTAACGCTCTAGTTGCATCATAGGCTAATCCCTCAAAGATATGAAAAATTATGAATCAAAATATATCCACCATTAGAAAATAAAAATAACATGTGAATACTTGAATGAAACATTCCTTGAAAATGAATAGGCTCTGATAATAAAAGAAAAGATTGATTGGCATGCATTGTACTCATTCGTTACCAGTTCGTGTCGGCACAGGTTCAGTCACTGGATGCGCTCTCAGCTGCTGACAATGCAGTGTTGGGTTGCACAGGCATCTGCTGAGGTTGATGGCACCGTGCTCGATCGATATCAAGCTGCAAAATCGTAATTTGGAAGCAGTAACAAGTCCTTGTATTTTTATTCGATTTTTGACAAATAATTCGTAAGCATGGAATGCTGTCCATTGTTAACAACTTTCAAGACAAAAATGAATATGGATAAATATCAACACAAATTGAAAATGATATACGACTATTTTGCAACCGAATTAAGTTTAGTGCTGTTGGATAGGAAAATTGTAATAACATTTCTCGGAAATTAATTTGTATTAATTAAGAATATTTTGTTTCAATTTTAGAATTACTTCCAAGTTTTCATAGATTGCAATTGGCAAGTTACTGAAATGAAATGGTATAGCTAAAATAAAAAGATTGTTAGATTTACAAAAATAACGAGATGAACTATAGAAATAAAATCACATATGATGGAAGATTTATTTTTTGTCTAGTAACATAACAGTATTTTTCTCTAAGTTGCCTATTTCTTTTTTTGTGTTATTTTATTATTTCCCTTACTATTCTAACGACTTTACCTCAAATTTGGAAAATCAATAGCGTAAAATGATAGGAAAAGATCTTAACTAAACCTTATAATTAACACAAGTTGAACATGCTGACACTATTCTTACTAAAGATTACATATAACACACGATGTAATACACCAACTTGTTTTGAAAATAAAGACTATAAGATGGATGTAGGTTTCACAAAGTCATTAAGTTTTTACTGGTAAAAGTGTAGACTGAATGGTAGGCTTTTGTATTAAATGATTGTTTGACGAAGGGATTATGTTTATTCTGGGTACGTTGATACCGACTTTGATGTAAGTTTTTTCCCAGAAACGTGTGGAATGGACGGTAGGCTTCTGAATCCGTATAGCGCTGTAAGAAAAGCTTCATGACTTCTTTTCTTGCCAACTGAATCCTTGTTTTGCCTTTCTAACTAGACTTCCGGGTTTACACCGAGATGTTGCCCTACAAAGTCATAGTTCGCCAATTTTCCAACAATGTCTGGAATAATTTTTACATCACCCGATTCGAATATAGTTGGTGCTACCTGTATTTCTGACATATGTTACAGAGTTTTGACTCCTTACCTTAAGTGAGTACGTATTATTACTGTAGCCACATGAAAGACATGCCCTGAGGCTATGTTTCTCTCACTGCAACACCAAACTGCAAAATATTCATAATACTCCCAACTCCTTTTTTTTTATTTCCCAATATCCCGAACGTCAATTCCCTTCTCAATATTACTGCAACGCTTCTTTACTGACTGGAATAACAGAATACTCTTAACTGATTACAAACTTATTGAAAGTTTTTGGCACCACAGTGTATAATCCGAAAAATTCCTTTGGTTAACTGGTTTACATAATGCTATTTCTTACCTACATTTTAATGTACAATAAACTCTAAACATACTTAAAATACTTGAATACCCCATACTTCGTGTGTAAGTTTTGCAGTGATTAAAACAATTCTGAGTAATTTGGATTCGTTTCCCAAATAGTTAATAACAAGCAATAACATACCGTTTCGCCTATTGCCATGTTGATTTCAATGTACCAACTAATTTCGAATGCATTTTCGTCGCTGAGCGGAAAGTAGCAAGGGGACATGACATCTTCGCTCGTTTTGATTATCAGGCGTCCCCAGTAATCTGAGGAAGTGTCTCCCAAACGACTGTGTAAGCGTTCTCTCCCGAGCTATCTTATACGCAGCGTTCCTATTTCGCCCATCTGATTATTAAAGAAATTGTATCTCGTCGAAAATCTGACCAAGAATTGCCAAATTACTTACGGAAAATTTTATAAAAGTTTTGTACAAATACTAGCAAAGAATAATTCCAGTTAGCTCACGTAAATGTAAACAATCGGCTAAAACAGTATATAACAGTGTTCAACGGTCTCCGTCTTATTTATAATAAATTCTTCTCCCTTTCGCTATTTATATATTCAGATACCCTTATTACAACTTCTATACTCCTTGTACTCTCAACTTTAGCTCAATTTCTCCACAACTCGCAAATAGATCATATTGACCGACATCAACTGATTGATGTGGCTCATGTCTTTGTTTACTATATTCTTATCTCTCAGTATTCATACTCTTCATTAATCATCATATCGTAGTAGCTACTTTATTTCTTCATAATTTATTTCACCATGAACGTTGCAACATATATCTAAACAATCTCGATTAATCATCATATCACTTAAATCTCCCTATTTCATCATAACTCGAAAATCTAAATATAATGCGATACACAATTCTACAGAAAGTTTCGCCGTATGACGACCCCTGTTGGCGGTTTTTACTTCGGCAGTAATACTTCCTACAACTTCCTGTTTAACAATTTCAATCTCCCCATAGCACGAAACAAATTACGAACACTGATATGCCTCGAACAGCTGACGAAAATAATTATAACAATTACTCAATGAAATTATTACTGCACTTTTGAATGAAAAGAAAAACAAATGAACAATTAACCAACAGCTGTAATTTAAAAGTTCACACACGATAATATGCGGAATTCAGTCTTATTATAAATTAGCTTAACAAAACCTGAAAACAGAAATGACTAAGATCAGTCGATAGTCGAATATTATAATGATTGATCGCAAAGCCATCGTAAAAACGATCAATCTAGCTCGGAGATCTGTGGTCGCTAACGCCACACATGCAAGAAACATGCTCCTGGATATTTCAAATTACTTAAAAATTACGAAACAATGATCCATTTAATCCTCAAATATTCTCTACAACTATGTGCACAAATTTTATTTAAAATCCATTTTTTATAGCTACTGAAATACTTAACATATTCTAATTCTATTACTTAAAACACTAATTTAACGTATTACATTGTCAGCATATTCAAATCAACAATTTACTCTGATGCAATAACTACTCTCAAATTCCATAAATCGTTTCATTCCCTTTACTTATTTCTCTTTATCAATTAACATCTTTCCCATCAATACAATCATTATATTGCATGCATAATTTCCTTTAAAACCATACGCTTATTTCGTAAACAACGTAGAATCATTCGTTACTATTTACTCCATACTTATTTAAACTTGCACTAATTAATTTAATTAAACTTACATACATTTATACAACCAAACAAATTTCTTCTTACTTCGAGTTTCATATTTTTTTGAGCTTGTTATGTTCTTCCATTAAATTATCACATTTGAAGTCCACAAAAGACACTATTTTTATAAACAATTATTTTTGATTCTCCAAAAGTTTGCAGATTCCCAACTTCGCAGATCAAACTTCTACAAATAAATTCGCGTTTATTAACTGCATTTAAATAACGGTTCGATTACTTTACTCATGACTTCCAACTAACACAAAATTTTAATGTATACTACACTTGAGTTTTCCTTCCACATGGAACTGAACGAATTTCATTTCAGCACTCTTACCTTTGCACATCATTTTATTAGTTAATTTTTACCGTCTGCATTTTTCCAACAGCAATTCAATAAATTCGCGTTCAAATATCAGCTAAATTTTTAGAATTTTTTTTTTTTTGTTACATTCTCCCGAAATTCTAAACAAGGAAAAGATTCCATGCTTACCTTTTTATTTCTGCCGAAAAGTTGCGCTGTGACGAGAAGTGTCGTAATGTTTCGCTGGCCGCGCCGGACTGGCTGCACGCGCTGATATCTGCGTCGTGAAGAAGTGCTGACCGTAGCCGAAAGTCGCTGCGTGGCTGCGTTGAACTGCCTCGCCCGAGGTCGCCGTTGTGCTGGCCCGTCAACTGGCGCACCTGGTTCCCGGAGTCTCGAACCGATGACCCCCTGGTTCCACGACCTCTGCTGGTTCTTCGCCGTTGTCTTGCTCTCCGCCGGTCCCTGCATCTACCGCTAGCTAAGCCGCACCTGTTCTCGCGTCGTAACGTCTACATTTACTTCGTAAAGCCACAATTTTTCGGAGTCTTCCCACTTAGGGTCCGGTGATCGTATCCCACTTCTGACACCACTGTAACTGGCTGGCCTTGCGGTTAGGTGACTGCGTTGGGCGTTCTAACCATTAATTGGGAATGTGGCTTTACATGTGACTGACCTCAGCGTTTATCTCCTCTTCTTATCTTCTTCCGGATACCGTCTTGACTTCATGAAAGCTAACTAATTAATTCAATCAGGATTGTCTGACACCACGTGAAGGTCACGACCCTTTTACTATTGGAATACTATATTCTCAAATAATCAAGATGGAATGTGGATAAACGGTTTAATGGAACCAAGCTGCCGATAGTACATTTGACGATGATACCAAGAAGTAGAGTCCACACTTATTCTACTGGATCGCTAGTCTGATCGTAGAAGGTATCAAGTGAAAGTCAGTATATTAATACTCGATGAAACTTAAGATCGTTACGACGCGACGTCCGAGGCAGGGCGGCTAAGCTTTGAGCTAGCGGTTCGCTACCCGATGTTGCTCCTCAGCTCGCTGGTAATGAATAGAATGATTTATTGGTTGTACAGAGCCCACTACGACTCTGTTTTGCGTCACAAGAAGGTATTGCTGACATGCTATTCAGCATTCCTGAACGGGGCAACGACTTTGCTTGCGTCTGCGCTGCGTGACTGCAACTCTTGACTCTAACTTCGCCAATGTCTCCAAGATTTATAAAATCATTCTTACTTAATAATAAAGCCCAAAACGACCATTACAGCATCTTACCTGATACTAAATATTGTACAAGTCTTCATTGTAACAAGATATATCAGATATACAAAACTAACTTCCTTTCACTATTTATTGTTAGTCAGTGATTAATGCACGTAGGAGTCATCTGCCACTGGCCACTGCATGGTGGTGAGGGGGCAGTGTCAATGATTAGTTAATAGTTGATTTTGAGTAAGCTATATTCAGGCTTCAACCAGCATCTCCAGTTCATAAAAATCCAATACCTTTGCCCATTAGAAGAAATATTTATAATTCAATGCACCTTTCATATAAAATTCAGGTTATGGGAATAAATCCTTCATCAAGTAGTGCTTCACTAGTAGTGTGATACACAGATTACAATGAAAAAATGACATACCATTAAAAAAAAAATTACAAGGAGGGATAAGATGGAGATACTGCTAGATTAGCTTGGATATCAATATGATAAAAATTTTATACAATAAAATAGAAAGGGAGGCAGACAGTGAAATGTGTGGTGTATTTTTTTATATATACATAATTGGCTACTTGTGATTTTGGTACTGAAGTAAATGTACCAATTAGCTGTCATCTAACTGGTATAGCAGGAGACAGCAAACCTGGTGAACACATTTAAAATACAGATGGAGAATACTGCTCACAGTAATGACTCACATGGCATGTTCACACTGCTGTCAAATAAGTACATCACCAATAGAGAAAACTCTAGTCGGGATTAAAAAACAAACCAAATTTGAAACAAACACCAATGTCGCCATACTGGTGCCAGTAGTATTGTAATACCTACATAGCTCTACTTCTGCTATACTGTATCACCTGTCATATACCATACAGGGGAATTGTAACATCTTCTTCATTGTTTGTAAGAACATAAATAAGCACAGCAGGAATTTCATGGACACATCACAACTGTGGTACATAGAGCAAAACATAATGCAGTATTTTAGAGAGATATTTATGTTACTCACTTAGAAATGATCACCCACTAATAGAATAGGCCTATATATAAACAATTTGGCAGTAAATTTGTGCTGGAATTTGTTATAAACAATAATAGAATACTAAATGGCTGTAAAATAATGACAGTAACTTACAAAAGGAAGTAAAATCTGTTTTGTTGTTTCACTTTTCATTATTTTACACAAGTACACAAGTTTTGAGTGCCACTCTGTTGGTAAGTATTATGGCTTTACACCTTGTCGATGTCAAAGTTATTAGAGCTGTTGGTAAATGTACATTTAATATGTTTTATAATACATTCTCAAATATTCACATCTACCTTTAACTGAATGTGGAAGACAACATAATAAAGAAAGTAACCACATACAACCACAATCTTGTGACCTTATTAGCAGCTTTGCAACAAACTGCTATCAAATAACCATAAATAAATATACACGAAACTACAAGATAGAAACCACAGTACAGCACGTACAAAGCAAATGGCATCCCAGAGATCAGTTTCGGTACCTGTTGTCTAGTAACTTGTTTCCTGAATCACAATGTACCAATTTCCAGGTCTTTCACCCAATAGGAAGTGGAAGATTTTGTTTTGTGGGTAAGGGTGTCAAAGAGTGGAATAAATTACCAAGGAAGTGATGAAAAATTTATCAAAGACGCTGAAGGAACTTGAGGTTATAATTCATACATGGCAAAAGTAGATTAATTTAACACTCAAAGTACATCAGATAATAATAAAAGATAATGATACGAAAGATGTAATTCGAGATTGCCACTGGAGCGTGCCCTCTATTCGCAGTTAAGTTCATGTATTAAAGTGGCCAACAAGAAATACTGTTTCAAAAAATATGAACATAATAAGAGTCTTCACAAGTTCAGTACGTGAATTTGTTAACAGTTTTTAATTGATGAAACACGGCTATTACACACGCGGCCAATATCAAATGATTAAACCTATACAAACAGCAAACATTATCATAACTGAAATTACAATTTTCAGTAAAGAAGATTAAGAATGTACAATGCCAATCCCGTAACTAATACACAGTTTTTCGAGCAGCACTAGGTGCAACTACGAACTTTCTTTCTCCGGTTTCTAATAAGCAATTCATGTGCAGCACGCCTGCATAAACATTTGTAAGATAGAAACTTACCTCCTGTTTGATGTATCCCACATCCATACCACTTCCTTTATTCGTCTTTACTTCTTAAAATATACCACCAGAGCAAATAAGAATCTTCCACCACTAATCAGCTGATAATAAACAGCAAATACAAAGATACAGGACGATGAAGAAGAAACATTACAGTGATGGTTTACTGTCTGAAAATTGTCACCAGTAAATTATCACTTTGTTCGCTTTCTTCCCTTCACAGCCTCGTCTTACAGATAAAAAATTATTCACACCAGTACACAACTAATAGTGCTAAAGTTATTTTCAGGTGATACGAAATATAGACTCTGTTATCTAAAAATATAAAATTTCTGGTTGTGCATATTGGTCACAGCTTCACCAATAACTCGTCTCAGTGTGAAGAAACTAGATTATCTCGCTGTTTTTCAATCCATAACATCGAATGCATTAGGTCTGCATCAATTCTGCTAATAGGAACTAAATAATCACAGTTTAAATGGGAGTAATAAGAATAATGTGTGGAACTAGCATCAGAACATCCGGTGCAGACCAGTACAATAAGTTTGGAATTTTAACATTTGAGGTCATGTATATACTGCCAGTATTGTTCCTTATTTTTATAAATATAAGATGAGGAACGGAATTTCTTGTTGAAGACTTTTCTTGTGCTTTCATGGCTTAGCTTTTGATAGTAAACTCAAGTGGACAAGTGAGAGCTGGTAGTAATATTTGTTTGCTAGCATTCCGAAATACGTCAGTCGTGAATTTTTCAATTAGCTTCTGTCGAGAAGCAACGCCTTTGGTGTTCCAGGTCTTCCCAACTTCAACATGGAACTTATACTTTCCCTTCATCTGTATATACCTGTCACGAAACAGGTGGCTCTTCTCTGAACCTTCTCTAATGCCGCCATTAACCCCTTTATATGGGAACCTGATACAGAACAACAGTATTCTAAGTGATGACACACTAGAGCTTTTTATGCAATCGTATTAACTTCCGGTATGCACTGTAATAAATTACGATTTTGCAAACGGAGTTTACCACTTTCTTTCCCAAATTCATTCTCGATATGTTAATTCCACTACAAATTATTACGAATTGTTACCCATAGGCATTCAGCGAAATCTACCGTTCTAAGGACAGTGCCATTAATTGTATATTCAGAGTTAGATGGTGTCCCCAGTTTAATTTATACGCATGACTTGGCGGTTTTTAGTGTTTGACTCCATCTGACAAAATTTACAACACCCATTAAATTTTATAATATCGTCTTGTAACAAAGCGTAGTCGTCCTGGATTTTGATTTCAATATAAATAATTACATCATCGGCAAATAGTATTCGCGATCGAAGAAAAATTTATAAGCAGTTTTAAGAAGCAGAGAATACGTTTTAAAGTCAATACCCTGATAACATAACAGAAACTATCTGGACGATTTTTACACTAGCGCAACATAACTAATAATTAAACAGAAAATAAATTAGTTGATATTCATCAAAACTCACGTACTGTAATTCACTTGGAAAAAAACGGGAGTTAAAAAAAAAATATCTACCGTTTTTCACAAGAACAAGAAGAAAAACACTTGGAAAATCCTACACAAGGCTGAGAGAGAGGCCAAAATCTTTGCTATAGATTTGTATTTATTGTTGCTATATATTCTTGTGGGTATTTGGGGAAGGATAGGGGGGTGGGGAGCAGATGCTTGGAATATGTAAAAAAATAAGTGAAAAATTGCGAAAAACCAGAAACAATAGATCATGTATTTTACAATGTAAGGAAGAAAATCCCCCAAATTTACCTTCTTCCCAGAAGTGTTAATGTCTTAGAACTTGTTACCTCTCTAGCCCCTCAGAAGAAATGTAAAGCCTAAAATAATACATTTATCCCTCGAAATTGTTGAAAATTTGTAAAAATGGGTGGAGGCTTCCCTCAAAAACTATGAGTGATTGGGGAAGGGGAGAACGGATGTCATATTCGGATTCAGGAGGTCATTTTACATAAGAATCAGCAGGAATGCTGTTAGGGCCAATGTTCATACAGACCAGTGCTATTAGACAAAGCAGGAAAAACAGGTTATTTTTGTCACAATTTCGAAATGACACTCGTCATTATAGGTAATATAGAAGGGAAGTAGGGACCTGGCTGAAAAGGATCTGTGTAGGTCGTAGAACTTCCAGCAGTGGATCGACATCCACAAGTCTCCTTAATAACAGGGTGAAATATTCCACGATGGTTGCCAACTTTCTCTATGGAGACCACACACAAGATTAATGTATTAAGTGAAGATAATTTCAGACTCAATATAATACTGATTCCTCAACAACCTAACGCTTTATTGAAGCATTCACTTCTAGGTGAACGTTATTTTATACATTTTATTTTTCTGACTTCCACTGTAATTGGTGAGAAAGGTGTGCAGCGGTTTCACAGTTTTATTAAAACTCATAATTTTGTGAACAGACCTTATATGACTTCAATAAAAAATGGTTATATTCGTTGTTCCATTACTATAATCTGCCATTAGCTTCGACTTTATTTTTAAGCACAGCCTGAGTTGCAGCATGTAAAACCATTTATTGTAGTCTCAGAGACATAATATTACTGGAAAACTGTCGCGCCATTTGATGATTTTGCAAATGTGTAGAAAACTTGACTTGTATGTAGAATGAAGAAGAGTCAGATCTCGAATGCTAAGAGACCAGCGAGAGGAAATAGTACCGTAACAGAGCTCATATAGGTAGTATTTTTCAATGTTATTAAAATGAAAACAGAGTAGCTTCAAATTTAGTAATACGTAAAATGGAAGGAAAAAATTTATTCCTTAACATGAAGCACTGAAACTGCGGTGTCGTATAACTAAAGTCGTTATGAATTGCAACCTTTGATGTTAACAGCATCCAATGGTATGTTACAATACACAATAACTGTGGTGAGTGTCAAAATTTCCTGTACCTTACATACACGTTTTTCAACTGATTTCTTGGCTCTATTCATTTTTACTTATTTCAATCGATTTTCCTACTTCCCTCCCATTAACACAAATTTCTCTTATTGCTGTACTGTTATGGACGTGTCCAAAAATTATACTCAAAGTATTATTTTAATAGTATCACAAAATGTAGATGGTGATTAATTCATAATACTAAAAGCTAACACAAATAAGAAAATTACGCTTATTATAGAAGCGAATAGATAACGTTATTGTCTTAATGAGTAATGATACCACAGTCATCCAAGATATATTTTCATGTATCAGTTCCGTTTAGCAATGCATAATGTACTACATGTCAACAGAAGTTTCTTCCAAAATCTTTTGACAAATATTTATATTTTAATGATCTTTATTCAAGGTTACAAATAGAGTAGATATTATCGCAGACGCTGAATGTACTTTTTGTGTAGTGGTTCTCCATGTTTGAAGATTCTTTTAACAATAGTTATCCAGAAATTTTCGAATGGAATTTCTACAAAGATACACACTCATTACTTTGTACCTACCAGACCTGGTACAACAGTCATGTAACAATCCTGACAATTTCTTTGATAACTGCAGAAATGACCAGTAGTTTACAGCTGTGATGAATTGTAATCAAAATGTTTTCTGATAGTCAGTGGAAATAACCTGGCAATCAGGAAGTGGAAAGTTTCCTTAATAGTGGAGCAGTCATAGGAATGTCATCTATAGCTGCCAACGAGTAGGTTGAAAATATGAAACCGAAAAAATAATTTATTTAGTGAATAAGGAATGACCACACTGGTAATGGAAACATCCTGAAAAGATTTTCTTTTTTACTTCTGCTTAGCGCCTCATCGACGTCGAGATCATTTGAGTTGAAAAAGGATTAAGTACATGAAGGAATCATCCCGGCATACGCATTGAGTGATTTGAGGAAACCACGGGAAATCCATATCTGGATGGCAAGAAGGGGGCTCAGACCCACGTCATCCGAAATGCGAGGCCAGAGCAGTTACCACTCACTCACCACTCTATGTTGCAGAATACAGAAACAGATATAAGTAATTGTAAATTAATCATGAGGGATTGCTTAGCTGTAATGAAATTTTTTTAAAAAAACTTTTAAGTATTGTTTATTAACAATTTGAAAGGAAATTTTGTACAAATATGGTTTAGATGATTCTAATCTATAAAAAATAAATCTAATTTTAATTGAACTATGAGCACTAAAATAGTTAGTTTGAAAGAGTGAGCTATAATCTGTACAAGATTTATAAGAAAAACAGGAAAAATTTATACATCCAAAAGCATAGGTATGTTGTGATAGTTTTGTATACAAACAAGGAAGTCTATATCAACTTTAGACTCTTTAAAAGTAATTAAATTGACTTGAGTTGTCCTATCTATTTCAGTAGTTTCTGCCAGTCAGCGTCTCCTCGCAAGTCATATGCTGTTCTGCGCGTCGTTCGTTTTCGCCGTCTTGTCCGCTCCGGCGTCCAGCAGCGCTCTCACCATGTCTCCGTGGCCCCCGCTGGCAGCACAGTGCAGCGGCGAGTATCCTGCGTTATTGCGCATGTTGACATCGGAAACACCCGCCAACAGACGCACCGTCTCGGTACGGCCATTACTTGCGGCCAAATGAAGTGGAGAATCGCCGCCATTACTTCGAGCATTGGAGTCCGTCCCGGCCGCCAGCAGCTCCCTCGCCGTCTCCACGCTGTCTGTATTCTGGGCCAAGTAGTGCAGCGGCGTCCAGCCACTCGCGTCCTTCACATCGACGTCTGCGCCGTCCAGCAGCAGCCGCACCACACTGGCGTTGCCTCCCGCCGCTGCCGAGTGTAGCGGAGTTGCTTTTATTTTGTTCACACAGTTCCTGTCGGCGCCGGCCTCTAGCAGGGCTCTCACGGCCTTCACGTCACAGCGCCATGCGGCCCAGTGGAGAGGAGTCCGTTGATCTATGTCTGTCTTGTTGACGTCCGCCCCCGCCACCACCAGCGTGGCGACGGCTCTGCTCCTGCCCTGATTCGCTGCCCACAACAGAGCAGTTCGCCCCTCCTGATCGGTGCTGCCCCCAGCACCCGCCTCCAACAGTGCCCTGACTGTCCGCACGCTGCCCGTGTCCGCCGCCAGCAGCAGCGGCCTCTTGTCCCAGTCCTGCTCCCCCGCAGTGGTGTCCGCCCCCAGCCGAGCACAGTAGCTGCGCTGTGGCCGCGTGTCCAGCCGCCGCCGCCAGCTGTAGCGGCGTCCTACCCTCCTTATCCTTGTGGTTCACCTGGGCCCCGGCCCTCAGCAGCACTCCCGCCACGACGGGCCCGCCGCCGCCTCCACACGCCGCCGCCTCCACACGCCGCCGCCTCGTGCAGCGCAGTCCACCCGTCACTCTCTCTCACCGCCTCCAGGTCCGCACCCGCGTTCAGCAGCATCCGCACGGAGGCGGGCTGACCATGCCGCGAGGCCACGTGCAGAGGCGTCGATAACGCGTCGTCGATTGCCTCTTTGGAGAGTCCCGGTCGATGCTGCAGCGCCATGAGCAGCAGATTCAGGTGTCCTTGTCGTATCATCAGTAGTATTACTGACTGAGCCGTATCTGGAGAATCTAGCAGAGACTTTGTAATCTGCAGCTGACTGGAAGTGACGGCACCAGCTTCCAGGAGATGCTCGATGACCGAGAAGTAGCCCGCTACATGTGCGGACTGCGTGGTGGGCCAGGACAGCACCTCCTGCTTCAAAGCACTCAACAGATCAATGCTCGCATCCATTGTACTCCTACATGGAGAAAGCAAATCGCGGTATTAACATTATTAATGCAATCCAAATTTAAGCACAAATAGTGATTATCATAGCAATATCATGTATGTATATGATACAAGCTATTTCTATTATACAATTACATTTCACTTTTCCAGCCTCATTCGCTAATCTCAACAATAAACATGGTGTAATAGATATGAAATTCTAACGTTATTACACAAATAAAAGAGGGGATTTTTTGGTTGCGGGGTTATTCCTGGTCGAAGTTGTCGCGGTCATTAGAGGTGGAAAAGGACTGCGGGAGCAAGGAACGGAAAGAAATTCAGCAGCGTTCTTTCAAAGGAACACCTTTCTAGAATGATTTAGTGACACCATGGAAAGTCCAAATCTGAATGGTCGGTTGGGGATTCGAAACTGCATTCTCCCGAATGCGAGGCCAGGGTGTTACCACTCGTCCACCGCGCTCTATAGACATGTTTTACTATCGTATTTGTTGTGTTTTGTGCCCTGTATACCAGAAACGTTTCCTCGACTATGTTAAGAAGTTATACTTAATATTCGGCCCGAAGATTGGTTGTACCCTACTGAAGGAGGTTTACATCATCCTGTGATTGGAGATACGATGGCCATTTCCTTTCCTTCTTAGTTAACCTAACCCACTAATCCTACCGGGTAAAGGGAACCTACAGATCCGACTCATTGAAGCGTTCTGGCGTACTTCAAATTACACAGCGAACTGTGATAGGGGTGAGGGACGGGTGAAGTGCCTTTGAAAATCCCAGCCGAGACCGGGATTCGAACCATAATCCTTTCTATCTCCAGTCAGACACTCTAACCACACAGACATCAGACCACTTGACTTGGGTGGCAAGATTGTCAATTGCAAGGTTAACAAAGTTTAAAGAACACTGTAAACTCCATGTGTTATACAGCAGCCAAGTAGGTAGTGGAAATAAAAATATATCTTCACGCCGTGTCCCTGTTAAGCCGAGCAACGCAATGGAAGTTTGGATAACCAATTCTAACAGGAAAACTGGGTCAGCTAGCGAATCAGTATTGGGGGCTTCAAGGCCCACAACCTTGGCAGTACCAAACCAATGTGAATCATCATTTGCCAAATTCAACAATCTTTCAATTGTTGAAAGCATGGAGCGAAGTCCAGCAAACGCTGATACTCCAAGAGGTAACTTTAAATAACGCATCTGGGATTTCGGATTATGGAGATCTTGCTTGGTGATATTAGAAACCATTAATACAAGATCAACAGAACTCCTTTGCGACCTTCAATTTGACCTCGCTCCTAAATTCTGGCAAACTGAAACTGCTCACCGGCATTCTTTCACAACATCAAGTCCTAATTCCAACAATTCATTAAACAATATTTACGGATGTACAAGTTTTTGAAAATCATTGTTACAGGGATCATCGAAGGTAAACCAGGTAAGCGTGTAGTGAGAAACATCCTCCACCTCGATACCGGATTTATTGTCAACAAAAGGTTCTTCGATTCTGTCACACATATTTTATCTCCTAACAGCAGAGTGTCAACTCCATCGTTACAAAGTATGAACAAAATTTACACCTTACTCCACGCTTCAATAAGGAAAAGAGAAGTAGTCAGACGGAACAGATAAATTCTTTGAAGAACAAGGAATCCTCATCTATAAGATTCCACACAAACATACAGTCATCATAGCGATTTTAATGCGTAAATTGGTTAGAGAGAAATTCAGAGAACATCGTTGAAAAGTATCTCGCTCACGAGAGAACAAATAGAAATGGAGAGAGGCTAGTAGAACTTTGCAAGGCATTTAGTCTAAACCTGAAATCAATTACTTTCAAACAACTGCCCAGAAAACAGAAAACTTCGACATTTCCAAACCGTCTTCTTGGTGAGTTCCAAATAGGTCATGTCACTATCGCAAAGATAGCCCAATGAGAGATCAAGAAAGCTAAAGTTGTAAGAAGTATGAACCTTGACTCAGAACAGAAAGGTAAAAAATCTTCCAAGGTGCACTATATCAAGTGGATAAAAATCAATCTGTTTGACACAGTGCTCAGATTGAGTGAAGAGATCACATGAATGTTCAAGTCTCAAGACCAAGATAGTTGGAAGCGTCTGCAAGAAACCCTACTCAAGATAGCCAACAATACGGCCCCGGAATAAAACCTAAGAAACATCCATGGTGGACTTGTGAATGTCATGTGCTTCTGACGCAAAGATATTTGCGTTGCAGAAATGAGTCACAGAAGAACCAAGATACTCTGAAGAAATTCTTTGACGGAAGAAAACAAGATGCCAAAACTATCTGCGAGGTTAAGCGCTGTGGTTTCTACAAGAACCACAGACTGATGATTAATTTAGGAATAACAATACCTGGAGCTTCTATAAGATCTTCAAACGAAACCTCAGCAAATAAAATCCATGAAGTTTAAACTTAATGGTACCAGATAGTAAAATTGTCTACAATAACCTAAATAACTGTCAAAAACGGCAGAAATATTTCAAAGAACTCCTTAACTGTGAAGCTCCAGAATCCAGTTATTTGTTTATAAACAATGCGCCTATACATCCTGATTCAACACCTTCCTCAAAAGAGGAAATTACCTTGATCATTCATTTGCTAAAGGACAATAAAGCATCAGAGGAAGATTCAATAATTGATGGAACGTGGAAAAATGAGGGAAACAGGGCAATCAGTAAACTAGCGGAGATAATTCACAACATTCCGGAAAATGGAGAACATCCTTGTGACTGGTCGATTGCACTGATTAACCCCCTTCATAAAAAAGGTGGCAGAATTTACCAAAACAATTATCGATGTATTTCATTATTCGTAATAACTGGTTCTTTCTAAAGCGCTTCAAATTCACATCTGCGTGAAAACCAAGGAGGTTTCAGGAAAGAACGCTCATATGCCGAAAACTTTATCTTCTACTTGAAACAGAGAAGTAAGAAAGGCTTACGTCTCAACTGACCGAGCCAATCTTCTCGAAATATTGAAAAAAATTGACTCAGGTAATAAAACAAAAGCAATTATCGAACAGACTCTGATTAAACACCATTTCGAAACTGAAATTAATTGGACAGATTTCGGTTGACTTACAAGTCAAGGAGGGAGTCAGCCAAGGAGATGAACTATCGCCTAAATCTGAACTGCGTACTCGAGAAAGACATCCGTGACTAGCGGAAGGGAATGAGAAACAAAGATGCTGAAAATGGGGTCAGAGTGGGCTATAGAAATATGAATCTGTAAGTTGATTGTTTGGCCATTGCTAATGAGCTTTCATTTTTTTCTTATTTACTAGACACAACCGATAAAACAAATCAACGAGCTAAAGACAAAAGCTCCAAATCTCCCTTGATAAAATATGATTTTCAACAAACATCAAATTAGTGCCGAGAGTGACAGAGGTAAAGCAAGGGAAAGTCATAGAAATTTAAATTCAAATACCTTAAAGAGTTTTACGTACTAATACCTCTGAGAAAAAATCTTTTACATCATGAAACCAGAAAATGGAGGTACCATATCTACCAACCGAAAGTCTACAACAAGAAAACTATACCCTTTAACGCCAAGACACGCCCTAAATTACTACACAGTAATACTGCCGGTGGCTCTGTACCCCTCACAATGCCTTGCTATGAACAGAAAAAGTATGACAGAGAAATTATAAATAAATGAAAGGCAGAACTTAACACGAGTGCACGCGCGGGCTACATATGTAGCCCAACGTGTAATATTATCGTATATTTTTTAAACTTGGCGCACTATATATTAATAGTCCCGTGTATTTCTCAAGTACTATCCCCCACCCCTACCAGTAGCGTGCCATCTCTCGCGACACACGGACTTCTGCTTAAAGTGCCCTCGAAGTTGATGGGCTACCCCTGTAGCCCGCGCGAGCGTTGGAGGAAGTTAATTATTTAATATACAAGTGACAAAATTGAGGTAATATGATATATTTTCTGTAGTAATACTATAAAAAATAATGTCTACAACTGTTTTTGTGCGTGCTGTTTGTGTTTATGTTTTTTTTTTCGTGTAACTTTATTATGGTTTCGTCATTTTTAGTTGGCGGGTAATGTGAACGATGCCCAAATACTAAAATGATAGCTGGAGGATGAGAAAACGAAATAAGGTATTTCTGATGTTGTCTACCCTCCACAATCGTGCCAAAATTGATGATTCAACTGGTGATGCTCGAAAACCTGATATCATAGCATTTTATAACAACACAAATAAGGGCGTCAATGTTTTTGATAAAATATGTAAACAATACGACGTTACCCGGAACAGTCATCGATGGACTCTCATGCTGTTTTACAATTTTGTAAATATGGCGGGAATAAACGGTGTTGTAATAATCAGATGAACAACCCTTATTTGAAAATGATCCGTTGTCAATATCTTCAAGAAGTCGTATTCTATCTTGCAAAACCTTCTATAGAGCGTCTTATATCCCAGCAAAATGTACTAAACGGTATAAAACTGAAAGACAGACTACTTCTAGGACTGGTAGATCAACCCCCGCAGCATAATATGCCTATTCTGGGATGAGTTGGTCGATGTTCTTTCTGCAGCAGGGCTCAATACCGCAGCACGCGCAAGCAATGCAGCAAATGTATGATGCGCATTTGTAGCGAACATCAGGCAGTCGTCTGTCCTGAATGTATGCCAACAGAATGATTTATTATCAATGACTGTGATAATTGGTTCAATTACTTAACTGGAAACCCATTTTATAATAAATATTACGTTTCTAAATAAAAATAAGTCTAAAAGATCTCAAACCTTCCAAAAATAGCTGATTTTTAAAAAGTTTATATTTATGTTACAAATTATAATTAAGAAACAAAATTTTGTCAATTGTATAAGTTATTATGATAAAAATAAAGATGTTTAGTAATTATTTACTCTGTTTTATATATTTTTTTGTCCGATTCCGAAAATTAATTAACCCATAAATGGGCTACGCCTGTAGCCCGCGCGTGCGCTCAAGGAGTATTTAAGGGCGCGTGCACTCAAGTGTTAAGGAAATCCGTGTACCAAACAAAGAAAATGATGAATTTAGAAGACGAAACAATCGTTAACTCTACACACACATGGAAAAATCACAGACATCATTAATAGGATGACAATTGTTTGCTACAGCCTATTTTCCAATAAGAATCCTAAAGGGCTGAGCAATATGACCTAAATTACTTTATCAACGAAAAACCAAAGGAGGAATTATTTACTGGGGTAGAAAATGGCTTGTTAGGACGGATAATATAGGAGGATATCCAGAAACGTATTTCACTCATCGAGAAATTTCAAGAGCCCCGTTGTTTCAAAGAAAATTCAAAACAAAGAACTGGCAAAATAGAAACGAGAAAGGAATACCAATGAGGGAATACCAGATGAAATTTAAAGGACATCGACTGTCACTATTTCGTCAATAGCGTGGTCCAGATAAGACCGTAACGATGCGACGTGCAGAAAAAACTCCCTAAATTCAAGTTTAAATACACGCAAAAATTATGGTGGAATTTTTCAGTTTTCTCTGAATATACGGTACCCAAAATAATTTACTGTAAAAGAATAATACAAATTAATTAGTACAAGAAGAAAGAAATAGAAGTGATTACTAAAATTATCCAAACGCTAATCCTGCGGTATCACAGCGTTGTCACTGTTTAGTATTGTATTAAGGCTTAAGCACAGTTTAGTGTTCTATCCCTAAATGTCAATTCGGTATTTACTGCTTTTAACATTCTTGGAAAATGAAATCACAGTCGGAGTTAGAAATATCACTTTTGCGCGGAGCTATTGTTGGCTCGAGTATCTCTATGACCACTGTTAGCTTTTTCACATAATTAAGATATGATTAGAGTAATAACTGACTCTTATAGCTATTTGTTAAATTGTAACACAAAGAATAATACACTAAAGAGTCAAAGAAACTGCCTAATATCGTGTAGAGCCATTCCATGTAATGAAGAATCTATGAGAGAACTGTAAGTCTACAACTAAAGCAACATTACTTTCATTTATAATGATAGAGTTTACCCATTCAGATAAAACAATTCTGAAGATAGATACATCCCCTAAGGGAGATATCAACAAAATGGAATTCAATCTGGGATTTGTTTTTTTTTTTGGGGGGGGGGGCATAAACATTGTAGTTGGTCAAACCAGCGGATACCGATCAGTACTAAAACGGCTGACAGCTGTCTACAGCAAAAAACAGGCGCACAATTTTTTAAAGTAGTAGGAACTCAATGAAAATGTTTTTTTCTCATGGTCGCCTTATTACAAGTAAACTAAAATAAGTTGGCTCTCTCGACTGGTTTGGACAACACTGAGTTGTCCATTATTTGGATTAGCAAACAGTGACAGCAGGTAAGGTAACTGAAGTCCCTTTTAACACTCACTCAGGGCCGGATTAAAACAGTGCGGGGCAAATGTAGCAAATGTGAAGAAGGGGCCCCTGGTTTTCTCCCATCTAGCCTGACGGGGAGGCTTCCGAGTATCCTCGGCGTAGCGGGGTCCCCTAGAAGGCGCGGGGCCCAAAGAAGGCACAAGGACACCCGGAAGGCGCGTGGCCCGTAGCATTTGCTACTAAGTGGCTCGTCCGGTAGTGCGCTAACTACATTAATTACGTCATATTAACATTCAATCCGAAACAGACAATAGAATGTCGGTTCTCTTTGATCTCATTTTTCGCTTCGTATCCTAACAATGAGTGTAAAATTTCTAGGTTTGCACATTGATCATAATTTTAAATGGGGGGTGCGTGTAGCTCACTACCTGAAGTGACTGGGTGCAGCCACATTTGCAGTTCCTACAATTTCAGCAATAGGTGATCCCCATAGGACGAACATAGTTTATTTTGCTAATTTTCACTCCCTAATGTCATATGGAGTAATATTCTGGGGCAATTCTACCCATTGTTTTCTAAGTCCAAAAGTGATAAACAAGATTACATGCGGGGTGAACAGTAGAACTGCATGCAGAGAGCTGTTCAGAAAGTTAGTGATATTAACATCGGTGGCCGAGTGTACACGGTGGTCCTAAAATATATGTCAAAAATATAAAGGTAGGTAGAGGCGACCTAAATAAGCATATTTCGGATAGGAATGTGTGTGCGGTAATGACACATTAAAGCACTAGCTTGTAAATCAGTATGAATCAAATGAAACTAAAAATACAAGTAAAGACAAAAGAAAACAAAAATTACTAACAGTTTACAAGAGGTGCTCAAAGAGCGGCCACCAACAGCGATACAAGATTCACATACCCGACCGCGTAAAGGTAGCCTCATCAGTAAATAAAACATCTGCTGGGAAGGTTGGATTGGCTGCCGTCTGCTGTTGGTACCAACGAGCAAAGTTGAGACGTGGAAGATAATCATCAGGGATCATTGCTTGCACTCTCTGTATATGATACGGATGCATCCCGTCTTCATGTAAAGTCATCAATACACTTTGATGGATCACAGTCAACCCCCGTCCTACAACTCTCGAGCTTGTCGAAGGATTATCCTCTGCTGTGTATAGTATTCTGGTTTCCACTGCAGGATTTCTGCGATATCTTCCAATGCCAGCTCCACGCCTGGAAGCATAAAACGATCCACTTGTCAGCAACTCCCGATGAAGACGCTCGAATGTTCGATGATCCGGCTGATTCCTATCCGGAAATCGCTATCTGTACATTCTTTGAGCAGCTAATCCGTTTCCTTGTGCAGCCCCATATATGAAATGCATGTCGGCAAGCTCCACATTGGTGGAACGATGCTTGCTGTTTGAGATTCGTGCGGGAAATGATGAATCCAGCTAGCGAAGCGCTTTTATACGCCGCAGTCATCAGCGCTCCCTACCGGCTCAAGGCGGCATTACCGCACACACAATCCTATACGAAATATGCTTAGTTAGGTCTCCTCTACCTACCTTTACATTTTTGACATATATTTTAGGACAACCATGTATATACACATTAATGTCCTTTGTAGACACAAATTATAATCTATTGGAAACAAACACTAAAATACACAATTATGTTACCAGAAGAAAAAATGATCTTGACAAGGATTACAAGTCGTTGTCATTTGTTCAAAAACAGGGTCTATGATTCAAGGATATATATCATCTATAAATTCCCAACACATCTAAAATTTCTAGCAGATGATAGGATCAAAAAACAGGAAAAAATTAAAAATAATTTTATGTGATAACTTCTAGTCCATCGAATAATTTATTTCTAAGTTACCTATAAATAATTACCAATAGTTTATGTAAATGTAGTAGACGTAATTAATGTACCATATACGTTGTGACTGTACATATTTTGGTGTATGTATTATTTTGTTACGCAATTGTTTAGCTGTAAACTGACAACTCTCCACATCCCACAATCTCCTATATCGTAATCTATGGAAAATGAATGGTATGTATTGTAATGTGACTGCCAGTCAAAAATTACCGCCATACAGCGACCCCAGCACAAGTATCAAACTAGACATAATCACGAGGCACAGAAGGGAATAAAACAAACATTGCTAAATACTTTGTCAAAACTCACTAATAGATGGAGAATATTTTTCAGTACTGATTTTAATTACATCCAATGACATACTGAGCCGAAGGAATACGATCGTTAAAATTTGAGAAATTGTCACGTTCTAAGGCGACTATTTTTTCATCTCTAAATAATGCCAAAGGAAGCATGTAGTTTTCCTATATGAGTAAGCAGATATGGGCGGCTCAGTGAAAAGTATGAAATAATGTGGATCCATAATGTTCACTGTGTTGTAGACAAAATATTTAGGAATTATTGGAAATGTAATAGACAGATATCCTGACTTCACCATGTGAAAAGTTAATGTAATGTAAAATAAATAAATAGCAATGGAGCACACGCTCCTGTAGCAATTTCCCTACCACACTTCTTCCCCCTACGCTGCATGCACCTACATTTGCCCTCGGTAATTTTTTTAAGTTTAAACGTTTTCTATGTTTTTTGGTAAATTATTTATCATTTCTCTTTGTAACTTATTCCAATCCCTGACACCCTTACTAAAAAAAAATTAATCTTCCTACTCCTTAATGCCTGAAATCAAGCGCCAGCTTGTGGTCATGGTCATCTTTTTCTTCCATACATTACTTTTAATTTTTACAGCAATATCTTTTCATGCCTCATCACCAATATACGCCCTGTACACTCCCATGACCCTCTTCACCATCCTCCTTTCTTCTAATGAATCCCATTCCAGCTCTTTTATCATATCTGTTACTGATTGCATTCTGCGATAATTTCCAGACACAAATCTAGCAGTCCTCCTTTGCACCCTCTCCAACACCTGTATTTGAGACGCAAAATGTGTGTCACATACTACACCACCATATTCGAGCAATGGTCTGACCAAAGTTTTGTAAACCAATTCCCTTACTTCTCTCGTACATCCCCTCATCACTCTCTCCAAGTGCAGAATTTTTAAACCTTTTCCTACTACCTCATCAATATGTCCTGCCCAGTTAAGCTTGTTATCAAATATAATGCCACGATATTTACATTTCAAGTCATCAACCAGCAATTCTTTTCTCATCTTATAATCATAATCAACCTATAGTTTTTTTATCTGTTTATCTGATAAGCTGACTCTTCTTTGCATTTATCTATATCCCATGTTTACCAACCCAACTAGATATCCTGTCCAAATCACCCTGCAACTGTTTACAGTCCTCTACCGTTTTGATACTTTTAATATAGCATTATGTCGTCTGCAAACAATCTAATTTCTGATATTAAACAATCAACAAAATTATTCATTAGAATAATAAATATCAATGGTCCCAATACGATAACCTGTGGCACTCCCATTTTTACTTTCACCTTTTTTGAAACCACATTTCCTACCCTAACATTCTGTATTCCACCTTTCAAAAAATTTTCCAGCCAGCTAATCACTTCTGATCCATTCCAATAGATTTTACCTTATTTACTTCCACTTTATGGCTCGCTCTGTCAAAAGGCTTTGACAGATCTAGTGCTACACTATCAATTTCACCTCCCTTGTCCATTTCATCTGAAATATCTTGCATATATCCCAACGAGATTCACATGAATATCCTTACCTAAAGCTGTGTTGCCTACTTGAAAACCACTTACGCTCCTCACGTATATTTCTGATGTGGTTACATATTAATCTACCATCTACCTACCATTGATGTCAAACTGATTGGCCTATAATTTTAGACTCTATTTCTCACCCCTCCTTTACGTGCCGGCACTGCTGTCGGACTTTTCAAGTCCGGTGGTACGCAAAAAGTACCCAGACTCAGTTTAACTGATATTTCAAGATAACTTACAATGTCACATCCTGCTAGTCTTTAAGATATCTGTAGTAATATTATCTGTACCAGCCCCTTTATGTTTTTTCACCTTTCTTATTTCCTTCATTTTACATTGTTAATATGTAAGAAATGGAAGGTAAAGAGTAACTGAAAGAACCTGATTAAAAAATGCGAATGAAAAAATACATAATGTAATTGACTCCAATAGAAGCAGCTGTGATATTTTGTTATCTGCTCACTAAAAGTGCTGTTGAAACTATTTTAATGTTGAAAACAGCTTACAAAGATGAGGCTACTGGAAAAAGTTCAAGTGTACGAGTGGTTGGCTTCGTTTAAAAATGGCGTCATGTCGATTGATGACAAACCTCGTTCCGGACGTTCTCGTATTTTTAATTATTTAGTTACCTTGTTGTTGTAGTGGAAATATCTGCTTAATTATTTATTGAAGTTTCTTCTAAAGTTTTATTTCCTTTGCTATGAGGAAATAAGAAACGCAGTTTCCGTTCCACATCATCCAGCTTCGCCAAAAAACAATGAACTTATATGATTCAGTTCCTTTTTTATTATAATGTTATAACATCCTTAATCATCCGAATTTTTATAAGTTCTTTTCCGCAGCAACTTCCGTAGCCAATACGACACGGTCTTCACCAGGTTTTTTCTAGTCTTGATCTATCCTCTTCTGTTTTATATAAACGTTTCCCTAGCTACCCATTTCACAGAGTAATTATTGGTAACCTGTTATACCACAACGTCCATCAACTGCCAGAACCGACGAAAAAGTTGAAAAAATTCGAGAGCTTGTGGTCTCAGACCATCGACCGACAATTGATCAACTGTCAGATATTAGTGGGTTATCTTGAAGCTCGGTTCAGCAAACTTTAACCTAAGTTTTGGAAATAAAAAGGATTGATGCCAAGTTTGTTCCTCGGGCTCTGACATACAATCAAAAAGAAAGTTCATTTGAAAAATGTCGTGCTTTGAAACAACAGCTTGTAATTGATCCAGATTTTCTTTCAATGGTGATGAGTCATGGTGCTATCGTTACGACCCAGAAACAAAGCAACAGTCAAAGCAATGGAAGACGTCATTGTCACCACGTCCAAACAGTCCATTCAAACATCAAAACAATGCTCATTTGCTTTCTTGATGCCAAGGATGTAGTTCATTAAGAGTTTGTTCCCCCATATCAGACCGTCAGTCAAAACTTCTATTTTGAAGTTTTAATAAGATTACGCAACAATGTTCGTCAAAAAAGACCCGATTTGTGGCAGACAGTATCAAATGTTATAACTGTAATGAACGAATAGAACACAAAAAAAAGAGTATGGAATACAAACCGCCCACAGTAAATACTAACCCATTACTTTGTGTAACTGATTTATTGCTCACAGCGTATTTTTTTATAATTATTCTTATGACCTTTACAACTGATCAATGTCGAAGTTACTAGAGGCGGGAAAGATCTAAAGCAATGAATGGAAAGTAATTTCGACGTGGTGTTCTGAAGGAACGACCACAGCATTTACCTGGAATTATTTCAGGAAATCATAGAAAATCCAAATCTGGACGGTTGGAGGGGGATTCGAACCCGCGTCCTCCCGAATGCGAGACCAGAGAGTTACCGCTCACCCACCACCTTATCTCGAAGACACTGTGGCAAATATACTAAAAAATAGTTCACACTACCATTAATTAATTTTTGAATTTAATTTGATTTCAATTTCAATGAAGCACATACACTCTGATGGTAATTTCCCTACGCCTCAGCTTTCCTATGTCTTGGTTTCTTTCTTTCTTTTGTCCCTCCACCTTCCTACGCCCCACTTCTTTTTAATAATGGCATCTTTAAACTCCTCCAGTTCATCTGTTAAACTGTCTATTAGTCCCAAACTCCCTTATCTACAAAGTAAAATTATTCCACTCATTTCGCCTGAATTCAAGTGCGTGGTCATCTCTTCCACTGCATGTAGAACTGCTTATGCTGCGATTACTTCTCCAAATAACTAACTTCAAATTTCAAGATTTCTATTTCTTAATATAAATTTCTTTGAGTGAAATAACACCGTCTATATTATTTCCCTCTGCGAATTTTAATTTTAAATGTGGTTACTGTAAAAAGTACGGCCAATAGAAAAATTAATTCCGGTTGAAAATACGGCTAACTGCTTCCTTGACACTTACTATTTAAGGAAAAGTGTATCAGAAAGGCGTAAAATATGTAGCAAAGGTGTAATCCACGCCGAAACATACGTTTATGGACGTTACTGATTGAACTGTTATTTCGTGTTATTATGACCTTTACTTCACAGTTGCCATTCAGCGCAAGAATTTGTCACGAAGGTGTTGTGTCGAATATAGTCAAAATGGCATTCAAAACAGATTCCGACATCAGAAACCGTTAAAATCGTTAACATCTGAGATTCGTTACAAGAAATTCGTCCATGATAAAATTAGTGCTAGCGAGCGTCCATAAACTACGTGGTTCGGTCTAGGGGAGGGGAGGGGAGGGCCGCGTCTACACGATGCGAGTTCACTGGGACGACAGTTTGCCGGAGCGTCGGTGGTGGGGGTAAGAGAGTGGACTAGCAGGCTAGTAACGATTAGAACACTGTCCACTGGCAGGACAGTTCTCTACGCCTACATTGTGATCTTGTTGAAGATAGTATGTCCATATTACAGGAAGGAATTAACATCGTAGCTAATTTATTGGTTATAATGTTGAATGATATGAAGAATAACAAAATAAAACGTAGAAAATGGTTAAAAGAGTAATGTTAAAAAGAAATAACTAAGAGCCTTATTAAAATAAATAATAATATAATAAAGTTGCAAGTGAAAATGTAGAGTTACATCATTTAAGACTAACTATATCTCAATTTGAAGAGCTGTTGCGAAATATTTTTGCCGATACATAAAGAATGACACCGTTATGAGCATTGTTTTGATAGCAGAGTATCTAAAATCTTTGTTCTTATTTTTATTCTTAAAATTCTACGGAATTTCTTCATTTTCATGCAGTTCTAAAGATTTTAATGCCTCTGCTTCACTGCGCTTACGCGACTTGTTAGTTGTCGCCATCTAGATTGTTGAACTCGCACGCCAAAGTTGGTCCACTATCCTGAGTCAACTGTCTGTCTTGTACCTGAGGAGAGTGGACTATCCAGTGCTGCGCGCAGCAAGACAGTACACTCGTTCCAGTCAACTCGCACCGTGTAAAGGTCGGGCCACACTAGACCGCACCGCACCTGGCCTGCACCGCACCGTCACTCGGCCGTGTGTCGGCTCGCCCCCCTCGCGTCCACACTGGTCCGTAGCACGGCCGTGTGACGGACGGGTTCCTACTCGGTCTCCTTTAACGTATACACTTGACTGTTTCACGGAATTAATGTTAAAAAATTACCTTAAAAGTGATTTCGGTATCGTAGCTGCGGCTACCACCCGTACTTTATTATAGAGTACTGTACTTTATAATCTACGAAGGTAATAAAGTACGTTAAAATACTTTTTTTGTGTGACTCCTGTTATCTCCTAATTGTTTGATCTCTTATGCACAAAAATAGTATTCCAAAACTGTTTTAACAAATGGTCGTCACACTGTATTGAAAGATTTTCGTGTAATTCTATATAGTCACGATTAAATGTCAAACGTCACTCACTTCACATTTAACGTGTTTGTTTTAGTTGAGGTTCCTTTTCGAGTCACTCAATATTTTTTTAACAAAAAAAATAAGATTATTATACATTTTTATTTTAATGCAGACCGCAAAGATTCCGTAAAATAATAATAATTTCATGTGATCTAAAAATTCCAGTCACGGAGTTACTTATCGTTGTCACCTAATTTTAAAAGGAAAACTACAGATTAATGTGAAATTCGTACCACGGAGCGTCCTAGCATTTTAGCATTAACAAATCAAAGCTTTTCCAGAGGTGAATGTCAATTTCACGATCCATAAAAATTACAGCTGAGACAGGGATTTGAACCAGGGACTTTCATTTCCCCAATCGTACGCCATAACCTTCTGAGACAAGAGACAAATCTGGTTATAATCAAAAATTATTATTCAAACATAATAAAATAAACGTACTTATAATTTATTTTTTGCCATACCAAAACACAAATGTACTTTATTATATGATTGAATACATATTTTCCAGTACTTCTAGATTCAGATTCTTGCGGCGAGTGATTTGGGTACGGAAGGTCTCCGGTTCAAAATCCAAATCTCGGATGCAATTTTTACAGGCCTTAAAATCGACTTTCACCACTGGCAAAGATTTGATTTGTTAATGCGAACATGCAAGGACTCTAACAACATTTGACGAATGCATGACAAGAGAAAACAGTACAAAATATCTTCTGGAGTCAATAAGGAAAAAAGCTACTACGTGCTAGGCGAGGGGGGGGGGGGGGGGTTAAGGCAAAAGCTACTTTGGACTACGTTTGGGGGAGGGGGTTTCAAAGTAGGTCAAAATAAAGCTACGTGGTTTATGGACGCTCCCTAAGGAATAATTAAAAGTGAAACATATTAAATATTCAAAAACTGTTTTCGACATTTTAAAATTCTACCCGATATGTGAAATAATGCACGTGGGAATTACACGCATGAATCTATCTCCACATTAGGTAACAAGGGCGTAGCAGTGAGAGAATTACTTTCATAAAGTACCGCAGTTCGTACGAGAAGTAATTATTACAGCGAGAAAAAACACAATTACAGTGGAAAACTATAGCAAAAAATGTTAAACACGAAAGGATTAAAAACTGAATCTTCCAAGAGCAGCAATGGTAGACACATATCGTGCACATTAACACAAAATTCGGTGATAATGCTTCGCACAACATGGATAATTATCTACAATCGTAAATGGCGAGTGGAAGGAAATTCCCCAAACACGGTGATTTAAAAACATGAGATCTAGGAGTATTTTGTATTGTATTGTAACAGCACTATTTAAGAATGCGCCACACAAAACTGCTTCATTAGGTAAAGTTTAAACAGTATTACTGCTGAATGTAAAGCACAATATATGGACATAAAAGAAAGCTCGCTGATGCCACAAAAGTACAGGTTAACGAAAATACTGTTAAAAAAAAGAGTAAGATATGCATTCACCCTGATTTTGTTAACTTACAGTGTCTGGTTAGACGCAGCATCTGCAGTCGACTACGACAAACCACACAATGGCTGACTGCAAGCACAGCACTGCGCTAAAGCGCTCTGGTGGCCACCAGCGGAACTACCTGTTTCAAATTTTTCCACTGGATCGTTCCATAAATTACACCAATCTAACAATGGGAATAATGCAGCAGGCTTTTATTTTGATGTTTAATGATATTGATTATTCATTACCACTTTATTTATAATCATTTAAAACAGAGTACAATAGTATAGAAACATTTCTGATTATTATGTAAATCAGCAGCAATAATTAACAAAGACTCAATTATATCCTTTCCAGGGAGCTCTATGAAGTAATAACAGTAATAATATTGGCTTGTTCAGGGGAATACATTGTAATCACTACGAAAACTGCTGCAATCAAACAGTTACAGAGTATTCTTTCTTGTTAAGTTGGACGCTGTTTCAACCATGATTTTTTTTTTTCAACTAAAACTCGCCAATGCTATCAGTCCTACATAAAACTATTTTATTAGGCCTGCAGATGCAAAACTTGAATATCTTCGCGTAAGAATGTTCCGAAGTTTTTAGAGCTTTGTAGAGAGCGATCCGTAGTAAAATCTGTAAGACAAGATTGACTTTCACTGCTACAGCGGTAAGGGTTCATCCATAAACCATCCACGTGATTGGTTCAGAAGGGGGGGGGGGGTTCTTTCATGTTATTTGTCACAGTTAAAGTAAGGTACAGAAGACACAACAGCATGTTAATATTTATTTCCGTCATTTAATTACCTTCATACATAATTTACGATAATCTGACAAGAGAAAACAGTAGAAAATGTCTTTTGGAATCAATAGGCAAAAAGCTACGTGCCATGGTCTACAGGCAAAAGTCACGTCAGTTTAGGCAGGGGGGTAGGGGGGAGGTACACAGCAGGCCAAAATGGAGCTACGTGGTTGATGGACGCTCCATAATATTGTGTCAATTATTTCTCGTATTTTTAACAACAGACAGACAATACCCATCAGTGTGGCCGTGGTGGGTCCTCCCCACTTCTACCCCCCCCCCCCCCCCCCGTACAGACCGTCCTGATTGTGGATTTTAGGCGGTTTTTCGCAATCACCTAGACGAATGCTGGCCGGTCGACAACTTTTGCCTCATAAATTGTATTTTTTGTTTTCCAAAAGTGTAATAATCACACAGAACACAAGTTACACTTATGGCCTACAGATGGCAACACATTCGTAACTGCGCCCATTGGAGCAGGAACACCAGTCAGTCACTGCAGCAGACCTGAGGACTGACAAGACTTAACGTTATGTCCAAAGAGGCAAACTGTCTGAAAAAAAATCACCAGAAAGTGACAAGAATGGGTGAAATTAATTTCTGTCACGAACAAAATGTTGTTCAATAATGTGGCTCAGCTTCTTTATTAATCAATACTGTTTCACTTTCTATACTAATTAAGCAGAGTTAGCTAAACATGGAAATCTTAAAGACATTCTATACTGCATATTAATGTACTGCATTAAGCTGTATCACAAATATGTATAATCATCTTTACAACTTTAAAAATGTATCAGCCGGTTTGTAAACAAGTGTAAGGTCCGTTCTGCCACCATTAATTTCAGAACATATTTTAACCCATTTCAGACCTGACTGTGCCGTCAGCTGCTGACTGAATACAGCAAACTGTGGGACCTGTAGTCAGCGGACAGAACTGCAGACCTGGTTTATAACTCAGACATTATCGAATTAGCTTACAGGTATGTTTAATTTTTATGAAAAAATCATCTCTTCATTTTTATTCGGTGTAAGAAATAAATAATGACACAAAAAGTTGAATACATTCACTATAGCGTGGAGAAGCTGTCTAATTAATGTAACGTCTGTAATAGTACCTGCACCTATAATCCAAGTGAAATTTCGAACTTAAGGAAATACGATGTTCCAGAAAGCTGGCAACACTGATTGGCTCCGTGTGTTCCATAGCGGAGCGTCCATAACCATGGAGGAAGGAATATATGGAGACGAGATAACGCGAAATCCCTGAAACCTCGTGAAAAAACTGTGCCTGCGCGGCGGACATCGTAGGAGTACCAAAACATTGGGCTGTTTGCACTGTGTCAGCTGCTGAGAATATTTCATTTTCTAATATTCTAAAGTTTTCTATAATGCCAAGTTGTGATGCATATGGTTGCACAAACAGACGAGATAGGAAAAAAACCTGGAATAGCGTTTCATAAGTAAGTCACATTGTAATTATCGTTCTTGAAGTATCTGACAGGCAACCGATACATTAGTGCCATTCGCTATAAATTTATTCATTGCTCTCAATAGGATCATATTATTCTCAAATTTTTGTTGGTGTAGTGTAGACAATTAGCATATGTTACTATTTTGCACCTGAAAAGCTATCCTTATTGTAGACAAATGTTGGAAATTTAATTTAAACGGGTCATGTTTACATCGCGACACAGTGAATATGGTATTCTGCATGCATTACTCACGTTTAAGTTTACACTGAAATTGCACGATGAAATTAATCGTGATAATTTGTGCTGTGCGAACTACTAAACGTGATGAAATAAACTTTGTTGACGGAAATGTAGTTCGCGATGCATTTCTTGTGTTTAGATGTGTCTACATAGTTTTGTTTTGTAGCGGCAATATTAACGGAAATGTTGGCAGGTTGAAATGCGGTGTATACCTGAAGAGAACAAACAATTTATTTATTATTAGCTGTTAGCTTCTGATTTTTGAATGTACTGATTTTTCTAGCAAAATTATATAGGCCACTACCAGTACAATATCTTCTAAGTAAGCTCAGAAACTATGAGGTTTTATGAAGTATTAATGCTTTTAAAGCTCTAAACATTGACTTAGGCTTTTTTTTTAAATTTCAGATATGACTTGTTTCTGTTTGTAAATATGTCTACAAGTATATTTCTAGATTTTGAAATCTTCCTTGTCAATTACTGAAATAGAATGTGAAAATATAATCTATTTGAACATCAACTAAAATTTAAGGACTGTAGAAATAAACAGTTTGTTAAAAAGAATTACCTGCTAATTAAGTTACGTCCGAATTCATCATCAAATATGGATATGGCGGATAGTTTTTTTTTTCTGGTCCAGGCCGCATTTCAACCTAACGATGTCAATTTTAAGGTACAATTTCTCGAGAACTAAGCGAGATATAAATTTTATTCTTTACTTTCAGTTTCCTTCATCGAGTTACATAAGAATTCGTCATCAAATTGCGGCGCCACGGTTATCGTTGAATCCCCTCATAACCTAACAACCTCACTTTTGAGACAGTATATCTCGCGAACTAAGCGAGATATCGAAAAATTTTATTCTTTATTTTCGATTTGTATCGTTGTGTTACATAAGAATCTATCACCAAATTTGACTTTGGGGACACGTTTCTTCTGAATTTCAACCAGAAACTCCACTCTTTTGAGACAGTATATCTCGAGAACTAAGCACTATATCAAAAAATTTTATTCTTCATTTTTGATGTGTCTCGTCGAGTTACATAATAATCCATCATCAAATTGCGGTGCCACGGTTGTCTTATGATTCCCTTGAGGTTCTTGTGCATATTTCCGTGTTTCTCTTGTCAAGCAATATGGCGGCCTCCCCTCCCCACTTGTCTCCACCGGTTTCACTCCAGTATGTGGCGAAGGTCCCTTGCGTCGTCTCCATATATTCCTTCCTCCATGTCCATAACAGGGCCGCATATAGGATCTGTAGAGCCCTACGCTACACCTGTGCTGTGGGCCCTTATATACACATGAAGCAGTATCGATTACTTATTATTAAATTAATAAACCGTTTAATGCAAAGTATTGAATAATATAACGATGGTAAAAATATACGAGGATAACTTAATGAAGAATCGAAATTTCGTAACAAGCTTTCAGCATCGTTTCCCAGACTGAAGTGGGCGATGTTAGCAAGTGATGCCTGCGCGTTCAGTTTGTTGACTGATGAGGTGCTGCCTATTTTAGTGCTGTTATTGCAACCACACACCCTCAGCACAGTACCGCATTAGCCACGCAGGAGTTAGAAAATGCTAGGGGGCTCCACATATAGGATTCTAAACTGTTTCCTGCATATTAAGATGAAACTAACGATAAAAGTTATTACATCACCAAAGCACGGAACAGAGAGAGACTAAAAGCCCCCAATATTGATTATTACTCACAACGCATGTCAACAGGATGACAGCGACTAATTTTTTATTTTTTTTTTTTTTCTTGCATGTGGTGCGGTCTCCTAGGCTACAGCCTAGGTAGCCTATGCCTAAGTGCGCCCCTGGTCTACGGGGGGATGGAGGAGTTGGCTGGGAAATTACGCTGGGCTACATGGAGGGAAGGGCGGGGAGTTTTCGAGCCAGGCCACGTAGCTTTTCCCTTATATTATTTGTCACAGTTAAACTAAGGTAGAGGACACAATACACCATGTGAATACTTATTCCCGTCATTTAATTATCGCTCATTTACTGCAACAACGTCATAACTAAAAAATCACAATTATTCAGGAGATGCATATGAGGTTAAATGTAACTTTGTTAGAATTGTTCCTGTGGTATTAATTTACGATAGTCTGACGAGTGAAAACAGTACAAAATGTCTTCTGGAAAAACGTTACGGGTTACGAGGGTGAGGGGGAGGGGGAGGGGGGATAGAAAAGCCACGTCAGGCTGCGTGGTTTATGGACGCTCCCTAGACAGAAGTGCTTATCTTGTTACTGGAATAAAATCTGGTAATACTGTAACTATCAGTTTAATATAACTTTTCTTTAAATTCTAATAAACGTGAATATGCAAATGTGACCACGAAGAAAGGAATCAGCATATGCTTTCTTAGTTTAAAGGAGAATAATATTTCTGTCTGGGATAGTCTCTGTGTCGAATACAGTTATACCTAAATTCTTGTTCCTTAAATCGGCAGTAGTGCCGAGTTATGTTTCTCTCTACAAATTGATTTTCAAGTCATTCTAAAGGAACCTCTGCGCCGTTTACTAGTTAACGCTAAGGCGCTGCACTAGAAACCTGAAATTGACACGCGGCGTCGGTCATCAGTACATATAATACGATGTACTTATGAGCCTGTAGTTGCGTGTATAATGTCGTAGGCACATAGTGAAATCCATCGCCTGCTAAGCACTTCAGCTAAAGTTTAAAAGGGACTTTTTTCTTACGACTTTACGCCTCGTCGACGTCGAGGAACATTATGGGCGGGAAAGGGCTGAGGGCTAAGAACGGGAATGAATTCGGGTGCGACCTTGTGAAGGAACCATCCCAGCATTCTCCTGGAGTTATTTATGGGAACGATGGAAAACCCAAATCTGGATGGCCCGACGGGGTTTCGAACTCGGGACCTAGCAAATGTGAGGCCAGAACTTTACCACTCACCCACCATGCTCGATAGCAAATTGTTTTGAGACTACAGAATTCACTAGGGACTCGCGACTTGTGGCACCCACGGCACCGCATCTGAGTCTGGAACGTCTATTAACTTATCTCTGTTGGTCAGGTTCTCTTCTGGCCCTGATGGTATTTTAGGACAGGAGCCTGTACATTCAGAATGACGACAGTGGAGAGCAAATGATGAAGTTAATTGTTTTAATTGTATATTTTTTGCACTTACGACTTATTAAGTAACAATTATAGAAAATAACCATATTATTGTAGGTGTAGGTTCTAAGGGACCGCGGTACGTGCTGATAACAATTGGTAGGTTTCGTCGCTAATGTACATATAGGTGAAAATATTAGGCAGCCGTAAGTTGGTAGTAGGCAGAATTATTTTTGTCATTTTAGTGGTTCTCTGGTAGAAAAGTAGGATGGAAGCATTACACTGAAAGTGCTAGTGTTGGTAACGCAGCATCAAAAAGACCAATAATTTCTCCATACAGGAAAAGATTTGTTTTGCAAATATACATTAACTATTTCGCTCGCTGACATATAGGTATTTTTTGAAAGGTTGTTACTGAATAATGTTGACCTGTGAGAAAACAAGAACTGAGCTGTCCGTTAACAGAAGATAACAATCATGTCGTGGCGTCAATAATTCATACACTATATATGACTTATATTTGAAGGCAAGGAATAACTTGAAAGTGTTCTTAAATACTTGATTATTCAAAATGAAATTATCGGCTCATATGGAGATGTCATTAGAAAAGAAATCAATATTGACGTAAATATTGCATGTGAATATATCTTGTCGGACAAGAGAGGTGAAAAATTCCATTGATGTTAGTTTTTCTGACGATTAAAAGATATTATTTCGAGAAGAATTTTTAGGTTCTGTGGAACTGACTGACATTAACGCAAAATTTCGCAACTGATCATTTTGTATAATTCAGAGATCTTGAGCCAGAAAAGGGCATTGGACGTGGATACGACGTATGTTCCACTATGAGGGAAATGAATGGTGTTCATAAAATAATACATACCAGATTAGTGATTAGTTAAACTTAATTTTACAAGTATTACACAAAAGCAACGTCTACGTATTTTTCGTCTCTTTAAAAAAAATCCTAATTTTGATTTATTGAAATGTTGATGATGTTTTTAAATGATTATGTTATGTTATTCTGTATGAAAACTGTTTTATTTTTCGGCAAAGATTTCACCCTACCGGCATCACCATTAAAACGCGCCTTTAGGAGTTTGAGAGGCGTTTTAAATGTTGGAAAAAATGCAGTTCGTCGGTATTTAAATAATTAATTGAATGCGTCGTTACTTTCTTTTCAATTGAAACCAGGCTAAGCCAAGGCAAGCAACAGCTGACTGTTAGCAGCGGGGGTGAGCACGCACAATAGAACAGCCCCAGTCTCACAGCCAGGACGCTGTTTCTAATACTCAGAAATGCCTGGCTAAATAGTTCTTTCACTCAAATCTATGAAATTCTGTGACGATAGTGATTATATATTAATTTCAGCTATGGAATTATTGTACGAAATAGACGCAATCGGATTAAGACTGCCGTGAAAAAAGAGGGGAGACGATGCGGAACAGCCTCAGGGATACCAACAGTTCCAAATGCAATCTCACGCTGTTGTAAGCGCAATTACAAACGCTGCTGATGTCTTTGTGCATTTAATTAATTTTTAAGTCTGTAATAACAAACGATCAGAAACTTTGTTACAAATTCTTCCAAACTGATTGGAATTGTGACTTTATCATTCAAGTTAATACACCACAAATTTCTATGCAAAAAATTGGTTTGTTTGAGATGAAAGTGAGTCCAAATATTTAAGCAGATGGCGGTGTTATAAACTGTTCTTAACAAAATGGCACCGACTTGTTCACTAATAAACCCGAAGTATATGTTGAATAATGTATTTACCAAATTAGTTAGGTGAACAACTATAGTGCCGATAAAAAAAAGTTAATTTCAAAATAAACCAAATACAATTTTTTGAGCGATTGTTCCCTGAAATTTGTCCTGGGCAAGGAGCTTCCATATACTACGTGGCTAGGTCTGGGAGGAGGATTGGCTGGAAAGCTGCGCTAGGGCTACGTGGGGTGGAGGGGGGGAGGGGGGAGTTCCGAGCCAGGCCACGTAGTGTGAATATTTATTTTCTTTATTTAATTATCTCTGTATGTAATTTACGATAGTCTGACAAGAGAAAACAGAACGAAATGTCTTCTGGAATCAGTAGGGGAAAAAACTACGTGCTACGTGGGGAGAGGGGGGTAGAGGCAAAAGCCACGTCGGGTTACGTGGGGGGAGGGGGTTCACAGGAGGCCCGAATGGAGCTACGTGGTTTATGGTCGCTCCCTCAGGGAGTACGTGTGAAGTCCTGCCTGAGCGCTGTGGGGCCGTGTTGCCTGTAATCTCCGAGCGTGGTGGTGAGTGGCTAAGCTCTGGCCTCGCATTCGAGAGGACGCGGGTTCGTATCCTCGTGCAGCCATCCAGGTTTAGGTTTTCGAAAGTTTTCCCAAATCAGGAGAATGCCGCCGCGATGCTTTATTCAGAAGGCCATTCGTGAATTCCTTCCTTGTACAAAAAATATATTATATATATATGCTCTCATAGATCGCTAATTGCACTCCTTGAGACAGCTCAAATTCCGTGACGTATCATTAACGTAAGTTCTGTACACACAGCTTGCTCTGTCATCCCACCTAGAAGAATTTGAATGGTGTGTTGTAGGCGTCGTGCGGTTTGGATCCATTTTGTGTGGTAGATGCGAAGCGCTAAATCTAAGTGGAGTGGTTGTTGTTTTTTAAAATCGACGTTGATTTTCCCTCCCAGGTGAAGAATGCAGCGAAAGCAAAGCCACTAATGGGCCAGTCCAATAAAAAAGGAACTCCTAGAAGTTTGTTAGATAAATAATGTTTGGTATTTATGACTGTGTTTGAATGTACGATCAGTATAAAAGATAAAGGAATGAAGATTTGTTTATGAGGAGATTGGTTAGCATTCGGCTGATCCGTGTTGGGCCGCATTCGACGATATTCTGCCGCAGTCGGGAGAACTTACGCCGAGTCGGCTGTTAACAGGATAGCCAACGCCCAAGTTGAAACAAACAGCTGAGCGCAGTGAGTACCAACACTGCAGATAAATATGTCTGTATTCGTAACAACGGTTTTAATTAGTTTCATTTCAAGCTTCGTTATTCCGTATAATATTAGTTAAAATTTGCATCTAAGCACTAGAGGTTTCCAATTAGATTGTTAGAAGTTGGTTTTCTAATAAAGAACTGGATGCATTGTATAATAACCCATCACCATAAGGACGTTCATCTTAGTGGTTGAAATAAAAGGCTTAAAGATTGTAAAATGCCAGGCGGAATCCATAGCAGCGAATTAAGTGGCATTTTGGAGGCAAAACTCCACCAATACAATTCATTCTTCTTCTTATTATTATTAAATATTTCTTCCAAGCGTTACTTTGTGGTATTTCTTTTCCTTTGTGCACGAAGACACCGTAATACAAATTTAACTTTCTCCAGAAGTTTTACGTATTTTTCAGTAATAAGAACTTAATAAATAAACTGTTTTTGCACTGAATACATTATGAAATTCTTCCATTGACACACTTTTCATTAAAGCCGTAGGGAAGCAAAAGTGAATATTTTCATTTTTGAATTATCTTTTTACCTGCATTAATTTTGCTCCTGAGTGGGCAGACAATAATGGTACACGCAAAATGTGGTCAATAATGTAACGTATTTTATAAACATCTTCGAGTTTAGAAATTTCTTGCTTCTTTCAATAGCTCCAACAATTTATACAGGCTTATTATGTGAATTTTGACTTGGCGATTAAAATACATAAAACATAGGTGACGACTTCTTGACGGGTGTATTGAAACCGTATACGTCTGGTATTCCGGCAGTTGGTCAATCAGTTAGTGTCCAGGTTAATACTATGTACTGTAAGATAACGAAGCTTTCTCCAGTAGTATTACTGTTACATCACCACGACCTCATTCAGCTGATTTCTACCTGTATCAGCAGATACTAACTTCGCGTGTGTTTTCTGGATGGAAATTTGAGTGGAGGGTTTGTGTTGTCACAAAATTCAGTGAGCGACAGTAAAATTATTGATTGTGAACCTTTTCTCCTTAGCCTTGGGAAACAATACAGGCTGATTTTCATTGACGAGAGGCTCATCTGGTAGCTGCTTGAGGTACACGTTATCCAGAAATGTACTTCAAGTTTGAGGCTTACATCTGAAAAAATGGTAGTACTAACACCGTTAAAAAAAACTGTAACTAACATTGCACGATGAAAACTCAGCAACAGGGCTAAAAACAACTGACTCTGTCAGCAATAGAGGCAAAGCAGCAAATTTTCTTAAATAAAATCGAAACTTTTTGGCTAATGAAATATGAGTGTAATAATTGTCATGAGCTAAGCTTCCAGCAGACCTTTTCTGCCACGATGTAACACAGCCGAGAGTTATGAGTGTTTGGATTTAAGCCTATAAGCTAATGGACTTACATGGTTAAGTAGCAGACTCTGCATAATAGATATCTTTATTCCTTTCTTACTGTAATACCTTGTCCGTCTAGTATGGATACAACCATTTTCTTTTAGATTAGACAATTACCCCAATTGGTGACTTTGATCCCTTGCGACATTTTAGTTTGCGATTAAGGAATTAGGTAATCGTTGGTCAAGGCATTCTATTCTAAACACAATCATATATGTAATTATGATCTGCGATGTAACTTCCTTTTTTATTATTTTCCCTTTGAATCAATGTAATCTGTTATCAAAATAACGATGTCATAGAGGTTGAAACTTTCTGTTGACCAGTTCACTCTTCATTTGCTTTGGGAATGACAGCGGTAGCATCGAGAAAGAAGGCGCCTGTCTCTCCTAAACCAAGAGAAGTACAGAACCTATGTACTATAATAGGGAGATGAGGCGGTTAACGAGGTTCGTGAGAAGAGAACGTAATGGAGTTAAAAAAACAGCAGGGTAGTAGGGAATATCTGAAACAACTAAACAATGAATTAATAATAGCAAAGCATGTGGCTGAAGTTGGATTTATGAAGGGATATTATTAGGGTAAATGCAAAAACATTTCGGATGAAATGAACAAGGAGGCCAAATTGCGAGTGTAGAAGAATTCTTAAAAGGTAGAAAGCACAAAGGTAGGGTAGAAAATGTAGTATCAAAATAAGTGGGGGAGGGGGGGGGTTAAAATAGGAGTGCCATACGGTGGCGTATTGGGACCATTGATATTCATGATTCTAATGAATTTTTTTTGTTGGTGTTTTACTGTCAGAAGTTAGGTTGTTTGCAGATGACATAATGTTATACAACAGATCAAAACAGGTGAAGACTGTGAACAGCTGCAGCGTGACCTGCATAGAATATCTAAATGTGTACGTCAGCATGGAATGAAGGTAAATGCCAAGAAGGGTCTGCTTACTAGGTACACAGATAAAGAACTAAACGTTGTTTATAATTATTTGGTGGGGTCAGAATTGTATGTTGAAGGCTTAAAGTGTAAATATCTTTGTATAACAATTGATAATTAAATCATATGGGTTTTGCACATTGGGTAAGTGGTAGGAAAAGGTTACAAAATCCTTTATTTACTGGAGAGGGTGATGAGAATCTGTGCTAGACAGGTAAGGGAGTTTGGTTACAAAACTTTGGTCAGACCATTGCTTGAAAAAGGTGGTGGTGTATGGAATCCACATTTTTGGTATCAAATACAGGAGTTGGAGGGGGTACAAAGAAGGGCTGCTAGATTTGTCTCTGAAAAATACCGTAGAACGCAATCAGTAACTGATATGATAAAAAAAACTGGAATTGGATTCATTCGAAGATAAAAGGAGGGTGAAGACGGTCATGAGAGTGTGCAAGGCGTATATTGGTGAAGAGTCCTTGAAAGATATTGGTGTAAGAATTGAAATTAATACATGGAAGCGAAAAGATGACCATGGCCACAAGCTGGCACTCGATTCAGACACAAGGGTGTAGGAAGATTCCTTTTGAAGGTAAGGGGTATCAGGGACTAGAATAAGTTACCAAGACAATTGATGAATAATTTACCAAAAACGTTGTAACAATTTAAAGTTGAAATTTGTAGAGGGCAAAAAGTATTTGCGGTAACGGAAAAAAAAATGAATGTGCAGGAAATTTGTCACTGGAGCGTGCGCTTCACCGCAATTAAATTAGAAATTAAATACTTATTGAAGACGTTAAGTGAAAAAGTCTTAGTGTAACATTTTGGAATTGAATTATAAATTATTTTGAAAACTTTCAAATCAATAATAAAGGCTAAGGACGAACACGGCAGATTACGGAAATCTAAGCAGCTCAGAACTGCCGGCACACTGTTTACAATCATTACACTCGTAACTGCTGTCGCGTCGCCACAACAACAAATATTCAACATCACGAGGACACTGCGGCGATAATACAGTCACAAACCCCGTGCATAAGGACTGAAGTCATTGTCCTAGTGCTTTGGTGTGGAATTCCGAACAACGCATGTTCAATACAATACAATACAATACATTCATTTTCCATTGATCCCAATATAAGAGACTGGCTCTGTGGGATGTGGAAAGTTGTCAATTTACAGATAAACAGTTGCATAACAAAATAATAAGTACACCACTAGATGTACAGTCATAGTATACATGGTACATTAAACACTTCCATTACAAAATAATACATACACCAGAAGATGTACAGTCATAGCATATATGGTACATTAAAAAAAAATCCATAACAAAATAATACATACACCACAAGATGTACATAACATATATGGTACCGTAAACAATTACGTAACAAACTAAATACATACACCAGGAGATGTTCAACGGCGAACGATGTTTATATTCATGTAAAGCAGTGAACATTTAAATAAATAAAAAAAGCATTTGGAGGATTGACGTTTCATATAATTAACGTCTGGATTATTGACGATTAGGCTGAATATTTAGTGACGTACATTTGAGACAGTAATTTGTTGTAGAAACTAACAGTGGAGTGTACACTCTCCAGCGTGCAGTATCTCAGAATTAGATTTATTACTGTCAGCTGATTTGTGGTGAAAGTTGTGTATTGGATGTGTTGTTTATAAAGGTGAAAAGACGAGGAAAGACAATGATGTGAAGCAATAAATGTGACGCACATTAAACGGGAGGTGTGTTTCTATCTGCGAGGTGTTTGTGGAGCCGTGCAGAACACGTATTGCTCATTACAACTCAAGGAATAAAGTTCGTTGAGCATACGTTTTTCGGTATGTGTTTGGCATTGTACCGTTTTTCTTTATTAAAAAATGTGAGTTGAGTTCTAATGTTGTGTGCAGTATGAATAATTTGAATCATAAAATGTTCGCCGTATGTTTAATTTGGTCGTATTTCATCAATTAATATGTATGAGCTAATTACTATGCAGAACTTATTAATATTAGTTGGTAGAGTTTTACAATGTTGCATTTCATTGTTTTTTAAACTAATTTTTTACTATAATGCATCATTGTGGAACTATTTACATTGCGATTAAAAAAAAAAAATAACAACAAGATTTGTTTTAATCCGGTTGAAACACACCACATCTTTATTTTTAAGCGTAACAACCAGTGAAATTAGTCACAGGAATGCAATTTGCTTTATGAGTGCTGTACCGTTATTTCCATCATGTCGTCTGGTCTATATTTATTCTAATTTTTCGGTTGTACGGTTGTAGTAAATTGTTACAAATGATCTGAGCTCCTGAAGCAAACAATTTGAAGTTGGCTGATAGTTGTTTTCTATTAGTATCATTCCATCCTGTTTTATTTAAAGCTAGCCACATTTTATGTTTTTACATATTAATTGATATATATTGGTCAGTAGAATCACACTGACTAAAAGATAGTAGTGTAAAATCAAGAAATAAAATTAATTTTGCTTTAGGATGTGAATTACATACGGTATAGTAAAAGAGATACTGAATAAAATCCTGTTGGAACTAAAAATAGGAATATCACAATATGGTTTATGAGGACCATTGCTGTATATATTATTCTAATCAATGATTGTATGTTACACTCTGAAAAAATAAGTGTCTATCTTTCTGGAACACTGTATTATGTTCCCATCTAAATAACATGAACACATGAAATTGCTGATCTGCTAGTTTATGTTATCAACAAAAATGGAATAAATGTGATGCCTGTGTACTACCATTTAACAAAAGGTCATATTTACCCTTCTCGAGGACATTGTGTGTGTTGTTGTATAGCAGAGGTAGAGCTCTGTATTTATTTCTGTCAGAATGGAGACTGTGGTTTTTATTATTTTCCTATAGTTTTAGTCTTGAGTACAAAGGTCCCCTGCAGTGTGCAATACTCATTTGTCAGCAGTGTGAACATACATTGTGAGCTGTTACAGTGAGTCCATCTATATTATCCATTTGCTCAGCTACAAACAGAGCTGGGCTTCTTTCTGAATCCTGTTTTGACTTGTGTCAGTATATACAAGTATCCTATAAACAGTTACATTTCACTTTCTGCCTCCCTGTGTTTCTCATTGTTTACTCTTTATCATATTAACTACTAATATTTTTCTGTAATAACTAAATTCATGCTAACCGACTCTCCCTGTTAACTCTTTAGCCTTGTAGTTTGTTCATTGTAATACAGCTGTCGCATTAGAACTCTACTGAACTATATATTGGATCAATTAGTTCCTTCCATAATCTCTATTTTATTTGTTTTCTTGGCAGGTGTTCTTAATCATAAGTATTTCTTCCAATGGACACAAGTCTCCAATTTTTATGAACTGACCAAATCAAAGGCTGGTTGGTGTCTGACTGCAGTCTATGCAAAGTCGATCTAAGGCTAGTTTGTTGACCCTCCTCCTACTGTTCAGTGGCCAGTCGTAGGTGACTCCTACGTGCACTGGTCACTAAATAACAATGAATAGTATCTACTAGTTATTTCTTACATATGTGATATATTATATTGTATTTAAGACTTCCATGAGTATTAGGTAAGTTGGTGTGAAGCAAATATTTTTTTTTCTATACTGATTTCAGGATATTTCGTGCTTTCATAATATTTTTTATCAGTACGTGCTATGTTGGTGTATCTGTATATACCTCCTTAGTGGCGTTTTGCAGTAAAGGAATTAAAATTGTTTTCTCTATTTCTATACAGGTCAAAATTTGGCTATCAACAAAATAATATGTCAGTGTTGTAAACAAATATTAGACTGTTGAAGAAGTTAAATGTTGGAAGTGCTTTAATCCGACCTGACCGGAGCCATATGAGTACAGCTAATGAGAGCATCATGTCAGTGAACAGGCCATCACAATATACATGTTCCAAGTGTCTTCAATATTTCACCACTAGGGACATGCTAATTAGGCATGTTTTTAGTCATTTGAGTCTATTGCTAAATACACCATTACATATTTGCATAAATTGTGGTCAAGTTTTCTCAAATCAATCAAACTTGTTTTGCCACAATATTCGAAGAGAGAAAGGAAACAATATTTAAACAGCCTTCATTAATTGAACTTGCTTGTGCATCCTGTGGAGACACCTTTTCATCTTGGTGTTTACTTACAAAACATCTGTTCACTCATATCTCGGCTATTTCAGCCCCTATATTTAAATGCACATATTATAATGAAGATTTTGATGATGAGACAAAATTGTATATTCATAAATCCACCAGCAGAACTTCACAAAGAAGGTAAGCTAAGGCCTTACTATTTTATATTGATATATCAGCTAATTGATCTTGTTTATGTCTTATAATCAGAAGATATGCACTAAAATTGGAATTATGTCTCCTAGATTACCATCAGTTTAATCAAATGAGATCATAGTAGCTGCTCATATAGGTAATATTTGTATAGTTGTCTGAGTGATTTGGAGTTGTAAGTGAGCTATACCAGAATTTGGACAGATCTTAAATACATTCTAAGAATAACACAAAGCCAGCTACCTTATTATCTAGTTTCAGTGTGGCATCATTTGACAGTAAAGGCTCACTAATAAGTTTATGCAACTTAAAAAAAAAAAGAATGAAAATGTGAAAAAAAATGTTCATGAGACAGAAGGCAGTAGGGCATTACTTTTAGTAAGAAAGAAGTAGATATGTTTTATTTGTGAGAGTGATTCACATTTGTATACTGATTTCAAGATACCATTGATTACCAACCACAGCTATTGGGATTCAAACCCGCTCTTCTTTTAGTTACACCTTGAGAAATTATTGGAAGATATTATGTTTTTCAGCAAGGTCTATGTGAATATCTTCTTGTTAACAAACCCATCACAAACATTATCTGGGGAAAAATTTATGTACTCTTAGAGTTTTTTCCATTGAAGTAAATTTAAAAAATCAAAAAATATAATAGCTCCAGATTTATTATTTTTCAAAAGTTAACTGCCTGTTGGATGATCCCAAACTGGATAATTAGGTAGAAACCATCTTGTTATTTCTTTTTGCTAATAATCTGTGGCTTTTCATGGGTTACTACTGATTATAAATAAATAATGATTAAAATTCATGAATATTCCTATGACATAAAACTATTCAGCTATGGTCAGTAGGCTATAAAATTAATGAATAGTTTTAAAGACATACAGTAAATATGACAAATTAGAATTTATAATTTCATATGTCAATGTATATAATTTTGCAATTATAAGTACAAGTATGATGCATACAGGCAGACAAAAAATAATGGTTGGTTTGATTCATTTAGGAGTTTACTATGATACATAACATTTAAATATTTTGGTTAAGATTGAAGAGAAAGTAAAACATTAAATTATTAAAATATTTAGATTAATCATTATCTTTGCATCAGTACAGTAAATATACTTATCATAGTTGAAATAAAAAAATAACTATGAAAATATTGCTAAATTCGGTTGCATTTTCTTTGGGTTAGTTATCAAAAAGTGATGTAAATTGTCAGCTCTGTAACTAAGAACCTTCTCCTACCTTCACAGTTGCTTTTTCTATTTATGTGCATATCTGTGATTTAGAAAAGTTAGCTGAGACAAGAGAACATGTTAAAAATGCGATGCGCGGGGCTTTTAACGACTTTAGATGCAACTCACTTTCTAAGAGTCTCAACGAAAACCCAAAGAAATTTTGGTCGTATGTAAAAAAAGTTAGTGGTAGTGACAACAATATGTCAGTTCTACTACAAGACGGCCGGGAAGTTGATGACAGCCGCGAAAAGGCTACCGTATTTAACACCGAATTTAAAAATTCTTTCACTGACGAAAACATGGAAAACATTCCCGCTTTTGCACGGCGTGTAGAATTTGAGATGGATCCAGTTCAAATTGATAGTGTAGGTATCATAAAGCAATTAAAGCTCCTGAAGTGGGGGAAGGCGCCGGGTCCTGATGGTATTTCAGTAAGATTATTTTCGGAATACGCGGAAGAAATAGAACCATTTCTATCAGATATATTTCGTAAATCTTTAGAAGAAAGAAAAGTACCTTCTGACTGGAAAATAGCGCAGGTGATTCCCGTTTTCAAGAAAGGTGATCGGAGAGATCCTAGGAATTATCGACCCATATCTCTAACATCTGTCTGCAGTAGAATTCTGGAGCATGTCATATGCTCTAACGTTATGAAGTTTCTGGATGGAAACGAGTTACTTACAGCAAACCAACACGGATTTCGTAAGAACCGTTCGTGTGAAACGCAACTGGCTCTATTTTCGCATGATGTAATGAAGGTTATCGATGCAGGATCACAAGTTGACGCTATTTTCTTGGATTTCCAGAAGGCTTTTGATTCTGTACCACATAACCGCCTTTTGGTGAAGATTCGAGCGTACGGTATATCTGATAAGATCTGGGAATGGATACGCGATTTTCTAACTGGTCGGTCGCAGTATGTCGTTGTTGACGGGGAAGCCTCTTCAAAGCTAGATGTTACATCGGGCGTTCCTCAAGGAAGTGTAATAGGACCTCTTCTTTTCTTAATTTTTATAAACGATCTCGGTGACTACGTTAATTGCAGGATGCGATTTTTTGCTGATGATGCAGTTATTTATAGGGGAGGGGGGGGGGCTCTGACGATTGCTTAGAAATACAGCGCGATCTGGATGTTATTTCGGAATGGTGCCGTAAATGGCAGCTTACACTTAACTGTAAAAAGTGCAAGGCAATGCAAATAAGTAATAAAAAGACCGCGTTTGCTCACGAGTACAAAGTTAACAATTCAGTTGTTGACACGGTCGATTTCCTGAAGTATCTAGGCGTAACAGTACAAAGCAACATGAAATGGGACTTGCACATAACTTCCGTCGTAGGCAAAGCTAATTCTAAACTACGTTTTATAGGTCGTATTTTGAGAAGCTGCAATGCTCATACAAAGGAAATAGCGTACAAAACACTAGTGCGTCCCCATTTGGAATACTGTTGTGCAATTTGGGATCCGTATCGCAAGGGATTGATTGACACGTTAGAGAAAGTACAGAGAAGAGCCGCTCGATTCGTGACCGCTAGTTACAGTCCTTATGTAAGTGTCACAGAGCTGATACGTGGGTTAAGCTGGGATTGTTTGGCGGACAGACGACGTCGTTTTCGTTTAAATTTGTTGGAGAATATGCGAAAATCTCTAATTTACGAGTGCAACGAAATACTTCTTCCGCCAACCTATTTAGGTCGCAATGACAGAAGGGATAAGATTCGAGAGATAAGATGCCGTACTGATACATTTATGTATTCTTTCTTTCCTCGTTCTATTCGGGATTGGAATACTCTAAAATAGGATTGGTGCTTAGCACCCTCTGCCACCCACAGTAATTGTGAATTGCAGAGTATAGATGTAGATGTAGATCTGTTATTGTTACTTAAATTTTAACAGTTAATCGGGTAGAGCAGTGATGCAGGAAAATAAACTGTAAAGGACTCATTATTATGAACAGCAATTCTTTATTACACATTCACATGCCAATACATAATACAATATACAACACCATAGACGAGAGAGATTACAAGCAATGCAAAAAATGTTTTAACCTCTGTGCATTGCACTAATAATCTCTACAATCCTCCCCTCCCTCGGAAGATCATTAACTTGTGGATGATCATTCCGCACTTTAGAGATTATGCCACCTGGACCTACTCCACCAGCTGACTGTTATGCGACTCATGTAGTCTGTGACACAGTGCCTTCATGAAGATATCCACAACGTTTTGTTCACTCGGGACAGATCAAAGTTCCATTGTCCCATCCATCAACTTTTCTCTTACAAAGTGATGCCTGATCACATTGTGCTTTGTTCTGGATTTGTCATCATAGTTTCAGCATGTGTATAGCTGCCTGGCTATCACACCATATTTGTACTGTCACTTATTTCTTGGAACTTTAAGGACTTCAATAATTCTTTTTCCCAAAACACTTCTCTTGTACAAGCTACTATGGCCACATATTCTTCCTCCATTGTACTAAGTGCAATCACAGATTGTCTTCAACTTTTGCAGATGATTGGAGCACCTTCAAGGAAAAGCACCCACTTATGCTCTTGCGAGTGGTTGTACAAGTAAACCAATCTTCATTGGCATATGCTACAAGACTTCCATTAGTTGTGCAATATGTAATTACATATTCTTGTATGTATTTTAAATACCTCAGTACCCTTATAGCTGCATTCCAATGACACTTGTTGAATTGCGAACAATATTGAGCCAACTTGCCTACTAAGAAGGCATTGTCAGGTCTAGATCTCTGCGATCAATACAAGTATAACACACCACCAATGAGTTCTCTGTAAGGAAGGTTCTTGAGGTCATCTTCATTATGGTCGTCGAGAAACTCTACCCACTACTCCATTAAGGTTTTAATTCCTTTTGCGTCGTGCAGTTCAAATTCATTCAGTAGATTTGTTGACAGATCTTTCTTGTTAGAGGGTGATGCTACCATCCTCTTTCTTATTGAATTTTACTCCCAGAAGATGCAAAATTGTTCCTAGGTACTTAATATTAAAGTATATCTCCTGAAGGTCTTTACATCTCATTGATTTATTCTCTGTCAGTGCAAGTATATTGTCCACATAAACAGCTGATATGGCCTTTCCTTCTTCTTTCTTCAACTGAATGCACACTGATCGACTTTATTACTAACGAATCCAAGATTTTCTAACATTTTGTTGAAATGTTTATTCCAGCATCTTCCAAATTTTTTCAAATCATATATCGATTTGTTCAATTTACAAACCAGATTTTCTTTACCTCTTTGTATAAACCCTTCAGGTTATTCCATATACAATTTTTTTTAATCACTGTGAAGGTAAGCAGATTTAACATCATATTGATCCATGAACCACTTTTTCTCAACACCAACAGCTACAAGTAATCTTACAGTATCAATGCCTGATACAAGCGCACACGTCATCATAATGCACTCCCTTCTTTTGAGAGAAACCCTTCGCAACAAAGCGCACCTAAACATTCTGCTTCTCTTACTTTTAATACCCATTTCCATTTAATGACATTTGCATTAGGAAGTTGTATAACCAATGATCATATGTTGTACTTCTTCAATTATTCTATTTCTTCATTTATTGCTCCCAACCATTTTGCTGCTTTAGCAGAAATTGATAGCCTGATTGAATGAAGATTACTCCACTATATTATTAGGATGATCCGTATGAGATTGTGATTGTATGTTATCATCTTTCTTTGGTTTTATAAACCACATTTCTCGAAGATTCATACTCTGTTGCTTTTGGAGGTTTGCATTATGTTTTGTAGTGCTTCCATTTGGTCATTCTCTCTTCTTTACTTGAACAGTTGTTTGTCCTTCACTCTGTTCAACTTTGAAGTTTCTTCCTCATTTTCTGTGTCTGGAAATCCTTTGAAGTCTTCTTCCTCACTTGACAGATTTTCTTCAGAATTATTCATCACATTTTCTTCAGTATTGCTACCTGAAATTTCATCACTGCAGTGATAGTTTCTTATCGATCCAGTTGTTTGAAGCTAGAATCTTCGGGATTATTGATGTGTTTTGCTTCATCACTTGTGCTCTCTTTGAACACACAGTCACATGACTCTACAACTTGTTGAGTATCATGTACCCACATCTATATATTGCATATCCAACCAAAATACCTTTCTTGGTCCTTGCTGAGAGTTTTGAGTGGATTTTCTGTTTAGGAATACCCAGAAACATTTCACATCCTTTTGCCTGAAGATGAGTGACACTTGGCTTCCTGCCAATTCATATGGAGTTTTAACTGTTTGTGACTCTGTTCCTGATATATTCTGCAGTATATATCACTTCTGCCCAAGCTGCCTTAGGTAACCTACTACTGCTGATTTCACTTCTCACTAAATCCACCAGAGTTCTGTTGAATCTCTATGATAATCCATTTTGCTGTGGTGAGTAAATCATTGTCTTTTCATATACAACGCTATTATTCTCACAGAAGATATCCCAATTCTTCGAACAAAATTCAGGTCCATTATCTGTTCAAACTCACTTTAAGGATTTGCCAGTTTGTTTTTCAATCTGGATCTTCCACATTTTAAACTCAGCCAGTACACTTCCATTTCTTTTAAGAAGTCTGATGAAAGCATATCTGCTAGCATTCATCCACTCTGCTAAGAACATATCTGTTGCCACTAAAGCTTTCCTCGCCTATTGGTCCCATGAGATCTGCTGCATGAACGAGCTTCAAAATTATTCCATCACTTTTCCGGTTGTGAGTTGCTTCATGGATGTGTCACAAATGGCAGTCGTGTCGCTTTTCCTACTAAACAGTCATTACATGGTGTAGGAGATGTCAACTCACCGTTCAAACCACTTACAGACTGTGTTTTGACCATTTTTATAATCAGATTCTTGCTAGGATGCATTAGTCTTTGATACCACAAATCTTATGTTTTTAACTTTCCATTTTCTTTAAATTAAGTTCTGTTCTCGCCACAGACAATGAGACCCTATATTTACCACTTTCAATAGTAAATTTATACTGTCATTGTAAATGCAACATCCATGTTTTGTTAAAAACAACTTTCCTGTTATTTTCAGATAACTGACAAAATTCCATGGCTAATGGCAGGCACTAAAAGAATGTTTTTAATTTGTATGGCACTATTTGTATAGTTACTACCTACAGGGCCACATTTGGGGTTTGTAGCCCCTAGGCTTTATATAAATATAGTATTATCGATTACTTATCACTAATGTAATAAAACTTTGGTGCAAAATATTGAATAATAATAGTAAAAATATATGAGGATAACTTACTGAAGAATGGAAAGTTTGTAAGGCTCTTTCTGTATGGTTTCAAAGACTAAAGTGAAAAATGTTATCAAGTGATGTTCCCACGTTCAATTTTTCGACTGATGATCGACAGATAAGGCGCTGCCTATTTTAGTTGTGTTGTTGTAACCAATACCCTCAGCAGAAGCCCGCGGAATAACAAATTCAAAAATTTTTGTAACAATATAAAACATTACGTCTACTTATTGAGATAATGCAAACAATAACAGATTATTAACATCAACAAAACACGAGAAAGATTAAAAAGACAATATTGATTTTTCATACCTTCATGTTAAGAAGATGACTAATATATTTTTATTTTTTATTCTTATTTTTGCATGTGATGCCGGCCCCTAGCCTACAGTCTAGGTAACCTATGCCTAAATACGGCCCTGATTACCTTTAATCTTTGCATTTACATTACCTCTTCCAATTTTTGGTGTTGTCGTGCCATTTGCTGTCACAACATTTTCAGTAGTCAGATTTTCACTAATCCAAGAAAAATACTTTTTTTCTGGAGACATGTGATGAGTGGCACATGAGTCTATGACCCAAACATCGCTATTTAATACAGCTGAACCACATGAATCACTGGTTGTCAATTCACTAGATAAAAGTTCGCTGCTTGATTTATTGGGACATACATTTGCAAAATGACCGACTTCTTTACAGAGAAAACACTTGCCTTTTCCTTATTCCTTTCTTACAGTGTTTTCCATGCTCGCTTCTAGATTTAACATGTTACTAGATTTGATGTCAATAGTTTTCGTGTTCACTTTCTTCATGAATAATGCAGACTGTTTCATGTCCTTCGTTTTTTGTCGTCTTGAAGTTTCGGCAAGAAGACACCTTTTCACTATACCACATGTAAACTCGCTATTTGGTAGATTACATAAAGCTATTACAACAGTTTCCCATTCCTCGGAAAGGCCGCACAAAATCGTAATAGCTAAATCTTCATCTTCTATAGGCGTAGCTAACATTGGCAAGATCTGTAATAGTTCTGTTAGCTGTCCCAAATATAATTACAACGAATAAAATTTCTCCTGAGTTGCGTAATATGAAGTTTTGCTGTCTCGTGGTGCATACAACCGTTCCAGTTCATTCCAGGCTTCCTTAGAATTTGTTAAGTGCCATATATGCATTTTCCTGTTCATTGCACACAGCAAGTGCGATCTTTGCATAAGCTTAATTTATCTTGATGCATAATTACGTTTCACAGTTGGATCTGAGTCGCCAGTCGGTTCTTCTTTGCCTCGTTCAATAACTGTCCATAAATCACTTTCCTTTATTACCATATTTGGTAATTCCATGATGCATAACTTATACCATTCAATTTTGTTATAGCCGTAGACCAGTGATCAGACGTGTTGAATTGATCTAAATAACTTCTATCTGCTGTATCCTTAACGCTAAAAATTCTTAGCCAACTTTTTCGAATCAACACCACAACTGAACCATAGTGTTTATAACACCTCTGCGCTGTACCAAGTCGCATAACCAATGTTGTTATTACTTATATTTTAGCAGTTAATCATGTAGAGCAGTGGAACACGAAAATAAACTGTAAAGGTCTTGTTATTACGAACAGCAATTTTTTATTACTCCTTTACATGCCAATTGGTAATACAAGGTAACACAATATTATAGACCAGAGAGATTACAAGCTGTGAAAAGGATATTTAAACCCCTGTGCATTGCACTTATAATCACTATAATATCAATTTTGCTTGCTATTGTGATAGCTTTGTATTGATTTACTTATTTTTAAAGTGATTCAATGTTGTATATAGTAGCCATTCTGTGTCATTTAGTTCATCTCTAATTAAATGAGTGTACATAATGTAAGCAATTACTGGTTTGAGATAATGCATAGGCTAAATTCCTCTCATTATAACTATTACTAGTTCACCATTTTCAACTAACAGCAGATATATGACTTCAGATTTATGGCAACATTATGAACATGAACATTTTGTACGGTCTACCTAAAGTACATAAAGTAGAAGTACCTATGCGACCTATTGTAAGTACAATTGATAGCCCTACGTACTTTTTGGCTAAATACCTCAAAGATATTCTCAACCCATTGGTAGGGAAGGCTCATCGCAGTATTCGAAATTCCAGTGAGTTTGTGGAAATCTTAGACAACATAAAGTTAGATACTGGTGATTTAATGGTGAGCTTCGATATGGTCTCTCTTTTTACTCGTGTTCCCATGGTCGACTCCTTAGATCTGTTAAGGAGGTATTTTGATCAAAAAATGATTGATATTGATTGTATTGACAACCACTTATTTTAAGTTTGAAGGAGAATATTACGAACAAGTGGACGGTGTAACAATGGGTTCGCCGTTGTCTCTGTCATTGCTGATTTCTTCATGGAATTTTTTGAAGAAGAGGCACTAAACCACGCACCACTCCAGCCGAAGTGTTTTTATAGGTATGTCGATGACACCTTTGTGATTTGGCCCCATAGAAGAAACAGTCTTAACCAATTCCTTGCGCATATCAATTCTATCCATGAAAATATTCAGTTCACAATGGAATTGGAGGAGGACGGTTGCCTGCCATTTCTTGATGTGCTTGTTATTAAACGTGCCGATGGTTCGCTGCGACACACTTTGTATCGGAAGCCTACCCATACCTGACTTATATTTAAACACCAACAGCTGCCATCATCCGGCACAACGAAACTCTGTATTAACTACCTTGGTACACAGAGCACAAAGGATTTGTGACAAACATAGCCTGTCTGGTGAATTGGATTATCTCCGGAAAACGTTTTTAAATAATGGTTATAATCGGGGACAGATTACCCGTGTGTTTAAACAGAAGGAAAATCGACGGAGAGATCAGATTGATACCAAGGCCCTTGTATTTCTGCCGTTTGTGCGTTCCCTAAGTTTCAACACTGAGTCAAGACAATTTATAGACCACCCACTAAAATTAGTAACTTGGTCGGCAGTGTTAAAGACGACCTAGGTTTACGAACCCCTGTGAATGTGGCCGCGGCTACATCGGACAGACGAATCGATGCATTGTGCAGTGATGTGTACAGCACGCCAGAAATGTTCGTCTTGGGCAAGAAGAAAAATCTGCAGTGGCCGAACATAGTGTGCAAGAGGGTCACACTTTTGAATTTGAAAAAAACAACAATTTTAGCCCGGGTCAAAGATTTTTGGGCCAGCGTTATTACAGAGGCTGTAGAAATAAGATCAACTGATTTATTAGTCAACAGGGACACTGGTTATCAACTCAGTGCGGCCTGGAATCCGGCTATTAAAATTCTGAAACAGTTTCGCATCGGTAACGAGCAGAAGAGCAGATGACGTAATCGCGTTGTGTTGGTTTTTGTCTTCCACTGTTTCCATAGCAGTGGCTGAATAAACAAACAGTTAATCATTGACATTTGGCTGAGAATGAAGGCAGAGAAGGACGCCTTCGAAACGTCCCACAAATGTGACATCTTAACACGGCTGGAAGCCCGAGAAAAATGTAGTAATATTTTATAACTGTTTTACTGACAATATTAATGGTCAAATTCTCATTTGATGGGGATTTACAGCTAACATCTATGTGGGTTAGTGAGCATAGAATTAAGATATTTACAAAGAAGGACCAGTTTAATGTGTTACAAGCTTTTAGAATAATGGTATTTTTTTGTCTCTAGTGAGGAGGGGATGATACTGAAAGGCCTAAAATGTTAATATCTTCCCATGTTACTCAAAAGTCAATTAGCGGAGAATCACTGGGGAATAGTGTATGGAAATTTTAATAGAATTGTAGTGGAAAATATACTAGGGAAGGGAAGTCATTACATAGGTGTCACAGTATAATATGAGACTGATATTATTGGCATTGAGTTGATTGGGGAGAGCCTATGGAGAGCAACTAGATTTGTCTTTTGAAATTGGCTTAGAAATAACTCTGTAACTTATACTATAATGGAGTTATTTTATTATTTAATGGAAGTTATGGGGGAGGTAA